>NW_004624822.1:4372847-4446254 GCF_000247695.1 Heterocephalus glaber | reverse complement strand
TATTCTGTAGCTGGGCTGTAGGCAAGAGAACTAGGCTAACCAAATGATTTATCCCTAGAATTATGTAGCATTGCTCCCAACATGGTACCAAAAAAAAAAAAATTATGTGTGTATAGGCGGGTGTCAGGGGATAAAGCTCATTGTGAAGGCCTTGGGTTCAATCCCAAATTTTTTTTTTAAGTATTGCTTAATGTAGTCTAAAAATCAATTTTAACTGTGACTTCTGGCCAGATGTCACTATCACCAGACACAGCACACAATGTGCTGTTGAGGGTCTTCATAATTCGAGTCCTCTGCGTGCGGTTCTACAGACCAGGCCATAGTCTGGTTGGGAGCTTATACACCCCGGAGCTGGGGAAACCCAGGAAGAAAGCTTCCACTGCTAATTTTTGATTCTGCACATTGCAATATTTGCCTTCACTGTGTCTAATGTTTAATCCATGTTTATCCAGCACGGTATTGATTTGTGGTCTGAGTAAAGTGACAGGGCAGCAGGAGCCTGGAGACCATGGATGGTGCCATGGGGCTTTGGAGGCTGCTGTGTGTGTATCTGGTGTCCCTCCTCATCCTGCAGGCTGTGCCCGCTTTGGGCTTGGCCACAGGCAGGTCCAAGGGCAACGAGGTATGTGGCAAAGCCTTCAGGGCAGAGACAGGCAGATCTGCCTGGAGGGGGCCCTGGAGTGACACAAGACCCCCCAGGGATGGGGCCTCTCCACCCACCTTCACCCACCTCTGACCGGACAGGTCACCCCCTGCAGCGGAAGAGAAGGCTGAGGGGCAGAGGACACAGCTGTGCCCCCTCCTCGTCCCTAGCGCATAGGCTGAGGTCTCTGAGCATTCCCACTCACATCTGGCCCTGGCTTTGTCTTGCAGAAGCGACAGGCTGTGGACACAGTGAGTGAGACTCCCGGCA
The DNA here is from genome assembly GCF_000247695.1 of Heterocephalus glaber. Next base: position 4,445,341 of record NW_004624822.1, on the reverse strand, counting down.
AGGAAGGGGTCTGCAATGGGGCCCTTATCACAGGTCTGCTTTCCCCAAGCCCTCAGGAGCGCACTCCTATGTTGTGCCATAGGCAGAGGGAGCTCCCGTCTCCTGGAAAAGGGGAACTGTTCCCACCTCACCTTGCCCCTCTGCCGTCTCAGGCAGAGAGAAGGGTGTCTTTCTGTGAGGTCCACCTCTTCTGCTGACATCCGGCACCCTGTGTCAGAGGTGGACCCCAGTGTGACAAGAGGTCTCTCGCTGGCTCAGAGGCCCCATCCCGGGCCACAGCTGCCTCCTGTCTCATTTCAGACAGTTGATGGTGTACTCATCCAGAGTTTGAAAGTCAACTGCAAAGTTACCTCTCGCTTCGCCCACTACGTCATTACCAGCCAAGTAGTCAATAGTGCTGACAGAGCCAGGGAAGTGGCCTTCGAGGTGGAAATCCCCAAGACGGCCTTCATCAGTGACTTCGCCATGTGGGTGTCCAGCCTGACTTCCACGCCTTATCCCAGACGTGCCCATTCATCAGTCCCCACTTAAGACCAGAGTGGCCTGACAGCAGACCATCTCCTCACTTCCAAAAGAGCCATGGCCAGCCCCAGCTCTGAGAGGAAGAAGAAGCCCTTGGGTCTATTCTTGGCTCCCATCTTAGAGAAAAAACTGGGGCCTCCGATGGTGTGTGTGCAGCCCAGGCCAGGGAGCAAAGGCAAGGCTCTGGGCTGCCACTGCAGTGCCCTGAGCAGGCAGCAGCGGGTGCCCCTCCATGGGCTCACATGGGCAGGGCCTTCTCAGGATCCAGCCTCCGCACACCTCCAGCACGAAGCCCCTGTGTGGTCCGAGGGGCACCGCCCTGAGGCCTTCTTCCTTCCCATAGCACAGCAAGCAAAAACACGTTTGTCGGAGACATAAAGGACAAAGTGACTGCGTGGAAGCAGTACCGGAAAGCAGCCATCTCAGGGGAGAATGCCGGCCTTGTCAGGTAAGGGCTGGGGCCTGTGGGCCTGGCCTCCAGGGCTCCCTTCCCCAGTCAAACAGAGCTGAAGGCTACAAGGTGGCTGTGGGTGGAGAACAGCCCCAGAGGACAGAAGTGTGAGCAAGTTGCCCAAACCCAGATGCCAGCATGGGTGCACCGGGCAAGGCTGGTACACAGGCCCAGATCTGCCTTGGGGAGAAGAGAGGCTCCCACCATGGCCCTTGACCTTGATCGGCCAACCGAAATGAGGGTGAGGTTCAAGGGTCCTGGGGGGCAGCACTAATATAAGAGAAACTGATTCTGAGGGCCGTGCTTTGGGTGAAAATGTCATTTGCCATTTGTCTGCCTTTTCTTGCTTCTGGTGGTACATCCAGGGCCTCAGGGAGAAATATGGAGCAGTTCACCATCCATATCACCATCAGTCCCCAGAGTAAGGCCACATTTCGGTTGACCTATGAGGAGGTGCTAAAGCGAAAACTTAGACAGTATGACATTGTCATCAAAGTGAAGCCCAAGCAACTGGTGCGTCATTTTGAGGTAAATCACGGATCTCAGGGCAGGCACTGCTTACCACTGTGGGCAAGAGAACACCGGGAAGGGGCCTGGCTCCTCAGGGTGGCCTCCAATGGGCTCTTCTTGGCCAGAGAGCTCCTTAAATCTTCCAACCTCTCCTTATTTTGGAGCCTCAGTCTGCTCATCTGTTAAATGGGGGATTCCTGCATTTCCCAGGACTGGTGCAAGAGATGCTGAACATCCAAATAATGTCTAAGTCAGAAGGTCTGGGACAGCCTGAGGGGCTGCAATCCTCACTGAAACCTAGGTAGTGGCTGAGTTGAGGGTTCCAGCAAGCGCACCTTCATTGGTAAACATTTTTTGAGTGCCTACAATGTGCCAGGCTCTGTGCTGAGGGCTGGATGGGCACTAACACAATAGGCAATCAGGTCACATGCTGGCTCCTGGCTGAGAACTGGTGCTGGCCCAGACAGGGCCTTGGAACAGAATTTGCTTCAATGGTGTAGATCGACGTGGACATCTTTGAGCCGCAGGGGATCAGCAAGCTGGACACTCAGGCCTCCTTCCTTACCAAAGAACTGGCAGCCCAAACCATCAAGAAGTCCTTCTCAGGGAAAAAGGTATGCTCGATGCCAGGGGACAGAGGTGGACCCCAGGGACTTCTTCCTCTGGCTCAACCCTTGTGGAATCTCCAGGCTTAGCCTAGGAGCCAGGCAGGGCTACAGGCTGCCCTCAGGCTGAGGAAGGCAGGTGCCAGCTGGCTGGCATCACAGCGAAACTCAACATTCCCCATTCTCAAGCAATTTAGCAAAGCCCACAGCCTGAGGTTGGGAAAGCACCAGCTCCAGCTCTGCTGCTCATTGGTCCAGCGTGCACTCCGGGCTCGCTTGAATCTCGGTTCCCTCTCTGCCTCCTTCAGCCCATGGGACAGCATGCAGGGAAATGAATGGCACATAACCAACCTTGGATGCTTTGTGCTTAGGACTCTCAGCCTCAGTTTTCTTGGAAACACAATTATGTTTGGAAAGGGCTTTGTCTACCCAAGGATTTGCCACTTGGTACGCATTTGCAGGAATCCTGAAAGCCCCCTGCTTGTCCCCGCCCCAAATCTTGGAGAAGTGTGGCATTTGGTGGGTGGCCCAGGGAGTTCTCTGCTTTCTAACATGCCCTCAACCTGAGCCAAGAGCAAACCCTTTCATTCTTACATACTTTATATAGTGACTCTATAGCAATTCATTGAAAAGAGATGTCTGCTACAGTTAGGCAGAATTGCTTTCAAACAAAGTAGGACCCTGCTATATGTTACAAACACACTTGCTTTCCATGGAGGACCTTTTAACAACTCTTGTCAAGTTTCTATTTTGAGCAATCTTACTTTTATGATGAACAAACAAGAAGTAAACATTAAGCAGGCATGGCGGTACATGCCTATAATCCCACCACTTTGGGAGGCTGAGGCAGGAGGATTGCAAATGCAAGCCCAGCCTAGGCAACCTAGTAACTCAGCAAGACCCTGTCTCAAAATAAAAAATAAGAAAAGAACTGGGAATGTAGCTGAGCAAGAAGGCCCAGGGTTCAAGCCCCAGTACAACCACTACCACCACCACCACCACAAAAAAGTAAATGTTAAAAATCCTTTAAAGAAATTGTGGAAACTACAGAAACATAGAAAGTATGAATAAAAACCATCCCTAGCTTCTTTCAGCACACCACTCAAACCAGACCTCAACTCCTCTTCTGAGCCCTCCTTTCTGGCCTCTCCTCTTTGTCAACTAGTGAGCTTTACTTTCAAGATGGTGTTATAGCCTTGGTTTCTTTTCTTCTAGCTTTTTTTTTTTCCCCCGGTACCAGGGATCGAACTCAGGACCTTGTGCTTTCGAGGCAAGCTAGGTGCAACTGAGCTAAATCCCTAGCCCTTTTTGTTTTGTTTTTTGAGACAGGGTTTCACTATGTCAGTAGTTCAGGCTGGCCTTGAACTCACTAAGTAGTCCAGATTGGCCTTGAACTCACAGCAATCCTACTGCCTCAGCCTCCTGACTGCTGGGATTACAGGCATGCATCACCACGCCTGGCTTTGTAGTCTTGCTTTCTTTTGACTTGACAGCTTGAGTTGATTACTATCTCTTATGTTACCATACTGCTATTATTTTGTTTCTGTTTATATAAATGGTGATGCTTACTGTAGAAAATCCCAGAGATTCAGAAGTGTAAATACAAAGGAACAGTCTTATCACCTGTCTATACAAGCATGCACTCTCAGCAGCTAGGTGAGTGGCCTGCCAGACTCATTTCTATGCCCAGACACACATCACAGACACTCACACACCTTCTTATGTTGTCACTGAAAACATCCTGCTTGCTGCTGCACAAACCACTCATTCTCCACACTCTCAATGGCTCCAGGGTCACGTGCTCTTCCGCCCCACCGTGAGCCAGCAGCAGTCCTGCCCCACATGCTCTACCTCCTTGCTGGATGGGGACTTCAAGGTGACCTACGATGTCAACAGAGACAAGCTCTGTGACCTCCTGGTGAGCTCGAAGCTTCTGGCCCAAGCCCAGGGACGGGCCCGGGTGCCGGAGAGCAGCCTCCTCACCCTCCTCTGTTTCAGGTGGCCAATAACCACTTTGCCCACTTCTTCGCGCCTCAAAACCTGACTAACATGAGAAAGAACCTGGTTTTTGTGATTGACATCAGTGGTTCCATGGAAGGCCAGAAAGTGAAGCAGGTGAATGGTAGCTGTAAGCAGCCCAGCCAGCAGGAAGTTCTTCCGTCCCATCCTGCACGCCACACCGGTTTGGCTGCCAGGGTCTGGCTAGGGGCTCGTGCTCCTGGGGGGCGGCAGTGATTTAACTGGAAGTCTCAGCCAGCCATGAGAGGCTCTGGAGTCAGCTGTTGCTTCCTGGAAATGCAGGCTTGGGGAAGCACATTCGCTTCTCCTCAACGGCAACACCGAGGGTCGTAAGGGCACCCAAGGTATCCCACAGGAGAAGTGCTTAGAAGAGGAAACCTGGCTTCTGAAAAAGCCGGGAATAATCAGGGCAGTCTCTGGGGAGGTGCCTCGCTGCAGGCCCACTGCCTGCAGGCTCTCGGTGCCCTGCCCTTGGTATGGTGAAGCCATGGCTGGACAAGCTTCACTTTTACCAGGGCTTCTCTCTTAATCCTTCCTACCCAAACTCCTGCTCATCTCTTGTCGCCATGCTGGATTCCTTTGCATTCTCTGTGCTCCTCCTCCACCCCCAGCCCCAGCAGGATGCTCCTCTTTTGGGGCCACCTGGCTGGCCTGTCCGCTCCCTCCTGCTGTCTGTCCACTGTGAATCTCTGAATCCACGACGGAGGGCACTATCCCGTGGTGACCCTGCTGCTGTGTCCCTCTACTGACTGTTCCGTCCCTGCAGACCAAGGAAGCACTCCTTAAGATCCTGGGGGACATGCAGCCAGAGGACTACTTTGACCTGGTCCTCTTCGGGTCACATGTGCAATCTTGGAGAGGCTCGCTGGTGCAGGTGTCCAAGGCCAATCTGCAAGCAGCTCAAGACTTTGTACGGCGCTTCTCCTTGAATGGGGGTAAGGGCAGGGGTCTCAGGCCACCCTGGGATCATCTCTGTTTCCTTGGAGTATAGGTGCACCCTGGTCTGGTTTCTCTGCCTTGCAGCCACAAACCTGAATGGAGGTTTGCTCCGGGGAATTGAGATCTTGACCAAAGCTCAGGAAAGCCTCCCGGAACTCAGCAACCATGCCTCCATTCTCATCATGCTGACAGACGGCGAGCCAACTGAGGGTAATCACCTAGAGGGCTGCCTGGGAGGTGGCGATCTCATGACCAGAGGTCTTCCAGCTGACGTTGGAAACCCAGCCATTGGGTAAAGTCAAGCACTGGTCTAAAAACACAATGCAGATCACAAACTGTGGAATCTTCAAGGTGTACCTCTTCCTGTGAGTTGGGAAATGGGGCCATTTCTGCCTGACACGGGGGTAAGAAGGGCCTGGAGGATGGGCAGGATTCCCAGGTTAAGTGTAATGAAGTACGTATTCAGCACCTCCTTGTGCTAAGCCCAGAACAAGGGACTGAGAAGAGATACCAAGAAAACAAGAGCTGTCTCTTCCCTGAAGGAGCCCAGGGCTTACAGGGGAAGGCAGACCCAAGCCCTTGAAAGAACAGGGTACCATGGGCTATGGCAGCACAGACTGGGACACCTGGCCCAGGTGAGGTGTGAAAAGGTCTCTTGGAGGAAATGAATCCTAAACTCAGCCTGGAAGTGAGAAAGGGAAACGGGAAGGGATCGTGGCAGAGGGAGCAACTGGAGCAAAAGAGTACATGCACTGCAGGGCTTGCCCAGAAACTGTAGGCCACACATCCGGGGAGAAACAAGGGTGCAGGGGTTGGTGGGGCCTCGAAGGCCGTGGTGAGGAGCCATAGAGGGAGGGTTTAGAGCATCAGGTCCACTCCTGGTGGATCCACATGGATGGGGAGGATCTGGGACGAGCTCAGTTACCAGCTGCTGCAGTTACCAGGTGAGCCTGGGGTCTGCAGAGGAAGCTTGGACCTTGGGGAGTGTTCCCCAAATGTGCTCCACGTGCCTATGGGCTGGCATCCTGTCACCATCTGGATGTGTGGCTGCAGGGGTAACGGACCGTGCCCAAATCCAGAGGAACATCCGCAACGCCATCCGGGGCAGGTTCCCGCTCTACAACCTGGGCTTCGGCCACGACCTGGACTTTAACTTCCTGGAGGTCATGTCCATGGAGAACAATGGATGGGCCCAGAGAATCTACGAGGACCATGATGCCACCCAGCAGCTACAGGTCTCTCCCTCACCCTTCATCTACCGCCCACAACATGCCACGGGGAGCCCCTCAGTCCAGAGGAGAAGATAAAGCTCTGATACAGAGTGCAAATCAGCTGTGTGACCTCTCACCTCTAAAGTGGGGATCCCAGCACCCCACTTTGTGAGCAGATTGCTGAGGCCACACCCTCTGTCCTTTCAGGGTTTCTATAAGCAGGTAGCCAATCCCTTGCTGGTGGATGTGGATTTGCAGTACCCCCAGGACGCTGTCTTGGCCCTGACCCAGCATCGACATAAACAGTACTATGATGGCTCGGAGATCGTGGTGGCTGGGCGCATTGCAGACCACAAACTAGGCAGCTTCAAGGCCGATGTGAAGGCCCGAGGGGTAAATGGTGCTCCACAGAGGGTGGAGAGGCCAGCAGCACCCAGAATCTCCAAACCCACAGCATTCCCCATCCCTGCCTTCTCCAGGCGCCTCCTTTCCCCGGAGTAGTGTCCCCAGCCCCGCCGTACCACCCTCCCCAAAGACCCGGGGACTGGGCAGACTGGAACGGGCAAACATGGCCTCAATTACTTGCAATCCCTTGACCCCAAATGGACCACCTCTTACTCATCACATGATTCCTCTGGGATGTGAAGCAGCAAGAGTCCAGTCTCTCCCCCACTGTGCCCACTGTGCAGACATTTCCCAGGCACCGCGTGCCAGGCTTTGCAGCTCAGTGCAGTGTGTGCATGTGTGTGTACATGGAAGGAAGGAGAGGTCACAGGTGGGGGAGACCTGGGCCCTGCCCTCCTGGGCATAGACTCGAGTCCACAGCATAGTTCAGGGTTCCAGACTCAGGCTTTGAGTGCAAAGACTGGAGCTGGACCCTGGCTCTGGCCTAACCAGGTGGGCGACCTTAAGTGAATTCGGGTCTCTCTGGGCCTCAGTTTCCTTTTCTGTACTACACAGCTAACACTGCATTAGACTGCTTTATGGGCAAATGGAATAATCCATGCAATACCCTTATGCAGTGCCTAGTACAGAGGACACCCTTGGGAAGGGGGGCCTATTGTTGTAGCTTGGGAGAGGGCATGTTCGTGTGCTGTGGCAAATTGAACTGTGCAGCCTGCCCAGAACTTGGTGGGCATTTGGAGAAGCAGATCACAGTAGAAACAGCTGGGTGCTTGTTTGTCTCCCCTAGAGAGGGTAACTCCCTGAGGGTAGGGCCTGGTCCTCTCACTGTGCCAGATTCCAGGGCCTGGGCCGAGCCTGGCTTGCAGAGGGTCCTTGACCAGCATCTGAGGAATCAATGAATAAATGAACAAACGAATGGGGGTGGGGAGAACAGGCTCAGGAAGGGAGGCGCTGCTTAGATCAAAGTTGCAGAGACCAGAAGACAGTGGGGCCCTTCAGAGCCTGTACGCTAGCTTGTGCTCATCCTAGCCCCTGGCCTCTCTTGCCGCCCACTCTCAGGAGGGCCGGGAATTCAAGACAACCTGCTTAGTGGATGAGGAAGAAATGAACAAACTGCTCCAAGAGCGCGGTCACATGCTGGAGAACCACATTGAGCGTCTCTGGGCCTATCTCACCATCCAGGAGCTTCTGGCCAAGCGGTAGGGCCCCTGCAGCTGTCTGGGGTGGGCACAGCCCACTCAGAATTCCCCCAGCCCTCGGGATGGACAGAGAAGTTCTGGGCTTTTGGCGTTATGAGTGGGTCAGATTTACTGTCCTCCTGCTCTGTCTCTGAGTTAATATCAACCCGTTGGTCAACAGCAGGGGCGGGGCGCTCTGGGGACAGGGCTGTTTGCCTCACTGAGCAGCCCTGGAAGAGACTGCCATTTACTGAGTAGCTGCTATGTCTAGACATTGTCATTTAGGTCCCACAGTCTGTGGGGAAATTCTCTCTAATACCCACTAAACAGAGGAACAAAAGCTCAGAGAGATCAGACCATTTACCCTGGGGTCTCGCCACTGTTAAGTTTCCAGGGTATCTCAGAAGCGTATCCCTCACCCCTGAGATCCTTAGGGCTACAACCATTGAACAGGGCTCTACAGGTGCTTACTGCATGTTTGTTGACCGAATTGAGTGAGTGAACACACAGGTAAAGGAAAAGGGAATGCAAGTCCATCACTGCCTGAGCTTCGCTCTCAGAGCCACATATATCTTGCATGCAGGATGAAGATGGAGGGGGAGGAGAAGGCCAACCTGTCGGCTCGGGTCCTGAAGATGTCACTGGACTATCAGTTTGTGACGCCACTGACCTCCATGACCATCAGGGGCATGGAGGATGAGGATGGGCTGGAGCCCACCATTGACAAATCCCCGGACGGTATGGGCAGCAGCAAGGGTCTGTGGAGGACAGGCTGTGGGCCCAAGACCTTCTGGACTTTAATTCTCTTCTCTTTTCCTCCTTTCCAGATTCCCTCCCCTTGGGTGAGTTTTAAATCACGCTGGTTTAGTGCGGGACTTCTGGTAGCTGGGCAGATGGCCCACGACCCAGGCTCTGGGCCACACAGCCCCCCCGTTGCCTCTCCCGCTCTGGTTTTTGCTACCCTGAGACACCCTTCCCCAGTTCACCCCAAACCTTGCACCACACCCCGTGTTTCCCGAGCCTCGCACAGCCCGACCACCCTGTCACTTCGGTGGGCCCCACCACAAGAGTGTATGTCTGCAGGGCCACGTGGGGAGGGCTGGGCAGGGGCCAGATCCACCTGAGGGCACAGCACGAGGTGCACTTGTGGACTGAATGGTGACACTGTGCTCTTTGTCTTTGCCTTCTGCAGAGATGGTAGGACCCAGAAGGAGTAAGTGGCAGCCATCCTGGCAACGTGCATCTCTACCCCTCTCTACTCCTCATGTTACTGGGCCTCCAGCTGAGCCCTCAGCCCTGAACAAAGCCCCCAGCTCACCAGCTCTCTTCACTGGCCCCTGGGGAGCCTTAGAACAGTCCCCTGATGAGGGCCTGGCACCCCCACCCAGGTCTCCGTGGGAGGAGACCAGAGGGGCCAGATATGGGTTTCTAGTCCCATATCCGGAGAAGCATTCGTGGGCACACGGTGTCTGCCTCTCCTGTGGCTTCAGGCCAGCCTGGCCGGGTGGGAGAAGCATCAGCAAAGGGACTGGGACCCCCCAAGGGCCTGGTCCTGTCTCCCCAATGCATCTGCTCTGCCCCACAGCGTTTGTCCTCTCAGCCGGGCAGCCCTCTCCGACTCAGGCCAGCCCTACTTTCCATCAGTTGCCGAACCGAGTGACAGGTGGTGAGTGCTTGGGAGGGTCGGAGGGATGCTCACCCCGCCCGGCCGTCTCTCTGCGCTGCCTAGTGGAATGCTTGCCCCAGTTGGCTCCATCCGCCTGATGCTCGATCTAACGGCCTCCATCCTTGGCTCCCAGTGGACACTGACCCCCACTTCATCATCCGCGTGCCCCAGAAAGAGGACACCTTGTGCTTTAACATCAATGAGGAGCCTGGTGTGATCCTCAGCCTGGTACAGGACCCCGATACAGGTATGGTGGATGGATGCCCTCTGCCTGCCCGGGATGGGCCCGGGTCCCCCTGACATTCAGGCATGGACAGGACCGCGGCCACTGCCCCACTGTCACTGCCCTGCAGGGCATCCGTTTGGCTGGGCTCTGCCTACCTCCTTCTTGTTCCGGTGCCCTGGCGGGAGCCTACACAGGGCTGGCCTCGTGGGTGTGGAACTGTATAAGTGCACAGGACCTGCACTTAGAAAGGTCCCAAACTTGGGTAGTGCTCTGCTCTTGCTGCCTTGAAATTCTTAACTATTCTCTTTTGTTGTTTGCTTTGTTTTTGGTGTGGGGGATCGAACTTGGGACCTTGTGCTTTCCAGGCAGGCAGTGGAACCACCGAGCTAAATCCTTGGCCCCCAAATTCTTAACTATTCTTGAACAAGGGGCCCTCATTTTTATCTCAGTAGGTCCTGCAAGTTATGCAGGAGTCCTGCCCTACCTTGCCCACAGTGTGGCTCCTCCAGCAGTGCCGGGGTGGTGGGGAACCTACCGCTGGGCTCCTTCGCCCTCTTTGCTCCCTTCCAGCTCAACTTCAAGTGCTTGCTGAGAACTTGCTGGGGGCTGGGGATGCAGTGGGGACCAAGACAATCCCTGCCCTCATGAAGTCAGGGAAAGCTGAAAGCAAACAGGTGACCATCCGCTTAGATGGTCATTTCAGAGCGTGAGACATGCTGTGCCGGGTGTTCCGGTGAGGGGAGGCCGCTTTGGAGGGTCCCCACAGATGTCTTCCCGGCACTACTGTGAGCTTGCTCCACAGAGAAGGAGCAGGCCTGGGCCTGCCCTCAGGGAGGCAAGGCCTCCGTCAGAGCGCAGGATGGAGGGCCAGGCTGGGATATCGGGTGTGGCGGGAGGGGTGGGAAGGAAAAGGAAGCGGTTCTGGGAGCGGGACAAGTCTGACAGCTCTTTGGCATGGAAGAACGCAGAGCATGAGCTAAGACTGTCAGGCCCTCCCTGACACTGGCCCCTCACCCCACTGCAGGTTTCTCAGTGAACGGGCAGCTCATTGGCAGCCAAGCCAGGAGCCCTGCGCAGCATGAGGCCACATACTTTGGGCGGCTGGGGATCACCAACCCTGCAACAGGCTTTCAACTGGAAGTGACTCCCCAGAACATCACACTGAGCCCTGGCTCAGGGGGGCCTGTGTTCTCCTGGAGAGACCAGGCTGTGCTGCGGCAGGACGGGTAACTAGGCCAGGCCAGGGGAGGGGTCCTGGTAGCTCCCTGTGCTCCCCCTGCTGCCTGAGCCTGCAGAGCCCTTGTCCCAGTGTCCGTGGTGATGCCCGCAGGCCCTGTGCAGACAGGTCAGAGTCCGGGGACTGCCCCACCCTCCATTTTCCTTGGTTCCTGGTCACGTGCTCCCAGCCTGAATTCCACTCCCACCTCCACCAAACAAAGCCAGATCGTCTTCCCAGATCCAGCAAGCAGTGATTCCCGAAGCCCACTACTCTCTTGCTCTGGCGACCCCGGAGTTCTCTGGGCTTCTCTTTTAGCACCTGTCACATCCGCCTTGTCTCATGTTTGCTCCTTCCTCTGGTCATTCATTTATTTAACAAACTCTGTCGAACACCAGAGCCTGATTTTGGGCACCAGAGCTGAGTCCACAGTGTGGACGACATAGGTGACAAGTGGAAATCAGAGGTCACAGACTCTGATAATATACTGGCTAGAATCTAAGTCTTGGATCCACTGCTGACCAGCTGTGTGACACTGGGGGAGTAACTTGGCCTCTCTGACTTAACTCTCTGGTCATAAGAGCTAGGTCTCAGAGGATGGGGCCAGCTGAATGGGGAGGGATGCAGTGCAGCTGCTCCTGTCCTGATGGGCACCTGGCTCTGCAGGACAGTGCTGACCATCAACAAGAAAAGGAACCTGGTAGTGTCCATGGATGACAGAGCCACCTTTGAGGTTGTCCTGCACCGAGTGTGGAGGGGGAGTGCAGTCCACCAGGACTTCCTGGGCTTCTACATGCTGGACAGTCGCTGGATGTCACCCCGGACACATGGGCTGCTGGGTATGGCTGGCTGGCAGGCAGAGCTGTGGGCTGGGAGGCTCTTGTACCTTCAAAGTGCTATGATCAAACACAAACAAAAACTGGCACAGGAAGAGGTCCAACTAGCAGGCAGAAGGGTCCAGAGGGTTTCCAGGGGCCTGAGGTGGGGCGGTCACCGCCACACTGCTCCTACGTGGCCTTTCTGTTGGTTCTGTTCTCTGTCGGGCACCGAAACCTCCAACCTTTCTCTCCAGCCAGATCCCTTCAGAACTGGTTAAACCCAGCACCACCTGGAAATACATGTGTCTCTACAGCAAATGAACTAAGGTGGCTTTTAATGCCAAGGTTTATCAGAAACACTCAAGCTCTTGAAAAAAGCCATTCAAGAAACTGGCTCAGCCCCCAGTGAGCACTTGCCGAATTGAGGCAGGAGCAGCCCCCGACATAACTTCTGCCGCTCACATGCCTTTCCAGGACAATTCTTCCACCCCTTTGATTTTGAAGTGTTGGACCTCCACCCAGGCTCTGACCTCACAAAGCCAGATGCCACACTGGTGGTGAAGAACCGCAGGCTGACAGTCACCAGGTGGGTGGGCTGCTCTCCAGTGTTTTTGTCCACGGTGCTTTCTGTTCCCTATTTTTGGTCCAGACCTTTCTCCAGGTGTCACATGGGTAGGGTGTGCTTCCTGGGGAGGTACAGCCTTGCCGGCTCTGAAGAGTAACCTTAGCTGACGGATCTGTTCCCAGGGGCTTGCAAAAAGACTACAGCAAGGACCCCCAACATGGGGGAGAGGTGTCCTGCTGGTTTGTCCACAACAATGGAGCTGGACTGATCGATGGCATTCACACGGACTACATTGTCCCTGACATCTTCTGAACCCTCCAGCTGGCACACCAGACTTCCCCTGGGATGTGGCAGAGGAGGAGGGCAGCTGCCTGACCAAGCTGGTTCCTATGTCAAAGCACCCGATGACTGCCATTAAAGAGAGGCTATGCCCAGAACTGGCTGCTTTTTGGGGAGGATGGCAAGGAGGCAAGTGAAGATGCTGCCCCTTGTGGTGGCTCAGGGGTCATACCCAACCCAAAGTTGGGAGAAGCAGGTCACAGGCTGGGAGGGCAGCCCAAGTCGACTCTGCCCCTACACCCTCTCTTGCTGGTCCCTGCAGCTGCCTGGCCCCAGGCCCGCTGAGTCCCGAGTGCCCTCTGAACACTGTGCCCCACTCAGGCCAGGGCCCATTGGTACTCTGATAGCATGGACAGCCACGTTGGCCCCGAGCTTCCTGCAGTCAGGCACTCACCCAGTATTTCACATGAATTCTCTAAACATATGCTCCCAGTAAGCCTAGGGGATACTTTTATTATACTCATCTACAGCTGAGGAAGCTGAGATTAAGTCAGCTGTCCTCAGTCACTTTTATCAGTGGCAGAGCCAGGGTTTGACCTCCTGCTGTTGACATCAAGCACGTGTCCTGTGTGAATATTCCAGTCAGCAGACAGCCAAAACCTACTGGGACTCAGTTCTGGATAACTTAAAATGAGCATATGAAACAACTATTTCTAGACCGTCCTGGGGTCCTGAAGAAGTCCTCAAGGAACAGGAGGCTACACCATTGGGATCAGGGCCTCTACTTGGGAACCACAGCCCATGGTCTCCTCATACTGAAGTCCAGAATGACCCCACTAGGGTGCCTTCCTTGGTTTGGGCTTGGAACCCAGTTACGATATGACATCACAGTGTACATACTCTGTGGAGCCACTGACCCTTTGTATGAAGGTGTGTGGACCTCCATCCACTCTGTTCCTAAATTTCCGTTTTCTTCTCTGCTGACTTCTGTCCAGTTCCCACCACAGATAAGGCCTGTGAGGGCTCAGTCAGCACAGGGACTGGTTCTGGGGGCTCAGGTGATAAACACAAATGCGGAGCTCAAAGGCTGCCCCAGGTCTGAGAGCACAGAGCCCCTCCACAGCAGGCTGTGCGTGGCCAGCAGAGGGTCAGAGGTCACTTGCCTTCCAAGGTGCTCTGGGCCTTTCGAGGGAGAGCCTGGACTGCACGCTGGCTGCACTGGCCTGGGCAGTGCTTGCCCACCTGGGGTCTCATCTTCACTTTCTGTAAAATGGAAATGGGGTGGACCAGGAGATCTCTTATAACTCTAAATTCTGCACAATGACTCTTGTTCCCTCTAAGACCCTAGCTATCTATCCCTTGGGGTCTCTTATCTATCCCTTGGAATCCTTATTTTGAGTTTTCCCTCTCATGAAACTCCAAATGTTTGGGGGAGAGACAGTAGCTGATGAAAGAGGCTGTGGGAACCTCTGCAGGCAGCTGCGGGGCTATGAGGAGAAGTCACTGGGCCATGTGGGCAGGACGACAGGCCCACCTCCACCCCAACCATCACAGCGCCAGTGATCACAGCTGCTGAAAATGAACAGAAGTCCCCAGATCCTGAAAACAAGAGGCCCCACTGCAGCTATGAGGGGTCTTCTCTCTACCTGCAGGTGTCAGCGGCTGCTGGCTTTGGTCTCTGTTGGCCAGAGCTCGGCATCTGCTGCCAGTAGAGTGGCGTCAGATTCAGGAAGTTTGAGGAGAGTAGGTGCTGCCTAGTTGGGCCTTCGGCAGAGGTTATTGCCCCCCAGAAGCTGCATCTGTCCTCTGCCATCATTTCACTGGCTTCACAACTCTGTCGTTGCTCTGTGGCTACTGCCACTTCCAATCATTAGTCCACGCCCTCCCTTTGGCATCCTCTGCCTCATACCTTCTGCTTTCTGCTTTCTCTCTCTTCTCTGCTCCTAGCTCTCTCTGTACACCTCACTGTCAAGCTCAGAGCTTCCAGCCAAGGCTACAGGTCCATCCGTAAGTTAGCTGTCATAGGCCAGGTGTCCTTGTCTACTCTACCCTGCAGTGGGCCAAATGGGAGGGTTACTGGGTCAGCACTGCTCAGAGAAGCCATGGGCATAATGGGCATATGGCAGCCTCTCTGAGGGGCTAGGGACTGACAGGGCCTTGGTGTGTCTTAGGAGATCTCAGTCCTCACTAGAAGGATCTCAATCCTCATTCAGAGGCTCCTGCTTCTGAAGCTCCCTTTGTCCTGGATGCCAGAGACTGGCCTCACTGGAGACATATAGGAGAATACTGAGGTCAGCCAAGTGCCCAGCCAGACCGTGGGAGGACAGAGGGGAATGTTACATCCAGTTTGTATCCATGTAGGATACATCCTGCATCCAGAGGGACCATCAGACCTGAATGCACAAACTTCAATACAAGGACAAGATGAGCCCTCAGGGAGCTTGGAGTGGGGCAGGGTTGTCCTGTAGTCCATTAGAGGAAGAGGGCGGAAGGCTCCTGGAGGACCACCCCCCCACCGGAATGGCAGAAGGTTGAGAAATGCCATGCACAGCAAAGAGAGGGCATGCCAGTGTGGGGACGGTAAGTATGTTGGAGCCAGACCCTAGAGAGAGCGTAAGGCTGCAGGATTTAAGGTTTATCCTTTTCCTGAGGCCTGGGGAGTCAGGGAAGGGTAATGAGCATGGGGCTCAGGTATGGAGGTCCAAGCCTGAGGGTTATAGTCTATTTTTGTGCCTTGGGTACCTTGAGAAAGGAGGGGCTGTGATCCAGGGGCTGGCCCAGGACCTGTGAGTGGTAAGGACAAAAGGCAACGATAGATGCCTCCTGCTGTCCATGAAAGCCCACACCCCACCTCCATCACCCACAGCAGGGAAGCCCAGGGGCCCCTTGTCCACATACAGCTTCTATACTCCATAGCCCATGCCTGGCAGGAGAGAAGCCCTAACACTGACAGCCCCCACTGGGCCTCTCTAGACAAACACACCCACACCTAGCTTCCCAGAAAGCGTCCCGCCTTTACTGCGCCAGCCCCATGCTTCGGGTCACTGACCCTGCTTGGAAAATACTGGGCTCATATAAAGAGGACGGGCCAGGCCTGTGTGCTCAGCAATGGCATCTGCTTGGTGGCCCTGCCTCGCATTGGCTTTGTTCTCCAGCTTGGCAGCCTCTGGCTTTCCAAGAAGCCCCCTCCGGCTGCTAGGGGTGAGTCTGCCCCGCTTTGCCATCAGAGCACTGAGGGGTCAAACGGGCAGAAGGGACCATGCTAGGCAAGTCCTCTGAAGGGGTGAAGAGAAGGCAGAGGACTGGCCACTGCTCTGCTGGACAGTGCGGGACATCAGGAGAACTAGGGCCCAGCCAAGGCCTACTCTAGCCTGCTCTGTAACCCTGAGCAAGGCTCTTAAAACTCCGTGGGCCTCAGTTCCCCCACCTGACAAATGGGCCATGCACCATGAACTTCTTGACTCATTGAAGTTACGAAGGCTGAAGTCTCAGGTGTAGAGGTCTCTACAAAATTCGGAGCTGACCCCCATGGGCTGTGGTTGGAAGTGGGGTGTTCTGGGAAGAGGTCTATGGGCCTGGGCCAGGGAAAGCAGAATGAGAGACAGAATGAGTTAGAGTTTGTGGGGTACAAAGAGAGCTCTGGGTCCAGTTTTCCCTTTTCTGCTTGCTGGGTAACCTGGAGCCCTGTCCCTTCCTGGAGCTCAGTGTCCTCACCTATTCGAGAGTCCTTCTACCCCAACATGTGGCCTGGAGGATCTTGTGTCTGGGGGTCCCTCAAAGTTACGTGGTGGGGCACTGCTGAGCCCTGGTCCCAGCCCAGAACCCGTTGCCAGGCCATGGTGCCTGTACCTTTGACCTGATCACTCTGTTTGTCTTTGTTTTGCAGAAACGGAGCCTCCCGGAAGGGGTGAGAACTTTCACTGGGGGCGGGATCCAGGTGGGGCTTGGCAGGAGGCAGCTGCTTCCCCAACTGCTGGAGGTGCCATAATGGCAGGTCCCACACAGCTGGGAAACAGCTTGTGACCTGCTGCCCTATGGAACCATGGCCCTCCAGCCTGGGGGGAGGCTGCTCAGGAGGACCCCGTCAGTCACCCCTTCCTCCCACAAACACTTGCCCATACTTGCTGACACCTGGCCCTGTGAACAGGGCTGGGAGAAAACAGTGGCTTGGCTTCACCACCCTCACAAAGTACCTTTATATCCCTGTGCAAGCAGAGGTCTCCCTACAGCCTCCCTCAGTCCATCACTCCCCTTGGGACAGGAAGGAAGTGCTTGTTTGGGGAACAATCAGCCAATAGCAAAGGACACAGGAGGCAGGTTGGGGTGTACTGGGGGAGAATAGAAAGAGAGAGAAGATGCCAGAAGGAGCTGGGGCAGGGTATTCAGGGGCAGAGCCCGGGCTGAGCAGGGCTCAGGATGAGCCGGGGAGTCAGGACTCTCCCAGAGAAGTTTGGGGCCGCAGGGAAGACCATGGCCCCTGTGATGGGGTGCTGGGGGGTGATGGGGAGCTGTGGGAAAACTGTCAGATCAGGGATTTACAAGTTCTCACTGGCTGTGGCTGCATGTAATCAGATTCCAGAGCTAAGGAGGCTGAGCAAACATCAGCACCACGGTGGCCCACTGAATGTGGAGACGGGTACACTGCTCAGACCTCCAGTGGGGTGACTAAGAAGACCGAGGGGCTGCTTACCAGGAAGGAGCCTGAGAACCTGCAAGGAAGTGTTTGGAAGGGAAGCGGCCAGGCTGGAGACCTGGTTCCTGGGTGCTACCCTCTGACTGGTCACCAGCTCTGATCTCAGCACGTCTCTCCCACAGTTGGTTGATGGCATTGAGATCTACAGTACCAAGATCAACTGCAAGGTGACCTCCCGCTTTGCTCACAATGTCATCACCACGAGGGCTGTCAACCGCGCAGACAAGGCCAAGGAAATTTTCTTTGAGGCGGAGCTGCCCAAGACAGGCTTCATCACCAACTTCACCTTGTGGGTGCCACCATGGCCGCTGGCACTGAGCTCAGGAGGGAGGTCTGGTCCGGGGTGACATCTCACACATCCTCCTCCTCCAAACTCTATTTTGCCACAGAACCATCGATGGTGTCACGTACCCTGGGAACATCAAGGAGAAGGAAGTCGCCAAGAAGCAGTATGAAAAGGCTGTGTCCCAGGGAAAGACAGCTGGCTTGGTCAAGTAAGTGTGGACCAGGGGCCTTGAGGAGAACATCTGGGCTGCCGAGCCCTGCAGAGATGCAAATAGCAGCTATGACTATTGCTCTAGCTAACGGTGCCTATAATGTCTACATTATCGCATTTTAGGTCGAGGCAACAAGGCTCAGGATGGTCAAGCTGGAATTTGACCCCAGGGCTGAGGCAGGGTGGGCGCAGGCAGTCTTTGGGGCAGGTGCTCTCTCACACCCCATCTAGGGCTTCTGGGAGGAAGCTGGAGAAATTCACCGTTTCAGTCAACGTGGCCGCGGGCAGTAAGGTCACCTTTGAGCTAACGTATGAGGAGCTGCTGAAGAGGCACAAGGGCAAGTACGAGATGTACCTCAAGATCCACCCCAAGCAACTGGTCAAACACTTTGAGGTAACCGCTCTGCCTGCTTCCCTGCTGGGACTTCCTGGGGCTGCGGGGAGAGGCCCACACACCAGAGCGCAGGGCAGAGTCAGAGATCAGAAGTGCCAGCCTCACGCTTGGCTAGGGAGCAGAGATGAATTATAGCGCCTCTGGCCACTGCAACTAGGGACCACAGGAGGAGGCTGAGCTGGACCCAGCACACCGAGGATTGGTGCTGGACCCTCGGGGCAACACTGCAAAGTGCCTCTGGGATGCTTGTAACTGTGTACAAAGGCATTTTGCCTACACCAAAGCTGGAAGCTGAAGGAAACATTTTAGCAGTGGGACACACACGGCAGAGTGCAGAACACTTCGGGCTGGGGGACCTTCCACAAGCCCTATGGCCACTTTCCCGGTGGGAGACACAAGCCTTTGACTTCAGCAGTGAACTAGTGGACCCATGTCATTCCATTTGGCCTTGTCCCAGAGGCTGGCCTCTGCACTGTCATTGAGGGACATTGCCTTCCGCTGGCTGTTTCAGATCGATGTGCACATCTTTGAGCCCCAGGGCATTAGCACACTGGATGCTGAGGCTTCGTTCATCACCAATGACCTCCTGGGCAGCGCCCTCACCAAGTCCTTCTCAGGGCAAAAGGTACTGTAAATGCCTCTCAGACCTGAGCTCAGGGGCAGGAACTCTGGCCCCCAAAGGACAGACCTTCGGTCTGGGGCCTGCTGACGCATGTGGGAGGGGGGCCAGGGCGTGGTCAATCCACACCCATCTTCTTTCTCCTTGGCCACCTGGGTGAGGAGTGAGGATGCTGCAGGCAGGGGCTGCTGATGCCATCCCAGAGGAATTAGGGCCTCAACTGTCCTGGGGCCGGAGGGACAAGGGAACTCTTTCAAAGTCCAGCCCCATTCTGCCCTGGAAGTGGACAGGGCGGGCGTTACTGCCCCTGTTTTATAGACAAGGAGACTGAGGCCAGATCTGATGACTTCACATCGAAGAGGGAGAGATTAAAGGGAACCTCATTCTTGGTGTTGGGCAGTTGGCTGCAACCCCCCACACCCCCGGCTATTCCAGAGACTGTGCTGACAGTGGGCAGCAGCTGAGCAAATGTGTCTCTGAACAGTAAGCTCAGGCCTCCAGGATGAATTGCAAGGAGCACACAGAGAGCTGCTGGCGTCTGCAGGGCAGCATTCCCGAGGGTGGTGCTGGGGAGAGGCTCCCTTCTCCTCCCTTCTCCTCCCTTCTCCCTTCCTCTCCTCTCCTCTCCTCTCCTCTCAACAAAAACACTCCAGCACGCAAAGCCACCCAATGTGGAGTTTCCTTCTACCTTGAGTAGCTTTCTGGTGCTGAGCTGAGGGTGTGAGGATCCAGGCATAAAGGAGAGAGGTGCTCAGAAAGATGCAGTGTGGGGAGAAGCTGCGCCCACTGGGACCCGGGACTGGCAGCACCAGTCCTCCGGCTCCTGCCAGTCTCTTCCCTTCTAAGGGCTCCTTGTGGGGGCTCCTTGGGCAGTCTGCCAGTGGGTGGTCTGCCAGTGGGCAGGCCTGGCTAACCCTCCATCTCTGTCCCTCAGGGCCATGTGTCCTTCAAGCCCAGCTTGGACCAACAGCGCTCGTGCCCAACCTGTACAGACTCCCTCCTCAATGGAGACTTCACCATCACTTACGATGTGAACAGAGAATCTCCAGGCGATGTGCAGGTACCTGGCCATGGCTCCACTGGGCTGGACTGCTCCCCATAGTGCTGGGGGAGGCTGGTGCCAGAGGGGCTGCAGCTACATTGGGTGCCATCTGCCTCCATCTTCAGCCCTCGGTCAGTCTCCTCACATGACACGGACTGGCTGATGGCTCAGAGTCTTTGCATAGTGTCCCCTAGAGAACAGGAAAGGGACAGCTTTTGGTTGTGTGGAAAATGCCTGGCTTCTACCTGCAAGGGGAGCCATTGTGGTGCTCCTAAAGGGACACTGGCTTCTGTCTCTCTCTCCCCTTTCCAGATAGTCAATGGCTACTTTGTGCACTTCTTTGCACCTCAAGGCCTTCCGGTGGTGCCAAAGAACGTGGTCTTTGTGATTGATGTCAGTGGCTCCATGTCTGGTCGGAAAATACAGCAGGTTTGACCTCATCTCTCTCAGCACAAGGGACAGGGCAGGGGGGTGGGGAGAAGTGTTAGTAGGGAGAGACTCTGGTATTTCTGGTGAAAGAGGATGAAAGAGGACTCAAACCTCTGCTCGCTTTTGTGGAGACCCTCACGCAGGGCTCATTTGGTGAGGACAACAAAGGCTCCCTTCTGGCCTGGGCTAGGAAGTGATCTTGCCTGCTGCTGCTTCCATGCTCAGCTTCTTGTCTGTTTGTCCCACTCTCCCTCAGACAAGGGATGCCCTTCTCAAAATTCTGGAGGACGTGAAAAAGGATGACTACCTGAATTTCATCCTGTTCTCTGGGGATGTGACCACTTGGAAAGATCAACTAGTTCAAGCCACTCCTGAGAACCTCCAGGAGGCCAGGACATTTGTGAAGAACATTCGAGACCAAGGAGGTGAGAGCACAGGGGACAGTAAATGCGCCTCCCACCAGCTCCTCCCTCTTCTCTGAGCAGCCTGTGTCCCTCCTGCCTTGGGGCAGAGCCTCTGCTGATCTTTGCTGGCATAGAGGTGGGCTTAGCTGCCTTAGGCCTGAAGGCAGGATTTGGAGTGTCTTCTCTGTGGTAGAGGGAAAGCCATTCTTTCTGTTTCTGACCCATGAGCCTGGTGCCCTGCCAATCCCAGCAAGATAAATCCACAGAGAAGTCTTCTTCTTGGTGGGAGACGTCACTGTCTGTGGAAAATCGTAAATGATGTCTATACTGCTCCCTTCTTTCAGCTAGAGGAGCCTGGAGTCCATCTGACTGTTTTCTAAATTGCCTTTATAATCATCACGTGTCTTTTTATCCTCATATGAAAGAGGACATCGCTGATTCATTCAGTGAATATTCACTGAGCGCTACCACATATGAGAGACTGGGTTCTTGGCACATGAGCAGGGTCTACTTTCCTGACCTCCTCCACTCCAGTGTCCTTGTAACCTGGCCTCCTGAGAACACCCTCCCATGGTGCTTTTTGTCTGTGTCACAGCCACCAACATCAATGATGCGCTGCTGAGGGCCATCCATATGCTGAACAAGGCCCAGGAGGAGCACGTGGTCCCTGAGAGGAGCACCTCCATCATCATCATGCTGACCGATGGGGACGCCAATACCGGTGAGGGGCTGGCTGGGTGGCTCTGACCCAGGATGAGGGCCTGACTGTCCCCCTGGCTCTGTAGCAGGCTTACTGCAAGACTCCGGGGAGCTCTTCCCAGAGCGAACCTTCAATTTCCCCACACTATGTGAGCCCCTTGAAGGCTGGGCCCTGCCTCCTCCTGCCAGGGTGGCCATGGTGCTAACAGCTCTGCATGTGTAGGAATCGGGCATCTCCAGGCAAAGCTGGGGCAGAGGAGTCCCAGGGCCACAGTTGCAGCATGAATACCCTTTCTGCAGGTGAGAGCAGACCCGAAAAGATCCAAGAAAATGTGCGGAATGCCATCGAAGGCAAGTTCCCTTTGTATAACCTGGGCTTTGGCAGGAATATGGATTACAGTTTCCTGGAGAGGATGGCTCTGGAGAATCATGGACTCGCCCGGCGCATTTATGAAGACTCCGACGCTGACTTGCAGCTGCAGGTATGCCTGGTCTTGCCCACTTCCACAAATGATGGCGCTCATTACTGCCTCAGGTGGCTATGCCACTGTATGACAATTTCAGCATTAGAAAGAGCTTCCTTTTGCATTGAAATCTACCATCAATAGCGTCTGCCTCCTACCCATCAATAATGGTTCCTATTTTGTCCTCATGCAACAAAGAACAGACCTGCCTGCTCTGTGGGATCAAATACAAGACATTCAGTGAAACAGAAGCAGCTGATAAGCAAAGAATAAGTTTTTATGTAAATATGCTCAAATATTGCATCAGACGTTGTATTAGTTTACTAGGGTTGCCATTAAAAAGTGTATGACCACAGACTGGATGGCTAAAACGACAGAAACTGGGATAATTCTGGAGGTTGCAAGTCTAAGATCAAGGTGTCAATGGTTGGTTCCTTCTGAGGGCGTTGAGGGAGAGATTGGTTCTAGCCCTGCCTCCTGGGCTTGTCAGTAGTCATCTTCTCCACTCTTTCCCCCTCCTCACCTTTGTGGTACTGGGGATTGAAGCCAGGGCCTTTACACTGAGCTACATCCTCAAAAATCCCTTTTTAGTTTTGAGACAGGGTCTCACACAATTGCTAATTTGCCTAGGCTGGGCTCAAGTTTGCAATTTTCCTGCCTCAGCCTCCTGGAGTGCTGGCATTATAGGTATACAACACTACACTTGGATTCAATTTCCTTTTTTAATAAAGATATGAGTCATATTGGATTAAGGCCCAAGGTAATGACCTCATTGGATTATCTTTGTAGAGACTCTACCTCCAAATAAGGCCACATTCTGAGGAACTGAGAGTTAGGACCACAACATACGAACTTTGGGAATGCAGTACATAATTCAATCCATAGCAAGCATACTTATTCTAAAACAAAATTTTTGTTTGACATTCTGATTGAACTGAGTGTCCCATCTTTACTTGCTGAAACTGACAACTTTCCCCAGGCAGGTGACAGCATCTCTACCTCCGCAGATGGACCTTCCTGTCCTCTCCTCTGGCTGCCACCTTCTCTAGCTAGCCAGCCTCCCTTCCCTTTCTTTTTCCTTGTTTTCACTCCAACATGTACTTCTCGAATATTTCTCCCTGTAGGGAGCTGTCTTTTCCTTCTGTTCTTTCTGGTCTCTGCAGGGGTAGGGTGCAGGGACGGCTCCCACAGACTGGAAGGCTCAGTCAGGGCCATGCAGAGTAAGAATGAGAGGATAGGCCCGGCCATGGGTGCTGACGCCAAGCCACGCAGCACTAGGCGCTAGCCCACCCCAGCCCCACATTGCCCCAGAGTCTGAGATGACGGGATCTTTCCCCTGGACCCCAGGGCTTCTACGAGGAGGTGGCTAACCCACTGCTGACCAGTGTGCAGGTGGAATACCCCGACAATGCCATCCAGGACCTCACCCAGAACAATTATCAGCACTTCTACGATGGCTCTGAGATTGTGGTGGCCGGGCGCCTGGTGGACGAGGACATGAACAACTTTAAGGCAGATGTGAAGGGCCATGGGGTAAGTGCGGATTGGGGTCTGGGCATGTGCTGGGGATGAAGCTCAGCAGTCCGGGCCTCAGTTTCCTGGCTGATGGTCCAGGAGTGGCCACCCCTGAACCTGGCCCATCTGGCTCCGGGCTGCAGCCCTTAACCCCCTCACCTTTTCCCCCAGGCCCTCAGTGATCTGCTCTACACAAAGGAGGTGGATGTAAAGGAGACGGAGAAGGCCCTGAAGGAGCAAGACTATATTTTTGGGAACTTCATTGAGCGGCTCTGGGCCTACCTCACCATCGAGCAGCTCCTGGAGAAACGGTGACCCTGGCCCACCCCTCAGGCAGCCGGGCCCCAGCCTAGGCACCGGCACTGCCCCTACACCAATCTGAGCCACCCTGTGCTGGCTGCACTCTGAGGGAGGCTGACAGGGAAGAGCACCTCGCCCCGCCCCAGCACTAGGCTAGTCCCTAGTGCTTCTGCGGCTTGGCATCAGCCCCATAGCCAAGGAAATACCAGTGAGGCCAAACAGAACTGAGGGCTGGGACTCAGGCCCCAGCACCCAGAGGGCAGAGCCAGGCCCACTCCAGAGGGTGACACAGTGTCATTTAGGCTTATCAGCTTGCAAAGCCCCCAGCACAGGAACTGGCACGTGCTGGGCACTTGGTTCAAGGGCACTATCACAAGTCATTGTCATAGGGGCCATTTCAAGCCACTGATATTTTATAGGTGGGGAAACAGGCCCATAGAGGAAATAGCTCCAGGGAGCTGGTGAACAAGTCTTTTTTGAGCTCCACTGGGGTTCACTGTGGGGAAATTCAGCAATGTGGCGGGGGTATGAAGAGCCCCTGGTTGCCCCTGGGCATCCTGGTCTGGTTCTCAGGGCCACTGGAGGGACAGGCAGACAGGGGGCTGTTCTCAGGGCTGACTCTCCACACAGCAAGAACGCCCAGGGCGAGGAGAAGGAGAACCTCACAGCCCAGGCCCTGGACTTGTCCCTCAAGTACCACTTTGTGACTCCGCTGACTTCCATGGTGGTGACCAAGCCAGAGGACAATGAGGACCAGACGGCCATCGCTGACAAGCCTGGGGAAGGTGGGCACAGAGAAGGAAGGGCAGAACCTGGAGACTCTCTCTAGGACCCTGGGCCCTGGGTACTCAGCAGAGGAGTTGGCCTGCCTGGGGAGGCCAGACCTCCTAAAGAGAGGCAGGTCCGCGGCACCAGAAGGAAAACAGGCCAAGGGGTAGAGAAGGTGGTGTGGCGATACCAGTCATCAGAGACAGTGGGGTGTGGGGCAGATAGGAGCCTCTGAGCCTCTGGCACACTGCCCAGGGGCCATTTCAAGGAAGGGAATTAGGCTGCAGCATTCAAGGGCTCAGACAAGAAGCACTTCTAACCCAAAAGTCTGGCCCAGGGAGCAGACTACTAGGCACCTGAGGATTGTGAGAAAAAGAGGTGGAAGCCTCCTCAACCAGACCCCAGGCTGTACTCCATGAGTGGGTGGATGGAACTCCCAAATACCCATTGTAACTGGGCGCAGCGGAGAGGCTTGGCATTCTGAGGCATAGGAGGCAAATATTTGGGCCAAGCCAGGACAGGCCTCTGGCTCCCATGAGTTCCTGGTTGCAGGGGACACCTTGTTGTGACAAAGCTTGCTGTGGGCCAGGCAGCAGGCTCCGGCACTCTTGGCCACTACCATCTGTTCACTGGCCCTGCTAGTAGTACATGGCCTCTAACACATTTCTCCCCTCCCTCCCTCTCTGCCCACAGATGCAGAAGGTAAGGCCAGCCAGCAGCCAGATGGGCACTGTGGAAGGGAGATGGGAAGGAACTGAAGAAGTCTTTCCAAGCCAGCAGGGATGCTTCGCCGGAGGTGGGTGGGGCACTCAGCAACCCTGGCTCAGGTCCAGCTCTACTCCTACCACCTTGTGGGTGATGGAGAGTCAGACTCTGCACATCTCTGAGCCCCGGGGTTCCCACCAGTTGGCTAGGAGTGGATTTCCCTGCTGAAGAAAGGACAGTCAGTATGAAAACATTCTGTAACCTGTGCAAATTAGCAACTTACTGTGTCAGGGAATCGTATTCAGTCCCACAGAAACTCTCCACAGGATCCCTTTGTGAATCCTTTATTCCTGTGCCATACTGAGGGAACTGAGGCACAGAGAGATCAAGTCTATTTGTTCAGGGACTCAGTAGAAGTCCTGATAAGGGATTTGGGCCGAGGCAGCCTGGGCCCAGGGCTCATGATGCAGATTGCTGGGGGTCAGAACACTCTGTGCATCCTAACATCGAACTGGAACTTCACCCCACACCAGCCTACCACCGGGCACTGTCTCCTCAGCACCTGCCAGGCTGCCCACCTATGTCTAAAATAAGGACCACATTTGGACCCGCCCATCGCTTCTCTCTCAGAGCAGCTCTGTCACTTTAGTCACGAGTATGCATATGTCCATGCCACTGGGTGTTTTCCTACCGAGGAGCAACAGGCAACATCAGGCCTCACTCTGCCCCACATCTGTCTGCCATGAGCATTAGTAACCCAGAGAGAAGCTGGTGACTTGGTTTTTGCGTTTTCCTCATGTCAAAATGTCATACCTCTAGCATAAAATCATACCATATTGGGCCTGGGATTTACCTCAGTGATTCCGCCACCTGCCTCGAAAGCACAAGGTTCTGAGTTTGATCCCCAGTACCAAAAAAAAAAAATCATACCGTATCACCAACACCCGGTAAAGGGGGTTCCCTAGACAAGTCTCCATTTCTAAAGGCTAAACTTTGGGGCCACATCATTCCTAACAAAGGGAACCAATAGCCCCAAGCCAGGCTAAAGGAATAGAACTTGGGGGAGAGAATGCCTACATCCAGTTCACAAGTGCCCTTTGGCTTTTTAGCCCGATCTGCAATCCCCTCCACGGCCTACCAAGGTGAGCACCTGTGCCTGCTGTGGCCATCTTTGCCCCTGCCTTATTCCCCTCTGTGGTCTTTCCTCAATCAGCTCTCTGGGAGGCAGATGGGCCAGGTGTCCTGGGAAGGAATGAGAGCATTAGGGAGCAGGGCGGGGAGGGGATAAGCCGGACTCCCGCAGGGGTCCTGGCCCTCTCCAAGCTGCCGACCTCAGCCCTGTCTCCCTTTGCTCCACAGTCAGCTACCAGCCTCCTCAAAACCCCTACTACTATGGTGAGTGCCTTGGTCACCCTGGGGCATGGGTCAGGGTCCTGGGAGCAGAACCCCAGCCTGCCAGGAGTCAGGGGGCTGGGGGAGGCCCTCGACACAGGGAGAGGTGCCAGGAATCACTCCCTTCTCTGACGTGCCCTCAGTGGATGGGGACCCCCACTTCATCATCCAAGTCCCAGAAAAAGATGACGCCATCTGCTTCAACATTGATGAAGACCCAGGCATGGTGCTGAGCCTCATTCAGGACCCGGTCACAGGTAGGGGCTACAGGCCTGGGTTCTTCCAGAAGGGGTGCCTGGAACCCCTGGGCAGGCTCATGAGCCAGGTCCTCCTCACTCTGCCCACTAACACACTCACCTTCATATGCAGAACATTCTAGGGGTGGGGCAGGGGCCACCAGACTGTCTCCAGTGCTTTTTGTTTTCTGTCCCCATATTGGGGGTGGAACTCAGGGCCTACACACTGAGATACATCCTCAACCCTTTTTATTTTTTTATTCTGAGACAGGGTCTTGGTAAGTTATCTAGGCTGGGTTCGAATTTGTGATCCTTCTGCCTCAGCCTCATGCTAGTGCTCTTAGAAAGAGGCCGAGTTGCTGAGTAGCCTGGTGCTGGGGGTAAGACCCAGCTGTGCTGGGAACAGTTTCCTCTGGACTACACTCTCTGGTCTAGGCAAGGGGCAGATTCACAGTGTCCCTGTACAAACCAGACCTAAAGTGTCCAGAACAGACAGGACTGGGTGCTGAAGTCCTAGGCTTTCCTTAGGGGCCCCGCCCTGGTACTCAACAGGCCTGGTTGAAGGGGAAGGCACATCCCTGAATACCAGCCTGTATTCAGAGGGTTTCTGGTCTCTCTCCCTAACCCTCCCTTCGGCAGGTCTCTCTGTTAATGGGCAGATCATTGGAGACACGAGAGACAGCTCTGACTCCAATACCACAAAGACTTACTTTGGAAAACTGGGCATTACCAATGCTCAGATGGACTTCCGGATTGAGGTGACAACAGAGAAGATTACCCTGTGGAATGGGGCTGTGCCGACCACTTTGAGCTGGCTGGACACAGTCATGGTCACACAGGATGGGTAAAGTCCTCCAACTGCGTCTCCAAGGGATACAAAAGCCTGAGGCTCTTGAGGGATCTGGACCAATCCCAGGACAGATATCCATAGGGCATCATGAGAGACTGGTGGACTGAGTTCAGACCTCAGGGAGGGTAACCACCGCGTCCCCAGCTAGACCCTGAGACCCCTGTCAGAGGCAAAATTGGTAGCTGGAGAGTTCATAGGACTGACTCTGAGGGAAAGACTCGTTGGATGAGAACACTAGGTAAAACCTGGGCATAGTGGCATGCACCTGTAAGTCCCAGGGCCCAGGAGGCTACAGTGGGAGGATTGCTTGAGCCTAGTTCGAGCCCAGCCTGGACAACATAGTAAGACCTTGTCTCAAAAAATAAAATAAAAGAAAGAAAAAGGAAGAAAGAAAAATAAAAGACAGCATTAGGTTAATATTGCATTTTCTCTGGCTGAAGGTATAAGTTCCCAAACTTAGCCTTTCCTGTGTCTTCAGACCCTCCAGAGCCCAGTGAGCAGGGCACATGTGGTATTCCCATAGAGGCTCTGGGGCCTGGACTCCCAGGATAGCCCTCTCCTGGTTACACGAGATCCACTTACTGGAGGGCAGAGACATGCACAAGGCACCGTCTTTTTTAGCCTCTTCCTGTAGCTCCTTGAGTCGGTGTGCTCTCAGGTGCTATGTACCCAAAAAAGCCTCACCTTATTCACATGGTCAGTGTCATGGATCTCAAAGCCACCTCCTCTTTTCTCCTAGGCTGTCTGTGACAATCAATAGGAAGAAGAACATGGTGATTTCCTTTGGACAGGGGGTTACCTTTGTGGTTGTCCTGCATCCGGTGTGGAAGAAAGCTGACTTTCTAGGTTTCTATGTGGTAGACAGTCACCGGATGTCAGCACAGACACACGGGCTGCTAGGTAAGGAATGTTCACACAGCTGGCTGTTTAGGCCACATAGAAGCATGACAGTGGCCATCCTTGTCACCCTGTACTCAGCTCACAACATCCATTCAGCTTTGTGTGAACCCTGAAAGGCCAGAAGCCACAGTACCTGTGGCAATGGCCAGGGGCTGAGAGCATGGACGTTTTTGTTTCCAGGTCAGTTCTTCCACCCCTTTGACTTTGAAGTATCTGACATCCACCCAGGCTCTGACCCCACAAAGCCAGATGCCATAATGGTGGTGAAGAACCATCAACTGACTGTCACAAGGTGAGGAGACACCTCTGACACCTTCTAGTTCACACCTCCCTAGCAACAAGACAGGAGCAAGGAGCCCTCTCTGTAGTGGCACATTTTCCTGGTGGGCTCTGGTTTTCGTACTGTTGGTTTTGGGTTTTTTTTTGAGGTCTCTAAGCCCCTTTTAATCAAGGGGAAGCCCAAAGTTGGAACCTTGGAAAGAATAATCATGCGAACTCATTCTTGACCAAGGACTTCTAGACTCAGACCTTCCGACTCCACACTTTTTCAGCCTTAAGCCCATGACTATCACAACTGTCTTCCTCACCCTATGCATTACAGCATCTCTCTCTCTCACC
Organism: Heterocephalus glaber; assembly: GCF_000247695.1. The sequence goes on along the minus strand of NW_004624822.1, from coordinate 4,416,207 downwards.
ACAGGGGCTCCCAGAAAGACTACAGAAAAGACACCAGCATGGGCGTGAAGGTCAACTGTTGGTTTGTCCACAACAATGGAGAAGGGCTGATTGACGGTGTCCACACTGACTATATAGTCTCCAGCCTATTCTGAGTAAACATGCCAGCTTCTGTTGAGACAGAGGGCCCAGTGCATCTGGAACATGGGCACAGAACAGGGCTAATGGGAGTGGTGGGGACAATAAAGCCTGATGTGGGAACAGACAGCTCCTAGCTTCTGCATGCCTCAGTGGGTCCCTGCTCCGAGAAACAGACAGCTGAATCAAGCAGCTCAAGGAAGGGTTGGCTGGTGGAGGCAGCATCTTGGGCCTCTCTGCTGATATAGCTGAGAGACAGAGTTGGTTAGGCTGGTGCTACTGGGGATGGAAATCAAAAGGATGATGTGGGGGAAAAAAATCAAGAATAGGAGCAAATGGGCTCTGAGAAGTCAGGATTGAGTGCATTTCAGGGCCCAGGAATGTCATAGAAAAAGTCAGTGGTCATGGCTCAGGAGTTCCTATTAGGACCTTCAGAAGTAGGAAGTGCTTCATGGCAGACATAGCTTACAGCTAAGCAGAGATGTCATCCATCTGTGTTAGTTTCTGTCACTGTGCAAGATATCTGAGATAATCAACTTAAACAAGGACATTTAGGGCCGGGAATTTAGCTCAGTGGTTCTGCTGCCTGCCTCGCAAGTGCAAGATCCTGAGTTCGATTCCTGATACCAAAAAAAAAAAAAAGAAGGACATTAATTTTGGCTCAAAGGTTTCAATGTGGAGGCAATACATCATGGCAAGAGTATGTGGCAGAGAAGGTCTGTTCACTTTATGGTGGTCTAGAAAGCAAAAGGAACCTGGAAGGGCCAAGGCCTCAGTATCCTCCTCAAGAGCATGCCACCCAATGACCTAACTTCCTTCCACTTGGCCCTACCTTCTGAAGGCCCCATCGCCTCCTAGCAGTGCCACAGGCTGGCAACCAAGACTTTAACACACGGGCCTCCAGGGTCATTCAAGACCCAAACTAAAGCACTACTCATCTATCCACCATCCACCCATGTCTTCACCCACTCATTCTACTATCCATCCATCCTTACCATTCACCAACCCATCAATCCTATCATCAATCTGTCCTTCCCACCATCTGTCCATCCATGGATTCAGCAGATGAACACAATACAATACCCTGGGTTAGGACACAAGGGTACACACTTTAGTAATCCAGTTTCTGTTTTCATGGTTGCCCAGTTGGGCTAGGCCTCTCTGCAATCCTCCAGTCACCTCATGGTAACCACTTGATCTCCTCCCAGTGAACTGGGGTGGGGCAGGGAGGCACAGAGAGGTTCCTGGAGAAGGGCTCTGAGAGACCTCCAGCCTGCACAGCCCTCTCTGCCCTGGCCAACAGCAACCACTCACTGTGAATTTCTGTGCCTCCCCATGGCCTCCCAGAGAACTTTTTGCAGAGCAGAATGAATCACCACTCCCTGTCTGACCCCCCTCCAGGTGGCATCACCCATCCATTGCTCTGGAGACCGAGATAAAAGTCCTTCCTCTGGTGTCTCCAGCTTCCCCTCACTTTCTGAGTTCCAGACTTATAGGCCGCTTCTAGCTGTGCAAACATAACCCCTCCTGCCCCAGAGCCTTTGCCTCTGAAGCTCTCTCCGCCCTAGGGCCTAAGGTGTGCCAGGCAGAGGGAACCCTGGTGGGAAGCAGTGGGTGATTTGCCAGATGGCAGAGCAGGGGGTACAATAAGGCTGGAGGAGAATGGAATCAAACTGATGAAGTCCTGAATACCAGTGTGTGGTGACATGTGGCTGTGGTCACAGAACTGTCCCATCTCCCACTCCAGAGGACCCACAGCCACTCCCCATGGCTGAGCCAGAACTAGCATTTTTCAGGGCCCACATTGGCCTAGGGGGCTGGAGAGGGGGTTGGAGGGAAGGGAAGGTGACTCTTTAGGTAGATGTGGGACACTACTGACAGTCTGGTGGCAGTCATTGTTCTAGGGAGAGGGTATCTGAGACATGACTCCCAACATGAAGTCCTCTCCATGGACCTGGGCGTGAGTGTGGCAGAGATCTGGGTTGGGTTGGCTAGCAGGGCCCAGGCCTATGAAGGGATCCTAGAGTAGGCAAAGCCTGCAGGCCCAATTGTTCCTGGAGGGCTGTGGAGCCATGTTCTGGAGGTGTCAGCATGAGGTCAGTGATCACATCTGGGCGACAGGAGAATGATCCCGTCAGACGGAGCGTGATAAGAAACCCTCGTGTGGTTTCGGATCCCTGCCCTGCTGCTCCCATAGCAGCTAAGCTGGAGGAGCTGGGAAAAAAGCCAGCAAAGTTCCTAGCCAATTTACTGCTCAGGTCCACACACAGCAGGGAGGCCTTCCAGGCAGGCAAGGGCGAGGCTGACTCCTCTCCTAGTCCACATTGCTCGCTCTACCTGGCCTGGCCTACACCCAGCTTTTGGAATAGAGGCCATGCTCCATGACAAGGCACACACAGCCTGAGCTGGCACAGCCCTCTCTGCCCTTCCACTTCATCCCATGCCCTACATCCTTCCCCTTCCCTGAACTCAGCGCACTGTCCTGGCTCTAGGCCTAGGCACACGCGTTTTCTCACCTGCTCTCTCTGCCCTGCTCTCATCCTGGGTTAACTTCTTGCCACCTGAAAGACTCAGGCCCGACACCACCACCTCCAGGAAGCTTCCCTGATACCCCCAGGCTGGCAAGATGTTTCCCCAGGCTCTGGCAGCACCCTGTCCCTTGTTGGGTCGTGGCAGTTACAGTGGCATTGTGTCTCACTGGGCCCAAGGTAGGCACAGGACCTAGGCCAGGCCCAGGCCCAAGTAGGCGCTGGAAAGCACCTGGCAGATGAAGGAATGAAGGGCACAGACCTACTTTCCCTGATCACAGCACCTGCCAATCACGACTCCTCTGCTGCTGCACAAATTGTGCAGCCCAGCCTGGTTAGTCATGTTCCAGAGGAGTGAGCTCGGGGTGGGCTTCCCTCAGCCCTGTAAGTCCCCTGTCAGACCCACAGCAAATCCCCCATGGCCCAGGCTGCTCTCTTGTCTCACAGAACTCTGGTCTGGGCCCCCTGAGCAGGAGCCCCTCCACAAGGAGCTGCAGCTGGAGATCCTCACCTGCCACAGAGACGAGAGGGAGGCAGGAACGGAAGGAGGAGTTTCTCTGCTAGGCAAACCTGCTGCTTGAGACTCCTCCCACTGGCCGCTACTTCTGGGCAGCTGGGACTACAGGCATTTGCCACCACATCTGGCTCTTCTACATATTTTAAATCATCTCTAGGGGCTGGGGATTTAGCTCAGTGGTTCCGCCAAGCGCAAGGTCCCAAGTTCGATGCCCAGTATCAAAAAAAAAAAAAGTTAAATCATCTCTAGATTACTTACGATACTTAACACAATGTAAATGGCATGTAGTCTAGCACTTGGGAGGCTGAGGGCAGGAGGATCATGAGTTTGAGACCAGCTTGGGTTATACAGAGGAGATGATTCCATCTCAAAAAGACAAAAAAAAATCTACATATGTTCGGATCCTTTCTTTGACAATTTTCCTTCTGTGATTGATTGAATCTACAAATGTAGAACCTATAGATACAATAATAATAAAATACAATAATAATAAAATACAATAATAAAAAAATGTTTTTGGTGGTCCTGGGGATCAAACCCAGGGTTGCTCTACCACTGAGAAACCACTACACCTCCAGTCCTTTACGTTTTTTTTTGGTACTAGGAATCAAACCCAGGACCTTGTGCTTGTGAGGCAGGCGACAGCACCACTGAACTAAATCCCTGGCCCAATCTTTTTCTTTTCTCCTTTATATTTTTGGAGACAGGGTCAGGCTGGGCTCAGACTTGCAATCCTCATGTTTTGCCTGTAGAAATTGGGTAGAATCTTTGGGGTGACTAACCGTGGGACATGAAGAGGAGAGGGGACCCTCCACAGCACAGATTTAGAGTTGAGGGTCCAGACTGCCCCATCAGGTGAGAGGTTTCTGGGAACAGGACCCGGCTCCCTCCTGAGCCTGGGATGTTGTCACTGTCTTGTCTTCCAGTGCCAGCATCTTTACCAGGCAACGAGCAGACAGGCCCGTTCCTGGGCCCACATGTGAAAACTGAATTATGTAGGGCAAATTCCATTGCAAACCACCCCAAAAGTCACTGCGCAAGTCTGGGAGTTGGTCTATAAAGAACAAGCCAGCCCACTTTGTTCTTTTTGAGTCAAAACTAGTTTTCAGAGACCAGGCGTCCATAAAACAGCCAGGACCTCTGTTCCCAGAGAACATTCGCCAGCCCTGGATGCTTGTCTGGCAGGAGGTGAACATTTCACACGGATGGTTTTCTTTTTTTTTTTTGGTACCAGGGGTTGAACTTGGGTCCTTGTGCTTGCACAGCAGGCGGCAAAACCACTGAGCTAAATCCCTGTCCCACGGGTGGCTTTCTTTTACTTTCCTAGATTGCAAAGCAAAGGGACAGGGCTGAGAGGTGTCATGGGCCTGACTGGCCACAGGCCCTTGGGGGCTTACAGCAGAAGTCTAATTTTCCATGAGGTTGAGTGTTCAGGACGGATTCTGAGGCCTTGGGATTTGTATGCGAAACCAGAGACACCTACTTCCTAGGCTCACACCATCTTTATTTGTAACAAGTAGGAATCCCCCTTCCTATTGTGATCCAGGCCCCACAGGTGACCCTGCAGCCACAGGGTGGCAGCCACTTGCACACAACAGGGTGGCGGCAGGGGGGAGGGCATGGGCTCCTCTTATCTGAACTACAGCTCCACCGACCAGCAGGAAATCTCTGTCCCTTCGTGGTAATCCAACTTGAGCTCTCTGGGATGGACAGATGACAGACAGACAAGTGGTCAGCAAATCTCAGGTGTGGTGGGAAAAGGGGGACTGCTGGAGACGGGATCATGGAAAGTGGGGAGTCCCCAGTCCCTCTACCACAGGCTAGGAATGCCTGATCATGCAAAGGGTTACCAAGGGAACCTAGGGTCTGGGGCTCTGAGAGTTGGGGGCAAGGACAGGGAGTTTCCTGGTGATGCTGCGGCTGCTATTTTCTCTGGGGCTGAGCTGACCATGCTTTGTGGGGTCACTGGGAGCTGGCTCAGACATATGTCTGGTACCAACCTTTCAATTGCTTCTAATTGCTGAGCAAGGAAGGACAGAAGGAGTGGGGTTCTGGTTCCCAACCTCCCCATTCCCATCCTGCCCTGGCCATGCTCAGTGGCTGCAGATGCTGTTACCTAGTGGCAGAGTAGTCCTTCCCCTGAACCCTCAGCATGCGTCTGCTGTCATCTGCAGCTGCTGGTGGCTCCCAGAGCACATCCTGGTAAAACTGGCCTGAGACACAAAGGATGGGTCAGCTGAGGGTAAAGACAGAGAGCTCGGGAGACATGCAGAGGGGAGGCACTGCCCATTCTTCAGCAGAGGTGGTCCCTGAGGATGTCAGCCCACAGGCAGAGTACCGAGGGTCCCGCTGACTTGGCTGGAGAAGCGGTCAGTGTCACGCAGAAGGAGCAGGAGCCCCTTCCCGGGGTCGTTCTGAGACGACAGGCCAATGGTTACTTTGTCTGGGCCACTGAGCAGCAGGAGACCCGTCTTGTCCATGGTCATCTTCAGGCTGTGGAAAAACCCAGGGGCCTAAGCAAGAAGGCAGGGACACCTGGATGGCAGCATGGGGAGTCACAGTGTGGCCTTGGGTGGGGAGGCTCTTAGGTCTTCAGGGCGTTAGCTTCCTTGCTGGTAAAACAGGGCCAATGTTGGCTTCATGATATCCAATTTCTCTGACATTATTTATGAAATATAACAGTGGCTCCTTAAATTTGATTTTCTTATGAATTACTTTTATGATTTAGGGAGTTTCTCCGATATACCTACTCTGTCTCCCTTTTTTTATGGCTGGTGCCACTTTCTTTTGATTAGGGTTTAATTGTGCATTTTAATGAGCATTAAGTGTCTTTTCATTCTACCCCTTCCTTTTTTATTAACCTCCTTTGAAATTTTTTCCCCTTTGGAATGTTAGGCTTCTTTAAACACTAAGAAAGACTCTGCTGTTATTCTGAGATTATAAATGAAAATTTGAGGTTTTAAATGGAATGGTCTAGCTAGATGTCTTTCTTTCTTTTTTTCGCAGTACTGGGGATTGAATCCAGGGCCTTCATACTGAGTTACATCCCCAGACCTTTTAAAATTTTTAAATTTTGAGACAAGGTCTTACTAAATCCCTAAATTTCCTAAACTGGGCTTGAATGTGTGAGCCTCCTGCCTCAGCCTCCCAGAGTGCTGGGATTATACACACTCCACACTCGTTGGTCTATCTTTTCTTGTCATTTCTTTTTTCTCTTCTTTTTTCTTTATTTCTCTCTCCTTTTCTTTTCCTTCCTTCTTTTTTTTTTTTTTCCCAGTCCTGGGGATTGAACCCAGGACCTTTACACTGAGCTACATCCCTAGTCATTTTAACTTTTTTTTTTTTTTTTCATTTTGAGACAGGGTCTCACTAAGTTGCTGAGTTGCCCAGGCTGGACTCAAACTCCAGCCTTCCAGAATGCAGGAATTAGAGGTATGCACCGCACCCAGCTTGGTTTATCTTTATGTGTAACTTTTATAGGTCATGAAAGTATTTGATTTCCTATTACTACAATGAATAGAAAATTTTCATTTTCTGGTATATATTTCTAAGGCATAGAAATGCTGCTGATCTTTGTGCATCTATCAGATAACAAGAAACTCTAAGGTCTATGTGGACACAAGGCCAAGGCCGGCTAAGTGATTCATAAGGTGGCAATGGAGAAAGCTCTCTAACCTGGGAAAGATGAGCTACAGCACAGGCCAGAGGTGCAGGGCCAGGGTCCCTGGCCCCTCTCTGAGGTCCCTCACAGCCTCCAGGTCTATGGCAGGGCAGCCATGCCTCCTGTCTACCTCCATCACCCACAGCTCAGGGACCTCACCTGTGCCTCGAAGGTATGCTAAAGGTAACCCTCATGACCCCTGGGGCCAGGGCACTCCAGTTCTCATAATTGCCATCAAGACCTCATCATGTAGGCAGTGCCCCGTATGTTGTGTCCAAGGGACAATGCATCATTTGATGGCAAATGCTCCCTGTGCGCCTCCTCCCACTGGGTCCTCTGACCCCTCTGACTAAGGGCTAGGATAGTAATGGGGAAGCTGAGGCTCAGAGGAGCTAAATGCCAGCACAGGCTTACACAGGATTAGCTGCAGAGCTAGCTTCAAACCACACTGTGGCACCCATGGGACAGTGATGTGGGGGAGGTGTCAGAAGAACCAGGTCCCCAGGACAACTGCCTGGTGCCTCCAGAGTCACAGGGCTTTGGTGCAGGGCTCCCTGCATCTCTGCTCCATCCCCAGGTCTGTGGTGTTGGCCACTGGTCACTGCCATCACCAGCCAGTGTGGGTAAGGGGCCATCTGCTTGGTGCCCAGCATGGAACATACCCAGGCAACACTGAGAACAGTGTCTCCTTCCACTTGTATGCAGAGCTTCTTTGGTCCCGGGTCACCACCACATGTTCAGGGGATACACCAACCTGCACCTGGGGGTTCTTATAGGTCACCTTGACCCAGAAGAACCCACCCTTCTGTCTCTTGTACTTGCCAGTCACCTCAAGGCCTGAGAAAGCCAAACCAGAGAGGTCAAAGCAGGGCAGGGCAATGGCCTAAGCAGGGAGTTCTCCTCTTGGCAGTTTTCTTCACCAACTAGTGTCCTTGGAGGGCCACCCCTCTCCTCAGCAACCCTTCACACCACAGCGCACTCCCTCTTCAGCTTCATATGGTTTTGGAGGGACCCCTGATTCCTTGGGGAGGGCTCCTGGGAGAGAGACCTCTGAGACGGGAGGTCTTAGCTCAAGTCCGTAACATTCGCCAAGCCCCTGCAGTGTGGCCCTGAGCACTGTGGCAGGAGACCTTGTGACCCGGGGAAGAACGGGGGAGCCGTGGACGTCCCTTTGCTCTTTTAGCTCGGTTTGTGCATCCCCGAATGCTGTGTGTCCCCATGTCTGCCTTGCCACCTCAGCTTGACCAGTGAGGCCCTTCCAGGGTTCCGGGGTGAGGTCGGGTCAGCACACTCCACCCACACCACAGGGCCCCACGGAGGATGGGGTGCTGTGCTCTGCAGGTTCTGAATTCTCCACCTGGAGCAGCCCTAACCTTTCCTCTGCTTGCACGACCTGTACAGCGACTCGATGCTCAGGTAGCTCTGGCCCCTTGGCACGGACCACAGTGAACCCAGCCACCCAGACCTGCACAGGATGACCAGGGAAGGCCTATGGGTGGCTGTGGGAGAGTGCCTGTGCTGGGGTGCAGGGTGTCTGTACACTGTGTGTCTCTCTGGGCAAATGGTGAGTGCCTGTGAGTGGTACTGAGGTCTCTGGGTGGGTGGCTGGGTGTGGACCCTCACCTTGGCCAGGGTCTGAAAGCAGGTCCACTGAATCCTGAGAAGGTCTGATGTCCACACAAATTCGGTCCACACTGGACCCAGGCAGCGGCAGGATGATGGCAGGAGCCTGGACAGCAGCTGGGACAGCCACACATAGATCCTGGAGCAGGTGGAGAAGTCTAGGGGGCAGGGATGGGGAGGAGTGCCGGGAAGGCTGGGAACTTACCTGGAGATGGGGCTGATGTAGTTGTTTCTAAAAGAAGAAACAGGGAAAGGCCTGGGTTCAGGCAGCCCCTTCCTGGGGAGTGGGAGCATCAAGGGGTGAAGCAATGGACAGGTGCAGTTGGGGGTCCCTCTCCACTTCCAAATGGAGAGGCCCATATGACAGGTTCAGAGAGGCCCTGGGGGCCCCCAGTTGGGACAAGAAGCTGCTCCAGGGGCGCTGGCCTGGGGCGTACCTTTGGTTTTTATTTTCAGACGATCCAACACACCTTGATTTGAATCTAAGAAAACCAATGGCCTTGAAGTGGGCATCACTGCAGGAACATTCAGAAACAAAGGGAGATGGCATCAAGACTCAGAGCAATCTGCACACCCTGTGGGCATCCCTGCCACTCGTGCCCACCAAGCTCTGGCACACATAGGCCCTGGAAGGAGGGCTGGTAGGGGAGATATAGAGGACATGGGTTCAGGTCTGCTCTGTAGCTGCATCTAGGTCTAGACTTTAGGAACAGAAACAGTGCAAGGGCCTCCTGCTAGCATTGGGCATGGAGGAATCCTTCCCCTCTAGAAGGCTCCAGCCTGAGTAGTGAATCCTATCCAGTGAAAACAGTTCTGTCCTGGGGAGCGGACACCTGATGTCCCTGAGCTGTCGGGGCGGGGGGGGGTACATATAGGTGGGGTGGAATTGGCAGTGATGTCCAAAGAGCCCGACTAGAAGCCCTCCTGGTCAGCCCCTGCCCTCTTGGGGCCCAGGGTCCCCTCTGACCAAGCAGCGTGAGAGAAGCTGCCATCTAGGCTTGTGGTCTGACAACCTAGGGACAGCAGAAAGAGGGATCACACACACCCAAGGAGATAAAATGCTGAGGACAGGGTAAAGGGGTGGCTGGTCACAAGGTGTGCGGGCAAGGGCAGCCCCTCAGAAAAGCCTGTGTTCCCACCTCCACTCCTTCCTCCCCTTCAAGAGAGGATCCTGGACGGACCAGCCCATGCTCACTGAACATCAGGTCCGTGAGCAATCCCTGCCTGGCTGTGCTTGGTGCTTTCTCTCACCCCTCTCTCCAGGGCAGGTTCAATGGCCACTGCAGGGAAACTGAGGACCTATGAGGATCAGAAAGTGGCTTACAATGGGACATGTCTGTCAGCCTTTCCAAGTTCTGATGGGGGAAGAAATGAGAAGGGCGAGGTCGATAGGAAACATCAGGATGTCCAGGCTGTCCATATCTCTCAGAGGCACCAAGAGCTCCAGCTCCAAAACTTGTCGGGAAGTTAGAAGCTCCTAGTTTGCAAAAATGCACACCTGTGGTCTTAACTCAGGCAGTGACATGGGTCCCCAGAGCCAGGGATCAGGGACTCCAGGCCAGGACGGGGATGGAGAAAGGGCTGATGGGCTTCTCCTCCCTAATACCTAGCTACTCCATGTAGCTCCCCCTCCTCAGCACGGAAGACAACCATGCTGGACTCCCCCTCCCACCTCCAAAGAGCACATCTCCCTAGGCACTACCCCGCAGTGAATCCTCTTCTTTGGCCAAGGGAAGGCTCTGCACAGCTGCTTCCTAGTCAGACAAACCTGAGATCGAGTCCCAGGCCTGTCACCAGCTAGGTAGGCTGGGCAGAGCATTCCCTATCTTCAGCCAGGTCAGAGTTGGGCTGGGGTTATGATTCTGTTGTCTCCCACCCTTTGCTCCCTCCTCATTTGCACCTGGTATTCTGGACCGTCCTCTTCCCATGGTACGAAATTTGGAACCCCGACCTGAAAGTCATTGAGACTTGCGTTTACTCCTTGGATCCATGTTTCTGGGACCCCAGGTGGATACAGACTGTGTCCCTAGTGCCTAGGACAGGGCCTGAGGGGCAGCCAGTATTTAAATGAATAAGTGACTAAATGCACTAGTGTGCTGGGTCAGACAACACCACCTCCTGGCACCAGGGTGGAGCCAGCCTTGGAATGTTTTTGTTTTTGTTTTTTTGGTACCAGGGATCAAACTCGGGTCCTTGCACTTGCAAGGCAGGCGGCGGAACCACTAAGCTAAATCCCCGGCCCCAGCCTTTGACTGTATTAGGTCCTTACCTCCTGAGTAGTGGATGTTCTCACGTCTCTTATCTGGATAAAACACACACACACACACACACACACACACACACACACACGCACGCACGGAGAGGGAGAGAAGAGAAAAGGGGCATTGTCAGGGTGGTTTTGATCAAGTTGAAGTGCTTAAGTGTGAACTTGCTTCCTAATCCCAGAAATACATAGATACAATGAACTGGAGGGAGCCAGGAGCCTTGCCCTCCATTTCCTCATCAGATTCCTCCCAGGCTCCCGGGAGTCTGTGGATGGCAGGATGGGGTCTTGGTGGGGAAGCAGGGAAGGCGGGGAAGAAGACAGAGATCCCAACTTCACACTCACCCTCCTCCACAGGCTTGTTAGCAACTTGAGACTGTTCTTGGCCTTCAGGTTTGGTGACCACCATAGATGTGAGAGGAGTGACAAAGTTGTAGCTAAGTGACAAATTCAGAGCTCGGGTCTTGAGGGCCTTAGATTCATCATCTGATGCTGAAACACTGTTGAAGTCGAGGATGTCAGAGCTCAAGAGGTCCTTGGATACCTGGGCCACTTTTCCTCCCCACTGGACCCTTCCTGGGAAATCCCCATGGGAGAATTTGGAGTTCAGACATGATACGAATCGCCACACCTAGGAGCTGCCCCGTGTCAGCTGTGCCTGCCCCAGGGAAAAAGCTGAGGAGTGCTGACGCAGTACGCAGCCTGCTCCACTGGTCTGCAAGGTCAGGGACACTCACGTCTTCTCCAGCAGCTGCTGGATGGTCAGGTAGGCCCAGAGCCTCTCCATGAAGTTGTGGAAGATGTACTTGGGGCTCTGAAACAACCCCTCCTGCTCAGCCGTGCTGGATTCTGCCTGGAAGGTAATGTTCTCCATATGCTGGAAAGAGGGGGCCCAAGCAGGGCAGAAGCAGTGAGGGCAAGGTGTCTGCACTTGCTCTGCATTCCGTGAGAAGCCTGACGAGGACTGGTTCAGGTCCAGGGCACTGATCATGAGGGGTGAGTTTCCTCTGGGTAGAGTGGGTGTAGGGAAGGAATTTCGGGGTGCGAAGGGCTCAATGGCAGAGCCTCCAAGGGTGAGAGGAAGGGGAGACAAAAGGTAGTGAAGGGTCCCGGGTGCAGGCAGGCAGGTACAAAGCCAGGAAGGACCCTTTGGGGGAAAGGAAAGTGAGGGTCCCCCCGCCGCGCACAGCTGACTCAGCCACACTCACCGTCTGCCCTCTGACTTTGCCTAAGAGCACATCGGGGCTCTGGTCCCGGAGCTTCCCAGCCACCACCATCTCTGAGCCCCTGAAGAAGAGTTGGAAGTTGTTCTGCGTGACTTCTTCCACAGAGTTGCTTGGGTACTCGAAGGCCACCTCTGTCAGCAGTGGGTTGGCCACCTCCTGGTAGAAGTCCTGCAGGGTGTGTGTGGGGAGTGTCACGAAGGCCAGGCTGGCTCTGCCTGGCCCTCTGCAGCCCACTGGGGGACACAGCACCTGGAGCTGCAGGGCAGAGTCCGAGTCCTCATAGATGCGTCGAGCTAGGCCGCCATTGTCCAGAGCCAGCTTCTCCAGGAAGGCATAGCTGACATCGAAGCCAAAGCCGAGGCAGAAGAGGCTATACTGGCTGGCTATGGCTTCCTGCACGTTCTTCTGGATCTGTGTGGGACTGGTCTCCCCTGGACCCAGGGGTTGGGGAAGGGGTTGAGAAAAGAGCTCAATGGATATTTCTGGAACTCAGAGCCAGAAGGGTCTAAGCGATCCTCCCTCTGCCCAGGTCCCCAGCAAGCCCGGGTGCAGCTGTTTCCCCTGTGCAGTATGACCTGGAGTGGCTGGGCAGTGTCCTCACCCACGGTGGGGTCACCATCAGTGAGCAGGATGATGAGGGAGACACTCCCAGCAGACAGCAGCTCAGCCCGGTTGCTGCTCTCCAGCAGCTGCACAGCCCCCAGCATGGCATCATTGATGTTGGTTCCTGAAGGGCACACACTTAAGGTGCCTCCCAGCCTGGCTCCCCAGAAGCCCTCAGACTGCAGGGCTGCCGCCCACTTACCTCCCCTTGCCTGGATGCTGGCAGCATAGCTCCTGGCCTTGTTTACATTCTCCTCTGAGGCTGGCACCAATGATGGCTCCCACTGGGTTGCTTCCCCACTGAACACAATGAGGTTGAACTGGTCTTTGGGGTTGAGATCACTCAGGATCTTGATTAGGGCTTCCCGGGTCTGGTCAAGGAAGAGACAAGAGGAGACAAGGTGGGTGGCTCAGAGGGCTCATGGTCCTTAGGCTGGCATCCTGTACTGGTGTCTAGGGTGGTGACATGGAGCTTCCCTAAGCCAACCTCTGCCCCTGGAAGTACCCTACGAGGGAGGACGGAGCAGGTAGGGTCTACCTGCTGGGCCAGAGCTGATGGTGGAGAAGCCGGGGAGTTTTCAGGGCCTTGCTCTAGCCCAGGGACCTACCTGCTGGATTTTCCTGCCATTCATCGAACCACTCTTGTCGATGACAAAGACCACGTTCTTGGGCATGGTGGGCAGGCCTTCTGGGGCGAAGTAGTGCACAAAGTATCCATTCTCGATCTGTGGCCAGAGTGAGATCACAGCCACAGGATCAGAGCTGTAGCCTGGCCCTAACCTTGCCCAGGCTCCTATCACAAGCCCTTGGGTTTTTATGTTCTCCTGTTCTACTCCTCTGCTTCTCTATCCCACCTCTCACTTTCCCAAACCTGTGCCATCTTCCAAGGCTCAGCCCCTCCTGTAGGAGGCTTCTCTACGCACACATAGCCCATTAGAACTCTTCCTCCACAATCCTGCCTCCTACTCGTTTCACGTTTGAGGGAGGTTATACTTAAAGATTCAGACACCAAACTTGATGCTCATCAAAAGAGGGAAGATTTCAAAAGTAAGGAATAAAAGAGAAGCATAATGATGCCAGAAAGAAGCTACTGTAACTGAGTATAAAACTGAGGTATGGGTCTGCTGACAGCAAAGACAAAGAAGGAGACCCCACAGAAGAGCTCTTCAAAGAGACAAACCTTTTCTACCTCTGAAAAGAAATAGTTTCAGGTGGTAATATCAATAAACTGCCTGTGTTCTTTCTGTGTCGATGCCTGTTGCATACTGCCAAGTAGGATTCATTATTTTCCTCTGGTAGAATTCTCCAGCTCAGGTCTTTGCGGTTGGACAGATTTCTAGTTGCCTTGCTTTGGCCTGGAGCCCACCTACCTGAATGGAGTTCCCAGAGTGGGTCCGGTTCACATCATAGCGGACGATGAAGTTGCCATCCAGGATTGTGTCCTGCTGATCTGGAGCCTTTTGCTGCTGGGAAAGTGTTGGCTTGAAGCAGATGTGAGCCTGGAAGAACAAACCGGGCTGAAGCCGGGAAGAGCAGCGAGGCCATCCTAATGCCTTCCAGCTTCGTATGCATACTGGGAAGTCAGAATTCCAGGCTGCATCTTTGGGTCAGTATTCCAGGGGCTTTCTCTCAGGATGAGCTGCTGCTGGACTGCTTCCACACAGGGAGTAGGTGTGAGAGGGAGTCCCATTTCTGGAGCCAGGCATACAGAGGCTGGGCCCTGGATATGTGTGATCCTCGATCTCCTCCACTCCACCTGCTCCCAGGCCCCTTCTACCTCTCCACTCCCCATGTCCATCCCCCACAGATTGCAGGGCCCCTACAAGGAAACACTGTCCTCTAGGCCTTGCCCTTTCTGTTTGCCCCGGCACAAAGATCTTGGGAGCCCCTCCAGCTCAGAATCTGTGCAACTGTCCTGTACTCTGGGATCCAGCTCACAGGACTGGACTGAAGACAGGTCCCTGGAACCTCCACCTGTTGGCTGTGGCAGGCCCACCTTGGTCGTGTTCTTCGAGGTGGTGAGGGCATCTGCTAGCTCATTGGTTATGAAAGTGCTCTCTGTCTCCAGGAAGCTGATGCCCTGAGGCTCGAAGATATGAATGTCCATCTGGAAGAACGATGTGGGTCATCAGGCCAGTTTGCGAGCCTGGACTGGGCCTCAGGGGAGACGGAGAGGGTGGGGGCACCAGGAGGCCTCCTGAAAAGAGGCAGTGCTGGGTACCTGCAGGTGCTTGACCAGCTGCTGGGGCCGCACTTTGAGCAGCAGCTCATATACTCCCAGATGCCGCCTGAGTAGCTCTTCATACACCAGCTCGAAAGTGACCTTAGTAGCAGGAGCCACACTGACTGACACCTGGAACTCCTCCATCTTTCTCCCAGTGGTCCTGGGGAAAGAGTCCATCAGGCCTGCCCTGCTAGGGGCCAATGTAGGGGCAGTTTCCATCTGTGACCCCTCCCTCCTGAGGAACCTCTACTGGCTCACTTGATGAGGCCGGCACTCTCTCCTCTGCTCACAGCCGCACTGTACTGCTCCTGGGCCGTAGCCTTCTCCTTGACAGTCCCTGGGTAGGTCACACCATCGATGACCCTGGGGCACAGAGGTGGGAGAGTCTCTCCAGGAGTCGGTGTGTCCCTTGACACAGTGACTCATGTTCTTGCTGCAGCCACTGCCATTTACTGTGTACCTACTGCATTCGAGACCGCAGGCACAGGTGAGGTTTGTGTCCACCCTGTGGTGTGTGCAGTGTTAGTACACATGCATTTCATGGACCCGACAGGGAAGGAGAGGCTGGGGGCAGGCAGGGCTGGGCTAAGTAAATCCAGCCTCCTTTCAGCCTTCCCCTTACATTCCAATCTGCCCCTCCAGCCTCACAGACTGTTCCCGGAGGAATCAGTCATCACTGGCAAGAACTCTTCTCACTTGGCACTGTGTGGCCGAGACCGAGCAGAAGGGAGACACGGGCTGAGGCCTCCGACCTCTTCCTTGCAGCTGCCTCCATCTCGCCCGTCCCTCGGGGACTCTGCAGGGAGCTTAGCCTCTCTGGAAGTAGGTTTAGATGACAGGTGGATGGGACTCCTGGGGTGCGAACACGCCCCTCACCAGCCATCCTTTGGGGCTGAGAAATAAGGTCTGGGGCTATTTCTCTGGAAAGGGCTACTCCCTGTGCGGTGAGCAGGGCACGCCAGGGGAGCACTCCCTCACAGGCTCTGGGGGAGGGTGTGAAAGGTGGGGGCGCGGGGCCTGAGGGAGGGTGAGCAGCTGCACACAACTGGCACCCCACCCCCACCTCCCTGCTTACACTCCAACCCTGGGCCGGGATGGGGCTGGGGTGGGCAGCCCAGCTCCCCCTCCCGAGCAGACAGTTCTCAGCATCTGCAGCTATGCTGGTGGGGTGCACGGTTGGATCAGGGAGTGGGAAACCCTGTCACGTACTTCCCTGTCTCACACGGCAGCGAGATCTGGGGCTAGAGAGAGGTGGTGCCAGTCCTGGGCTCTCAGCCGGGATGGTAGTTTGGCTCCTGGTAGGAGGCTGGCACAGCCTGCATGGCTCTGGTTTCGAGCTGGACCAGGACATGAAAGCTACGGCTGCCGCAGAGTGGGGGATGGGTGGGACAGGGAAAGGAGCCAACCACAGGGTCCCCAGCCCCTACTGCCCTTTTCCAGGAACATTCCCTCTCCGTCTCATCCAGCACCCTCCCTAATTCTGGGAGCAGCCTCTCTCCTCTCCTCAATCACAACCTCTTCTGGAGGCCAGGGACAGACAGAGCGTTCTGCTGAGCTTCGCAAACATTGCAAAACTGCATTGGGAAGGGCGGGGAGGCTTGTCACCAGCTCAGAGTCCATGGAAACCTCAGGCATCTGTGGCAGAGCAGGCAAGCCCTCTGTAGGAACAAGGAGGACCCCTCCTCATGGCAACTCTCCATTGTAGGACTGTCCATTGGGTTAGGAGGTTCTAGGTATTCTGAGCTGGAGTCTTCTTTGATCACTCCCTTCTAGCTGGGTCTGGCCTCAGGATACCACAAGTTTGTGCTCTTCAAAGGCAAAGACAAATATGCTGTGGTCTTCTGCCTGCCACCTGAGCAGCACTCAGAGATGAGGGTGGCAGGCAGAATGGCCAGATTGCCTCTGAAAACAGAGAGCTCCTGGGTAAAGCCTCCATTTTCCGCGAGGCCTACAGGTGAAGCACACCTTGTTTCTGGAAGAGGGTCTTGGGGCCCAGAGCAGATGGAGTCACAGAGCTGGGCTGTGGGCAGGAGGAAGGGAGGCAGGCACCTACATGGAGAAGTTGGTGATGAAGGCTTTCCTGGGTAGCTCCATCTGGAAGGTGGCCTCCTGCACAGCATCAGCCTTGTTGACTACCCGGCTGGTGACGACCGTATGGGCAAATCGGGAAGAGACCCTGGAGTCCACAGTGAGGCTATAGATGTCGATGCCATTCTGCAGCAGTGAAGGGGAAGCACGTCAGTGTTTCAGTGCCACACTAGCATGGGCAATCCTCTTCAAGGGGGCAGGAGAATGAAAACAAATGAAATATGTGCATCGAATGTGCCAAAATGAAACCCGCCTATCTGTATATCCAATCTGCACTAATCAAAAAAGTATGGAAAAAAAGAGCCTGATCCAGACCAAACCTTGGTCCCAATCTGAGTTGCTAAGCAGAGCTCAGGCTGAATCCAGAGTGGCATTTCTTATCTGCCTGTCTGTCTGAAATAAGAGTCAGGGTGTGTTCATTCCCTACCCTATAGCATCAAGGGGCCTGGGCCACATTTGTCTTGTTCTTTGGGGGCCTATAGTGCCCCACGGGTATAGCAAGGACCAGAGGTTAGGAGGGGATTGTGTTTCTCCTTGTGCAGAGGTGAGGGCTCTGGTGAGGCCAGCAGCTGTGTGTCTAGTTGAGCTTTGCCCAGCAAAAGGGCAGCAGATCAGCCTTTCTATTTCTGGTGACTCTGGCCCCCACAAAAACTGGGCAAAACAGTTCCCGCCAGTCTCCAACCAGTTGTGAGAATTTGGAAGTAGAAAACGGTCCACTGTCTAAGGACTGGGAATCTTCTATGTCCCTATTTTCCCAGCAGTGAACCCTCCATTCACCCCACCTCTCTGCAGGACCCCCCAGCGTATGATCTTTGTCCCAACATCTGCAATATTCTCCAAAAGGACACTGGCACACATTTAGAGCCTTACACACCTCTTATCTGCCTGTGGGCACCACACTCGTATGGGTGCCAACCATATTGCTTTGGACATGGTTGCACATGCACACATGGCTCAGCACAGAGCTGCTAAGGTATTGAACCTGCAATCTTCCTGGCTCAGCCTCCCAGGTAGCTGGAAACAGGCATGTGTCGCGATACCCAGCTGTACTGGGTATTTTATAAGTATTATGAGCCAGATTTTCACAGCAATCCTCTGCAAAGGTTCTATGATTACCATTTTACAGATGAAGAAACTGAGACATAGCAAGCATGGGGGTCACTCAGCTGGGAGTGCAAGGGCCTGGCTCATAAAGCTACATCACTGCCCACCCTGCTCTACTGCCAACCTCAAGGGACAAACAACTGGCCAAGCTATATTTCCTCTTCTGCAAAATAGAAGTAACAGGGTACCCCTTCTACTAGAGGAACACCCATAAGGCCCTCAGGTAGTGCACCATTTCTTTGTACACACACAGTGTCACACACACTCCTACTTAAATGCTTGTACACTCAGAGGCTCTCCCCACTTCCTAGTATGTGCCGTCATTCCCCAGCTCACACTGCACCCACTCGAGCACACACATAGGCGCCATGGGTACACAATACCTTTTGAGCAGTGGCAGTCTGGAGGACAGTCAGCAGCAGTGAGGGTAAGACCAGGATGATTCTGCAGGTGTGGACATGCTCTGGGATCTTCATTCTGGTTCCGGGATCTGCCAGGCTGCCTCTGAGCCTGAGAGCAAATGGGAAGCAAACTAACAGCCTGTCTGCTGCTCCACCCCTGTGGGGGGAGGTTCTGGGAAATGGGGATCTGTAAGCCAAAACTTCAGGGGCCTCAGATAAGCAGGTAATGACCAATGTCCAGTGGACTTTGGTTGGGGCAAAGGAAAGGCAGACTCAGGCTAGAGTTAGGTATTGGGGCCCCTTTTGAAAGGTCCAAAAGTTTCCCAGGGACTGAGACCCCCACCCCCCTACCAGTCTTCTTTTGTGTGCCCCAGCCCTACGGAGCTTGGTGGGATGATGGGGAAACGGGGCTGGCAGGGATAACTAGGGCTAGAGGCCCATTCCAGGTGGCTTCCCGAGGGAAGGGGACCCTGGTAGCCTTGTGGGACTGGGCAGCTGGGCCCTGAAAGAATTGAGAGGCCTGTGGAGGGGTCTGAGGGAGCCCAGGCAGATTGGGAATGTCTTATTTCTGGAGTGAGATGTGTGGGCCAGGACTTCCTCTTCTCTTCTGGGTCCCAGACTGCTGTTTAGGCCCCATTAATCTAGCCAGGGTTCTAGGTTCAACTCCAGCAGGGCCCCAAACCAGGTCCGCAACTTGACAATATACCGGGTCACAGATGTCTATCTGTGGGATGCTGGGAGTTCACTGACAGGAGAGCAAGGCACAGAAGAGACAGCTGCACTGAGCTGCTGGAGGAGGTGTGGGTGTGGTGGTGGGTGGGCTCAGGTGGCCTGAGACGGCAGGATGACACAGTCAGGGTGGTCTGATGCAGCCACAGCAGGCCTGGTGGGGTGCTGCCCAAGGGCCTGAGTAGTGTTCTTGGTGGCTTTTTCTGTTTGCCTTTAATAAAGTCTAAGTGCTGCTTTGATAACAAATGGTAATAAAATGAACAAATATCAGGCTCCTGGATGCAGCTGACACTCACTCCCTGGTGGTTCTGGGATGGCCAGCTCCTGAGTCTGTGGAAACATGTGGGTTAAGATGAGTCACAAAAGTGTGGCCAAGGGCCAAGTTCTGGGTCAGGGAGGACAGCTCAGTGACACACCAGCCCGAGGGTTCCGGCTGCTGTGGGTGCCCACACAGGGCCTCGGGGCAGTGTCTCCACCATCAGTCCTGGCTTCCTCAAAGCTGGCAGCATCTGCCCCTGGGGGGAAGGGGATCATAGACTTTGGAGTAAGTCTACAGCTGCAAATAAAGCTTTCTCCTTTCCTCAGTGTGGCTATGACTAGAAGCCTCACCTCTGTGCGCGTCCATACTGCTCACACTTTTGGCTCTGGGGTTCGGATGGGGTTCACAGGGGAACATATCCCTTTTGCACCTGGGGGAAGAGTTTCCCCAAAGCCCCAGAGGGCAATCCAGGCTTGGTTCCCACAGAAGGTCTGCTCCCACGGGGCACAGAGCATGGGCTTAGCCTGGAGTCAGAGCTATATAAGGAGGCCAGGCTAGCTGGGGATGTGGGAAAGGGCCTGAGCAGCCAGGTCCACTTGCCGGGGGGACAAGGGGGTCTTCCTAGATGGCATCAGCCTTGTGCCAGGCACCACAAGCCCAAGGCCTGCCAGTCCAGCCCCAGAAGAAGCCTCCATTAGCCTGCTGCCGTTTGGCCGTCACAGCCGATGGTCTCAAGTCTCCTGATTTGACAGCTCCATGCTCACGGGACAGGGGCCTGAAGAGGGAAGGCTCATACACTGCTGAGAACCTGGTAGCATGGTGGGGTGGAAAGGGGTGGAGGCTCCCCTGCTGTCTGCAAGAGGAGACTCATTGTCACTGGCCAGAGCAACCGTGCCCTGGCCTTGTCTTTGAGGGATGTGCAAACTGTCAAGAAGGCAGTGAGAACAAGGGTGTGGGGGTAGCGGGCTATGACGGCTGAGGTCCCACAAGGCCATGGCATCCTTGGAAGCACTTCAGTGGCTTTTGTGGCAGGGGGAGGGGCACGCACCAGGCCTCCACTGACTTCATTCTGAGCAGTATCGCTGTGGGCCTTCACAGAACAGACTCCAGCTCAACTCCTCTTTGGTATACACGGGGAAACTGAGGCTTGGGAGAAAAGAGACTGGTCTGACGTCACAGAGAGTCAGTACCAGGCCTCCACATCCAACACTCTTTTTAATGTCTCAGTAGCCCTAAAAGTACCTGCATTATCCCCTGGGACCTTCCCAAAAGCCCAGGAAGGCCACAGGCATGTTTCTGTGCCCCACCGTGTCCTCTCTGTCCTCTGCAGATAGGGGCCACGACCAACCAACACCCTCCCAATGCCGAGGTCAATTGGGTATCTTTTTTATTGGTGTTTGCAGGGCACTGGTGCCAAAGGGACAGCGAGGGAGGGGTGACAGTGCTGGAGACAGCAGGGAGAAGGGCACATTGCGGCATAAAAAAGAGCTCGTGGGAAAGGCTCCTGTGTCCAGGGGATCAGGGAGGCGAGAGGAGTGGTGAGCACTTCTCAACCAAAGACACTCTTGGCTGGTCCGGCTTTGGGCTTCTCAAAGACAGTCTCAGTACCTGTGCGACTGCGGCTGAACACCGATGGGGCGGCCGAGCCAGCTTGCTCTGGGGGAAGGGAGCACAGGAGTACCATGAGGGCCTGGCCTAGCTTTCTCTGGAGGAGGCTCCCTGTGTTGAGAGCAGCCTCTCCTTGGCCAGGAGTTCTGGACTCTCAGAAAAGGAGCCAGACCCTCTCTCCCCACCACTGACAGACACCTGTGCCCCCAATCCCCCATCAACCGCAGCTGACACTTACCACACTCCCGCATGACCTGGTAGGTCTTAGATTTGATGTCCTGATTCTTGGTCAGGTTGCCTCGGGCCCCCTTCAGGTCCTCCTCCTTCACGGGGGGTCGCTTCTTCTTGATGGGAGCTTCAGGAGTGCCATCCTTTTGAAGTGCCCAGAACCCTATCTCATGACCTGAGGCCTCGAGACAGACCTTTCCCTACTTCTGTGCCTTGGTTGGCCAAGCCCTTCTTCCAGGCTTACGGGGCCCATTTTTGCCATTTTGAGGCCCATTCCTCTTCCAAGAAGCCTTGTTGACTACACCCCATCCCCCGGGAGCCTCCCTGCCCCTTGGTCTGACCTGCACAGCTACCCTCCCCAACAGATAGGGAGCTCTGAGGGCAGCACCCTACAGCCTGGCATGGGTTTGCCTGCCCGGCCAAATTCAGGGTTGGGCACAATGGGCAAAGAGGACAAGGCCCGCCTTTGAGGCCTCGAAGCCCTAGGCCATCTGATGAGTTCTGAAACCTGCTCACTGAATGGCAAGGGGTCCCTTAGGGATTAACCCTCAACCCCCACAATACCAGCATTTTTACTTTCAGTGTGTTTCTGGGAGAAGTAGACAGCCCCAATGCCACAAAGTTACACTACAAACTTGGCACCCTCACAGAATGAGCAGCGAGGACAACCCTCCCCCTTGGCAGGCTGGTCTGCCTGCCTCTCCAGTGCCGGGACATACAGACTGTGCTTACCATACACACAACCACGGGCGCCTGGGAGTCTGGGCCTTACTCCTTCCTAAGCCCTGGAGACAGGTGCAGGGACTCCCTCTCCGCCCAGGCTAGGCTCCTGGGGCACCCCCCAACCTCACAGAGACACTGCTGGGGAGATAGCTACAGGGACACAGAGCTGTGCCCACACACACACTCTGCATGGCCACAGAGGCCACAGCTACAATCGTATACAACTCTCTCATACACACACGCACAGAAGCACCACCCCTACCACCCCACCATGGAATAACCAGTCAAGCCTAACAGGGACTTATGAAGGTAAGGTGGGACCCAGGGTGTCCTCGCTGGTCCCTGGCCTCCCAGGGGCTGCAGTGCCCTGTTTATGCTTGGTTCTAGGCTCAAGACAGCTGTCAGAGATGACAGTGTCCGGGCCTCCTCCCCAGGCCCTCTGGCTCCAACCCAGCCCATGCTGGATCGCCTACCTGCGACATGGTGGGTGCTGGGTGAGCTGGCTCTCCGAGGGCACCGCTGGAAGGCAACAGCAGAGGGAAGAGATGTGTGAAGCCCGGCTCTCTGGAGTTTATATAGCCTGCTCGCCGGTCCCGGGAAGTCACTCCCCTCCTCCAACAGGCTCCCTGATGATTCAGGCCCACACAGCCACTGGCTTCAGAGTTTATTCTTGGAGAGGATAGGGGCAGTGTCTTGGGGGAAGCAGACAGCTGGGGAGACCCTGCACCCTCAGGAACAGATGCCAGGCACTAGTGGTGACTGGCGTGTGTGTGCGTGTGCGCGTGTGTGTGTGTGTGTGTGTGTGAATGTGAGTCCTGGAATGCGATAGTCTGCAGGGGCCCATTCCGGTGTGGGAGGCTGTCTTTGAGGAAATGGGAGGGTCTTGAGCTGGGTCAGATGCTCTGTGATTGTTTCCTCTTCTGCCCCTTTCCCTGGATCCCAGCGGGAAGAGACTTCCCACCCCACAAAGGCAGCAGGGCAGAAGTTTCCTATCCATTCCTCAGAAGCATTTGTTCCAGACTCCAAGAAAGGGGTGAGCACTGGTTCTTGGGTGGAGAAAAATGGGGCTGAGGCGAGTCTGGGGAGCTGCTGCATCAGGTTTTTGCTGACATCTTTGTCGTCTAGGCAGCACTGGTGCAAGGTGTGCACAGGGATGCAGCAAGGTGAAGGTAAGGGGCCCAGGAAGGATGGGAAGGGAGAACAGGCTTCATGAGGAGGGTTCTAGGGAGAGCCTCTGAGATGGGTCACTGTGGGGCTGGCCATCGAACAGTTTAAAAGCCCAACGAGGGTTAGGGGTCAGTAAACCCCATTCCAGCTACGAGCTATGGACAGGCAGGACAGGCCCACTGGCCCTCCTGAAAGGTCACTGAGTGCATAGTGCTGGAAGCTCTCACATCTTCATCTTTGCAGGGGAAAATCCCCAGGGGCATGTGGCAGGACCCTGAGCCTGGGGTGGTCATGCGGGTGGATGTGACCAGGTATAAGCTTTTTCCATTAGATCACCAGCTCATTTTTTAAAGACATCATCTTGCTATCCAACCCGGCCTCAAACTCACAATCCTCCTGCTTCAATCTCCCAAATACTGGGCTACAGGTGTGTACCACCATGCTCGCCAGTGCCTTTCCAGCTTGTTTTGGTGGTTATTTTTAGCCTTGAAAGTTCCCAGCACATGGAACCCAACCAGGCTCTGACATTTGGTTATCCCAAATGTCACTGCTGTCATGCCTCCACCTCCACCCCCAACCCTCCCTCTGGTCCCAGGATGCCAATGTGAGGACTGCCAGGTTAGATGTGAGATAAATGTGGACATGGGGAATGCCTGAGACATTTAACAGGGCCAAGAGGCAGAGCACACACACCAGGTTTTTTGAGGGCTCTTCTACCAGGTCCATCTGCGTGGTCCTTGAGGGTCCAACACAGCCTCACAGCTATTTCTGTTCAGCTCTGAGGCCTTGGAGCCAAACATGTGGGATGTTCACTCCTCACATGCTACTTTCCAACACAAATTCCTCAGGAGGCAGACTGTTCCTTCTTGCTCTGCTTCCTCAGGAAAGCCTTCTAACTCACTAGGGAAAAAATTTTTTTTGACCCACTACACTGTCCTAATTCCAGAAAACCTACAACCAATGACCAAAAAAAGTGGTTTCTTAAAAAAAAAACAAAACAAATCTGTAACAAGCTGTCAAATTTTATTGTAAACCATTTTACAATGTAAGCACATCATCTTTCCTTTCATCTCAAAAATGTTTTTCTGTGACTCAACACCACTGGATGGCAGCTGAGGCGGGCAGTTTTTTTCCTCATGTAGGTCCGACTTCTAGTAAACGTCATGAAAAGAAAAATCAAATGTAAAACAACCAAACCAACCAACCAACTAACCAGCCAACCAACCTACCTACCGACCCACCATCTCAAGGTGCTCAAAGTAAGTCAGACTAAAAGTCCATCACCAAAAGCAACAACTCTTATGGCTGCCAATGTCTCACAGGGTAAAAGAGAGCTCTTCCTCTTAGCTGACAGTGTGGGAAACTTCTAAGAGCCAGCCCTATACCCTAGAAGGTGGCTGCTCTGTCAGGCCAGCAGGAAGCTCCCAGGGCCACAGTGCAGTCTGGGGAGTCCTGGGGCAGCCTTCTGTGTGTCCCCAGGCTGAGAGGAAGTCACAACTTGCATTTGAATCTTTATATTTTACCTGAAGAAACAGGTGTGAGATGCCATTAACCTATGACTCCCTGTTGCCAGGGAGGGCACAAGTTAAAGTCTGAGGCAGGAGGCCACTGGCATGCTTGAGGGCTGAGGGGCCACAGACTCACACTGCACATCTTCAGGATGCTCAGGTTGAGAAGCCACTGCCAACCAAGATCTCACCACCCCTTGCCACTGTCAATGTCCCATTGACAGCAAAAGGAAATAACAACAATAACCATCTCTTCCAGTTAGATGACAGTTCTTCCTCATCGGTTTATTAGTTACAAGAAACTTGTTCATAACCTTGACTTGCAAGCTTCCATCATGGGTGACTTGATCAAAGTCCAGATTTGGACAAATCAGATTAACAGCACACGATATCCATTAGTATCCCATTGCTTCTCAAGCATGGCGATGCCTGCCATTGGCCGGTGAAGGGCTGCACCTCATAAGGCACCTTGGAGCAGGTGGTGAGGAAACTTAACACGGGGGAAGGATAGCTCGGGAGGACATCCTGATCACAGCCCTACCTCCACTTTTATGGGACA
Organism: Heterocephalus glaber; assembly: GCF_000247695.1. The sequence continues at coordinate 4,391,071 of NW_004624822.1, read as the reverse complement.
GAGTACTGCACAAGGGGACCCAGTGACTACTGGAAGCTCTCTTGCAGCATGTGAATGTGTGTGTGCATGTGGGTGCAGGTACAAATCCACACGGGAGAAAGGTAAGGCCAAACACATGATGCCACACTCTCCAAGCCTGCATTCCAGGTAGGCCCTTGTGATCAGACTCTATTAGACCTCCATCTCTGCTAAGCCAGCTCTGTATCTCCAGCCCTTACTGAAAAATCAGGATTCAGGGGAAACCCAGCTCTCACTGCCTCTTTGTCTTTTGTACCTACTGCTGAGCAGGGGCTGGGATGAGCCTGGACAGGAGTCACCTGATGTCAGTACAACTTGTAGCTTCCACTTTTCACAGACGAGCTTCCCCACCTCTGTGCCTGGTTTGGAAACACTAGGAGCTCAGGACTGCATAGGAGGCTGTGGGATCCAGGAAGGCAGCAGAGGCAGCTCCACAGGTTGTCCAAGCACAGTGAACAGCAAAAGGTAAGAGAGAAGTCAGTGACACCATTAGGGACTGACAGGTTCACCAGGAGGGTCAGTCCCAGTCCTCCCAAAGGGGACTCAGCAGAGCCCTGCTGGAGAGGGGTGGGGAAAGACTTCAGCTATGAGATGGCAGCCAGAGGTGCAAACATGAGCAGGAGCCATGCAGGACCCAAGATGGGCCGCATGTCTCCCCACTGCCAGCCGCTCCTCTCTGTGGCCATGCTGGGCATGCTAGCAAAGTCAGCTCCTGCTACGTGGCTAGTCCACAGCCCCAGCGGTGTATGCATTCCTACAGGAAGGTGGACTGAGAGGGCCTTTCCAAGGTGTGCGCCTCTCTCTAGGACAGGCAGGGCCATGAGCAGCAGGGGGCAGTCCTACAGGCCTGGTTCAACAGCTTGGCTCAACCATCCATGCATATTCAGGCCCAGGATGGTTAAGTAAAACACACAGGTTTAAAAAGAAGGATGCATGGAGTGGTCTCTATTGTCCCTGTATTCTGGCCCACACTGCAGCGGTGAGGTTTCTTGTTCCTGCATGTTCATGGCTGCCTGTTGGCTTGACAAACCCGGGGCAGCTCCACCATGCTGCTTCCACAGCAGGGAAGTGCTGGGCTCAGCCCACTCCACCACATTCGGCAAACTGTCAGAGCCAGGGCTTGTGGCCATGCTGAGGAGTAGGTGCTACCATCCTAGAAGCACTGGGTGCTGCTGTGAATTTAGACAGGGAACTCTCTCATCTCTGCCCTCCCTGCTGGTCCACTCACAGCTTTGGAGGATGTGGAAAGAGACTCACTTGGCCAGGTGGATGTTCTCCAGACTGCTGAGCAAACAAGCAGATGACAGCAGGTGACAGGTACCAGGGCAGGGCTGGTCCTGCAGGCTGCCTCAGTGGAGGCAAGGAACAAACATGAGCAGCCCGGAGGTTTGGATTCCTCTGGATATAAGATCTAACTTTAAGGCTCCTTTCTCAGCCAAAATTAACTAACACCTGTAACATGCCAGCAGAAAGAGATGCCAAAGAGCTCTGGATCAACTGTTCATGCTCAGGCCTGCCTGACCTTCACACCCCACCGGGCTTCTGGTTCCACATAAAAATTGCCCACCTCCCCCTGAATCTTATCTTGACTCATCACTAGACATTACCTAACAATATTCCAAGTAAAAACTCCTGACTTCTTCCTCCCACCAGCTCATAACCCATGAAAGGCAAACAAACCCATTTCTTTGGGGATTAAAAAGTTTTTAAATACAATAGTATGAAAATATAACTTAAAAATATAAAAGTCAAACAGTATACGGAAGACTTAAAAATCTGTTTTGCCCATTAGTCCCATAGGTATTTTGTAGGAATAAACACGTACTCAAAAAACAGTAACACTGTCACAGCTCATAAAATGGGCTTTAGAAATCAAGAGTTACAAAAGCCATTTTGAGTAAGAAAGCATTCCGGTTCCAACTTGGTCAACGAGTGACTTTTAACCCCAAGCATGTCATGTGTCCACACTTCCGGCAGCCTCGGTGAGAGGATCTACCCATGGTCTGTGTGTACCTGTGTTTTCTACCATGTCACCCAGTCAGACACAGGACAAGGGCTTTGGGATCCCTCACAGCACTGTTCAGGACAACAACAAACAAACAAAGCTCTTGGCTTGCATATTTGGTCAGTGTTTGTAGTGCAACTGAGTGGGGGACCTCCAGCTGCCCATGGCCCACTTGGGCGCTGGTTCCTCTTCCCTCTGTTTAAGTCACAGTAGTCTGGGAGTGGGTGGAGAGAGGGCAGAGACAGCAGCAGGAGTGGAGGTAGAAGAGGAAGGGCAGAGAGAGGAGGAAGGGCTGATGCTGTGGGGTGACCGTCTGCTGACACAGCAGCTGGCTGGGCCCCAAACCCATCATCCCCAGCATTGGAATGTGTCATACAGGCAGCCCGAAGCGGTGCTTCTTTTTCTTCCCAGGCTTGAGGGGGGTCAGTCTGCGGAGGTCCTCCTCCATGTCGGATTCCTCCATCTCATCGTCAGCTGAGATCAGGATCTGAGGCAGAGGAGAGATAAAGCCTGAGACACTGCCAGCAGTGCCTTCTGCCTTTGCCTTCCCTACACCTGGGGTGCTCCAGGAGGTCCCAGTCTCGTGCTTCTTTACATAAAGAGAAATCTGGACTGAGCTGACAGACTTGGTGTCTCTGCCGATGTTCCCCACCCTCTTCTTCCAACCTCTAGCTGGACCCAAGCTCAATCAGTTAATTCAACAGGGACCTGCAGCATGAGGTTATCCTGGCAAAAAAATTGTTCAGTTTGACATACGGAATCCAGAGGCTTGAAACTGCCTTAAACACAGCAGAAGCAAACCAAAAAGCCTCTTTCAAAACGTAAAGAAATTGGGACATACATAGGATGGCAGGATTCAGAGGGACTATTTGGTCACTTTGAAGAACTTCGTCGCTACTGAAGGCAAACAGGAATGTTTGCTTTTCTGAGGCCCTTGAACAACTCATCCTGCAGATGGGGATTCCAGGGCAAACATGCTCACCCCCTGCTCACTGCTGTGGCACCTGCTGGCCTCAGACCTCTGAACACCAAGGAAAGACCGGCAGAGCCTACACCAAGCTGGAGAGGTCCAGGCTCACCCGTGCAGGGGAACATGAACTCCTTCTGCTCCAGAAGCAGGGCAAGTAGTTACCATTTCTCCACTGGACTAATCTCTTGAGGCAGTGATGGCAAAGCTTTTGGAAACAGAGTGCCCACACTGCAACCCAAACCCACTTATACATCACAAAGTGCCAACAGTGCCCCAAAGTGTGCTGTTATCCGACGCTCGATTGCTGGGGCGACTTGGCTCGCATGTCTGCTGAGGCACGTGTGCCATATGTCCACCACTATCGTCTTGAGGGCTTCTGGCCTCCCATTCTCGGTTGCCTGAGTAAATTTTCACTGGCTCCCTATTGTCTGTCCGAGCACACCCCAGTCACAAAGCACCTTACTTGCCTGGCTCAAACTTTGCTTGCACCTCCTTTTTTGTCATTCCATCCTATACTCTAGAATAACTGCCGCTTCGGCTACGATGAATTTGACATTACCCAGGCACCAAAATATGACTGAATGCTCATAAGCTGTTGCTTCTGTCTATAATGCTGTTTGTCACTCACCACATGTTCACCAAGCTCTGATGATGTGACAAGCCCTGTGCTGGATTCTGGGAACATGCAACTAGAGAAGACCTACCTTCTGTCCTGTCTATTCATCTTTCAAAAATCCCTGCAGATTGCCCCAGGACCTCTCAGGGTGCTCCTTGTGCCTCGATGTTAGGATGCACTGCCCGTGATGAGGAGCTCTCTGTGCACGAGTCTGCAGGCCACAGCTCACACATGTGCAGTGAGCGCTGTGGGCTGCCAGCATCCAAATCCTTGCCTCTCTGCTGCTGCTCATGACCACTGTCCTTCCCTGCAACCCATACCTTTGAACTTGGGAATTAGGAAATAAGGAGAGATGAGGCTGCCCCTGTGAAGTCTGCCTCCTCCTTTATTTTATAAGTTTCTAGGTAGCTGAGCCAACAACTTCCCTTACTTGTTAGTGGTGGGCAGGTATTTAACACCTAATACTTGAAGGTCAACTGCAAGGCCCATCGAGATCCTTGCCAGCTTCCCTAGAACAAGGCAGCTCTTCTTTGCCATCTTTCTCCACTGACAGTGGGACTGTTGAGGGCAGACCACCCTTACGTTGTGCTCCACCCTCTGGTCCTAGGAAGGGCCACCCAGCAGCAGGTGTGGCCACTGGCTGGGTGGGAGCTGTGACTTGGCCACTCTTCAGGGCAGCCTCTACCTCTCTCTGGTTGTACTACTCAGCACTCAAGAAACTTGAGAAGACCAAATGCAAATGTGAGAGCAGAGACCTCCAGGGCCAGTGGTATGATGGCCAGGACTCAGAGTCAGGGAGGTTCCTACCTCAGACTCAGACTCCTCGTGGGATGCAGCCCTTCGGTAGCGGACCTTGCTCCCATTCCTGGAGTCTTGGTTTGCTCCTCTCTCTTCTAGCTTAGCTTTCGTCTTCCCTTTTCTCATGAGGAAATTGTCTACTACCCAAAACATCAAAGCCTATGGAAGGAAAAGCACAGGTTACTGTGGTACAAGCCATTCTCAAGCAGAGCAGAGTGGTCCCACAACCGCCCTTCCCGACAGCCATTCTGCAACATAAATTCAGAAGTAGGGAAAGAAAAACCTCACCCCCCATCATCTCCCAGAGGCTCTGGGAGAAATTCCTAATGTGTATTTCTCCGCTGTAGTTTTCTTATCAGAAAACAGGAAAGAAAATTCTTGGCCTGTTCACTGAGGAGTTTTTCTTATAGGAAGTGACTGGCAGCCTATCGGGCTGCTCAGGAGCACGGTCTCTGCACACCTGCTCTGGGCCATCTGCACAGGTCCCTAAGGGTGGCCACACTGCCTCTGTGCGCCGACTCTTAGCATTCCTTGGTTTCCTGACTTTTAGCCACTGTGCTCACAAATTCCCCTCTGAGGTCTGTATGAGGAAAACTGATGGGCGCACATTCAAAACGATCCTGACTTAGAATTCAGGGTCACACACGGGGAAGGGATGCCTTGGCGGGAGAGCAACTGGCAGGAGGCGCCAGAGAAAATTCCCAGGACCCTTCATCTTCTACAGGCGTCCTGAGTAGGGGCCTGCCTTTTGAGGAAGAAATCCTGCCATTTCCAGGTCTGGAGGCAGAAGTGGGGAGGTGACAACAGGTTACACAGAAAGACCTGAGGGCTATAAAATGAGTTTTTTGTCAGACTTGAAACTCTGAACAGTAACGTGGCACTGACATTAACAAAGAAGGGGACGATCAGCATGACGATGGCCAATTTCAGGTCTGGGTTTTCAATGGGATTCAGTAGGGCCACCTGTGAAGAGAAGCAGAGGAAGTGAGGAGGAAGCCACAGGGACAGTGCCCAGGAAGTCTTGAGAGAGACCAGGCTAGGACACTCCCCCAGAGCCCGATGGAAACAGCCCTAATGCCAGCCCAGTACCAAGTGCAGTCCCCTAGGTCTGACTATTAATGTGAGAACCCCCATGGAGACTGATAACACGTGCAGCTGTTGGACTTGCCAAGTGCAGTGGGCTCACAACCATCGAGCCAGAGCCAAGCTGTGTCCACAGTGACTAGAAAGCCCAAAGTGGTGGGGACCGTGGGCTTTGGGGGCTAGGAGGAGTAATTCAGTGGACACTCATTAGTGACATGAGCAGCAAGGTGCCAGATTACCTTCTAGCAGAAATCCTGCATCCCAACCACTCCTTGTGAGACAACAGCTCTGAAATGCTCTGCCCTATTTTCTTAAAAAAATAGCCTAATCACAGATAAAACCAAAGGGAGGCCAAGACTGGAGCCATATGTTCTGGAAGACTGGGGCTGTTCCACGTGGAGATGAGCAGTGTAGGCTTATTTACGTGGCATTAGGGTCAGAGGGCAGAGGCCAGGCTGGGGAAAACTGTGAACTCACCAGCGTGTCTGTATGCTGGTGGTCACAGACCAGGAAAGCTGACTGCAGCCCCCAAATGGCTCAGTTAAATAATTGGCCAAGACAAGTGTATCTTGCAGACACAGAGATATGACAGTTGCAAGGTCTGAAGCCTAATTAGTCGGTGAGCAACCCACAGGCAGAGCCTGCATTTTCATAGGTTTATACATCCCCAGGCGTAATTTAGTGGACACTTACGTAAATGAAGCGGATGGATGCCGAGTAAAAGAATGACAAGTTAAGGCTCTTGTAAATAGCTGCCATATCAGACCAAATCCAGGGTCCATTCATGGAGTTAAAACAAAATCAAAGTGGGTTTTCCACCAGGGCTGGAGTGTGTGGGTGACAGGAGGAAGTCCTGTTTGCTTAGCTTAGCAGGGAGCTGCTGTAGCAGGGACAAGAGGCAAACCTTTTTCCACTGAAGTATGAGGAGTACGATGAAGACAACAGTCTTCTCAAAGATCATAATCACGATGTAAAGGGCGCACTGCCCAACCCAGGCACCGCACTGCAGAGGGTCTCCTGCAGGGACAAGTGGGTACTTCGTCACACAGACCCAGGCATTGGAGTGAGACAACACCTCCACCCGACTCTTCCCCATCCAGGTCCTGGTGAGCCCTCATACCCCAGCAACACCACAGAACCCTGGTTCTAAAGACACCTAAAGAGCCCCCTGAAGCTCTAAAAATCAGCTCACTCCTAACAGGGAAATGCAGTGTTTGAAACAGAATCAGAGAATTCCTAATTTGGACATACCAGATAGTCCTTCTTTTAAGAGATTCTAAGAATTAAAAGGCACTAAAGTTAGTAAGTGCTCACTGCTGGGACTCAGAAAGGCTCTATGTCCCCTGGCACCAGAAGCTATGTGAAGCAAGACTGCTATTATTATCCGTGGTTGATCTTTCCAGTGACTACAGTATCCTTCCTTTCCTCAGATGACGTGATTTACAAAGGCAGTAATTGGCCTCCTTGTTCATTTCCCACCTTTCAACCTCCTAACCCTCATGCCACTTGCTGGCTGCTGTCATCCCTGAGAGCAGAAATCTGTTTTGGTTCCAGATGTCTGGTATGGGTAACCCCTAAAAACACTGGCTAGGGACAAGGAAGAGAAGAGAGAAGCCCTCAAGGCGAGGAGGTGGGAGTGGTGGGCTGAGGCCTGCAGCTGTGTCAAAGACCCCTCAGTGACCCTACTGGGTACTATACTGGAGAAACTGAAGGGGCCACCAGGCCAGCACACTCTGTTCCTGGAGCAGCCCAGAATGCTTCACAAAGGACTCAATGCAAGGTGGAGGACTGGCAGCTGTAGGGAATGATCTCGACATGCAGAACCTAGTGATGGGCCTCTGGGAGCTACACTGGCCTCCCCATAGTGGGAGACCAGAGGGTGGGGTATTAGGGAGGCCACCAGAAGTTGCCCCAGAAGCTTTTTCAGAGCTGTCTGAACACCACTGGTGAGAATGGAGGAGGGTGGAGAGGCAAAGGCTCCAATCCGGGCAGTGAGAATTCGCCTGAAGAGCAATCTCCACCTCATTTGATTCTGCCATTTCCATGGCGTTCCTGTCCAGGCCCCTGTGCCATAGGCCCCTATTGTTGCCCAGGCCTGCCAGTGGTGGTGGAAGTACAGGGAATGCCTTCAGGCAGTGGTAATGGACAAAACACTAGGCTATTGTCTTTTCTGGAAAATGCTGGGAGAAGGGTGGCAGAAAGCATGCAGAAACACATCAGCCATCTTGTCTAAGGTCTTCCCATCTACTTTCACCTCTGAGGTAAGGCACTCGAGCCCAAACCAAACCATTTCAGAAATACACCCCTCCTTGTGAGGTTAATGGAGTTTTGCAATGCTTGCAGTAAACCATCTTACTTTATTGAAAAAACCTCCCCAAAGCAGATGAAACTATTTGATTAAGTAAAATGGGCTAGCCAGACAGGAAGTGCTACTGGAAAATGTCTTTGAATGGGGACTCATGTGCCTGAAAGTCAGCAAAGTGGGTGGCACCATTTACCTACAATCGAAACAATACCCACGTGCTCAATGAGCTCCCTCCACTTGCTCTCAGACTGATGAAAGTACTTTTCCTCCCATCTGCTTCACTTCTGAGGCTCTGCTGCACGACTGAGCTGCCTCTGCCTTTTGTTTTAACTAAAATAAAGTTCAAAACCACAGGGAAAAGAAGAAAAAAGCACCTGTGATCTGGCTCCAACTCCATGTCTCCTATGGACCCAGACTTCACATTGCCACAGTGGGAATGAACACGTGTGCTTGTTTCTGTCTCCCTTGAAAGTCTCCAGCACTTCCCAGAGCCAGGTGTACTCACTGTGCCTGCCTTTGACTACACTGGATGACCTCAGGTACATGGGTGTTTTGTTTAAGGTTGCAGGAATAGGGCCCAAATGGAAAGAACAAGTTCATATTGTGAGGCTTCTGGAAGGGAGCCTTTGAGTAGAGGCATGCAGCAAAGACCACAAAGCCCTGAGCCTGTGGGATACAGACTTCACTTTCAGAGAGAGGGCAACCCAGTCATCATACTACAGACACCTCAGACTGCCCAAGTGCAGCCTGCTTCCCAAGTCCTGTGGACTTTCTTCTAGGAACCACGAAAGCTAACCAGAAAATACATTCCTCTTCTTCATTTCCAACAGAAGAGAGCTTTGGGGCCTAGATGGAGTTTCTGCCTTAAATGCATAGGCAGGCTGACAGGTGTCTCAGGCAGAATAACGGTCCACATCCTAATCCCCAGAACCTATGAATATGTGATATTACTAAGAACAGGGGGAATAATGGCTGGCCACGGGATTAAGCCGATCAGCTGACTTTAAGATGGAGTCTCTGAGCATCCAGGTGCACCCAATGAAACTGCAGGGACATTTTAATGTGGAAGGCAGCAAAGGTCGGAGCCGTGCGATATGAGAAGAGCCTGACCTGGAGTTTCTAGAAGGCAGAGGAGGACAGCCATGAACCAAGGAATACAAACAGCCTCTAAGGCTGGAAAAGAGCAACAGAACAGTCTCCCTATCACCTCAGAAGGATCCATCCCCACTGTCACCCTGCTATTAGTCCAAGAGAACCATGCTGGACTTCTGAAGGAATTGCAAGTTAATTAATTTTGTTTTATTCACTAAGTCTATGTTAATGTGTTATAGCAGTGACAGAAAACAATACAAATTGACAATGAGGACACAGTAGGTAACTAAGGAGACAGTCTGAGGAGGGAGAGCTCTGATGGTCCTTGATAAAGGGCAGGTATCTCTGGAGACACCCTGCCGCTGCTTGAAGACTGGTTCCCAGGACTAGTGGCCGAGACAAGGCCAGGCCAGGCCAAGTGGCACAAACACAACCACTACCTCCTTCCTGCTGACTCACTCTTGGGACTGCAGACAACATGTCTGGGAACAAGGGTGCTGCAATGCTTGGTGTCTCAGGACCAGACCTGGCCTGCAGCCCAGGTAACTGAGCAGCACGCAGGTGACTGTGGGGTCCACCTGAGCTCCAGGTGGTACACTGGAGTCAAGTGCCCTGCTTTCCTGTTGGCTACAGTTCAGTTGAGAGCCCTGCTGTCTGGCTGGTTACAGTTGACTTGAGAGCTCTGCTTTCCAGAAAGGATCCCAACGGCAAAGGAGCAGTGACTGTGAGCAGTTTGTAGAGGTGGCTGGAGGATTTAGGTGCCCTGATGCAGAGGGCATGAGGCCCTCAGCGACATGCTGGCTGGGTATGCTCTGTGAATCACCTGCTTCCTCTGGGTACCTATTCTCTAAGTGAGGATGCTGCTGCATTGGTTCACGCATGCTGCGATCCATCTCCATCCTGCAAGCTGAGGAACCAATGCCTTGGAGAGCTTCAGAAGCCTTCCCTGGAGCTCAGGAACCACAGGCTGTGTGCTGGACACTATCTTAAGGCAGTGACTCATCAGGCATCAAGTAACAGAGCTAAGAAAAGCCACCTCCTAAGCTCATCTCCCCTCAGTGAGACAATTACACACTTAGGGTTTCTAGAAATATCCAAGGCACTCAGCTAGCTTCACGAATCAGCTCCCCATTTAAACTGTCAGTCCCCTGGGGATCTTCAGAGTGAGTGGTCCTTGGGCCAAGTGATGAGTTCTTGAGGGCAGTGTGATCAAGCAAGGAGAGTGGAACTCGGAATTCTATCCGCACCTCTTCCTCTTGTCCTGTGTTCCCTCTCCTGGCAAAGGCTCCACTGCTGCTGCTCCTGCCTGCAGACAGCAGGGGCCAGCTGGGAAGTTGGGAAAGAGCTGCCATTACCTTAGCCCTGTCCTGAAACCCTAGAGGGCAGCTTGTTGAGGCCACACCCAGCTGTTTCTCATACTGAGGGCCAGCCGGAAGGCATGCTGCGACTGAAGCCCTATCTGATGAGATGGGCCAGGGAACACAAATCACCTGTTTTAAGCCTCATGAGGATGGACCTTGTGACCCTGGTGACTGGTACATTCGGAAGCCAGGCTGGCAGGGGGAGCAAGTCAGCAGTTGGAAGAGACTTCAAGGAGAATGCACCATCTAGTCTTCCCTGTGTGAGCTCCCCTCTGCCAGTGGAGTGGCCCAGCAACAGGACAAACACAGATACGCAACAGAAAGAGGGGCAGGACTTCATTCTCCCAAAGAAGAGTTGCCCCTGTCTCGCCAACATGCCAGGTGAGCTCTATGGGAAGCCTGGAAGAATGAGAGAGCCTGGCAGCCCAGTAAGTAGAACTGCCAGTGTCCCCCGGTAGAAGGGGCAAACATTCAGCCTCCTCCGAGTACGGAGTGTTTCCCGGCTCCTGTTACCTCCTCTGAAACAAGGTGAGTGCTTTGGCAGTGAAGCGGGCACCCACCACCTATGGGAGGTGGCACCCAGGTACCCAAAACAGCCCCTTCACTACGGAGGCCCACCAGCTCCCAAGCCAGCCCACCTCACCCTGTGTCCACAATACATTACCATACTCGCCAAAGCGCAGGGATTCCCACCGCTGCCACTCCACCAGGACGCTGACAGCACGCACGCCCACGTAGATGAGCAGCATGCCCACGGTGGCATCCAGGAGAAAGTTGATGAGGTACCTATGAGGAAAGGGGGCAAACATCACTGAGCTAGGCCCTCAGTGCTGTGCTTCCCAAGGTCAGAGGTGAAGACTGATGTAGATGCAACCTGTGGGGAAGCTAACTGGCCCAGTGTATTGTCTGGCCTTGTTTTAGGGGGCTGTTATTCTTAAATAGGCCCATGCAAGAGACTGCAGAGGTGTGGCTCTCACTTCCCAGCAAGGTGCTAATACTCAGCAAGTTGAGGGGGGTGGGGCAGGAGAGGGACAAAGAAACCTTAAAAACCTCAAGTGTTCCTGCCAGGCCAAGATTCCACAGAAGACAGAGTACCTGGAAGCAGCCAAAGAAATCAAATGCAAAACAAAACTTAACTGACAAGAAAAAAATCTGTCCAGTAATTATGTTTGTTCCCCAATGGTCTGGCCACACAAGGCCCTGAAATAGTGCTGCTGCCCCAGGGAAGTCCAGGAAAATGCTTTCAGAGTTCCTCAGACAAAGAGGGCAGGACCACATAGCTCTCACACATCCCTGTCTACAGTCATTGCAAGCAATACTTTTGCACTAAGGAAAGCTTTACTCCCCGGGAAAAGGCCAGAGGATGGGAGGAAGGGAGGGCCAGAAGGCACACCTTCTGCAGACCACACAGTCCGGTAAGGTCTGTTCCCACCTGTCTGACACAAAACTGTGGCCCTCACCAAGGAAGACCCTTTTCCCACCTGCTCTCCCTCGAGGGCCCTGCACCTAGTTCTCTAAGGCACACTGGAGGCAAGGTTGGCATTGACCCTGTGTGACATCACATGGGTCAAAATCTCTGCAGATAAGATCCAAGATACCACAGGACCTGGCTGTGGGGAGCTTCTGAGCTGCTCTACCCCAGCCAGGGCTTGTGTGATGTGCATAACACGCCAGTGCTAAAGGAAACACGCTATGTTCCATCTCCAGGTGCCAAGAAACCAGCATGGAGAGGGAAAGGGGATAGTGTTTTCTCAACCTGCCCTTCCTCTTTAAAGTCACAAGGGGTCACTCTCAGACCAGAGATGGAAAGGAGAGCACAGGCTTCCAGAGTAATTTCTCCCCTGGCCCGAGACTAGATGGCTCTCCTCACATGTAATTAGTGTCCAATGCCCCTTACTCCTGAGTCCTTACATCTGAGACCCAGTCTAAAAATCCAAGGATGACTGATGTACAAACATGCCTTATGTTCATCCCTTCACTCACCAATACTTCTTGAGCCTACTGTGTGCTGGCCTTAGGAATAAAGACCAAGTTCTATACTCTGTCCTCAATACAGGGAAGATGGGCAGACAGCAGGGCATCATGTAGGCCTCGGGGCCAAGCATACTGGGCTCGAGTCCAGCTTTACCACTCCAGAATTGTGTGAATTTAAGGAGTATAACCTCTCTGTGCCTTAATTCTCCAGCTGGAAAGTGGGGATCATCAAAGCTTCTACAGGGCAAGGCTGTTCTGTGGATGAAAGAAGGCAGGAGATGAAGAAGGCCAGCTTCTTATGCCACTCCATCTGCTAAGAGAAGAACCACTTGGGCACTACCAGCAAGGAGGACAGGATTAACAGCCAGGTGAAGGTTTCAGACTGATGCTTTGGGGCTATGAAGGCATTCTGCACTGGAGTGCAGAAAACCCCATGCTCTTTTAGTCAGAGGTCAATGACAGGTGATGACTGATATGGAGTGGCTGACACCATAGAGAAGCCCCCCACCCCATGCCTTGTTCTGGAACAGAGACTCTTGAAGGGCTTTGTCCTGCCCTGCCAAGGGTGCCTGGGAGACTTGGGGATGTATATGCATGGGGCAACTATCAAGGCCCTGAGAGCCAGCTGACAGCTGTGTAGGATGAGCTCTCAGGAGAACACAGGAGAAATGGGGCTCCCCCCCAAGCTATGGAGGTGGAATTGGTTGCAGAATGCAAGGCCAGCCAGGCGTGGTGGTGCACACCTGTAATCCCAGCACTTGGGAGGCTGAGGCAAGAGAACTGCTTCAAGTTTGAGGCCAACCTGGACTACATAATGAGTTCAAGGACAGTCTGAGTTACACACAGAGAGACCTTGTCTCAAAACAAAACAAATACAGGCAGCCCATATCCTCCATGGAGGGTGGACCATGTCTGCACTCAAATCTGGGCCACTTACAATGAACAAGGGTCCTCTTCAGTGAGATCTGCTAGGTACACATTTGCAAAGTGGATGAAGAGCATCCCTATGGCTTGTTTGGAAGTGTCTAAAAACCTGCACAAAAAAGAAACGGCACTTGTTATCAGTCTTGACAGGAGGGTAATATCTAACTTAGAGAATGAACAGATCACAAAGATTAACCAGACCAACCCTGAGACAGAACTTGAAAAGAACTCCCTAAACAAGGAGAGGGAGAAGGCAAGAAGGGGTCAGGAAAGAAGAGCATGTGTAAGAGTAGGAGAGTCCCAGATCTAGGTCTTCACTAGGTCCCTCCCCAGTGCTGAGGTGAGAGTCACCTACTTGGAAGCTAAATACCCAGATCTGAGAAAACTAATGAGCAGGGAAAATAAAAACAAGAATTATCAACATCTTGAAGCAATGTACACACAAGATTTTATGAAGGGCCTTTACCACAGTGACCCATCAAGGTTTCCTCTCAAGGGGAAAGTGGCTGTTCTGTGTGGGCAAGAGAGACAAGCAGCCCACAAAGCCAGCTTCCTGTGGACAGTGGCTGTCCTGAAGGGCTGGCAGTCTCCTTCCAAGTGACTGATGGTTTTGGAGTTTTGTCTTCTGAACCTATTTGTAAAGCTTTACTACTTGATCACCAATAAAAAACTGTGACTGCAGGGTCATCCTTCAGGGAACAGATATGCTTTATTATTTATCTAATGAATACACACTTGGTCTCTGGCCCTGTTTCCCTTTGTAATTTCTTCAGTGACAGAGGTGCTAGAGCAACTTTTGTCCTAATATTCGGTTTCTGACCCCACTTCCTGTTACAGAGCTCTTAATCCTTTGGAATGTCTGGGTGATAGCATCCTTTGTTTTAATGAGATGACGCTTTGTGGCTCCTAGACAGCTGCAGGATAGAGAAGGTCACCAGAAAGACTGAGCTATGATCAGAAGCCCCTCCCTCCCAACACCATCCTCCATAGACAGAGGGGCTTGGGTGTGAGTTAACAGTCATGAGTATGTGATGAAGCCCCCATACAAATCCTTAAACTACAGGGTCTAGGGGCCGGGGATTTAGCTCAGTGGTTTCGCCTGCTGTGCAAGCGCAAGGACCCAAGTTTGATCCCCGGTACCAAAAACAAACAAACGAACAAACAAACAAAAATAATGCTTCCCTGAGCTTTATGAACTGCTCTAGCAAAGTAGTGAAAGGAGGAGGGTATTGTATATACCCGCTACTTTGTAGCCAAGTTGGTCAGAAGTGTGGGTTCCCTGAGGACCCTACTCATGATTACCATCTGAAGTGGGAGGGCAGGTTTGTGGCACTGAACCCTCAACCTTTGGGGTCTCTGCTAACTTCAGGTAGTGAACATCAGAACTGAGTTAAATTATGAGACACTCAAGTGGTATGTGGATTGTTGGAAAACACAAACAAGTGGTTAGTATGAGAGAAAAAATCCCAAACATTTTGTGTCAGAAGGACTGTGAATATGAAAATAGTTTTCCTTTATATTAGGACCAAGGAAGACCAGTTTTGAACAGAGAAGCATTTGTATGGTATACTGTAGTCGATAATCTCCAAATCTGGATTCTTTTTTGCTTACACACATACACTATAAAATCCAAGAATTTAAACATAATCTAAAAACACGGAGGCAGAGACAAAGAAGCCTGCAGCAGAGAATGATGTATCTGTATTATTTTCTATCTTCTACAATTGGAAGCAGTGTGATCATAAAATAATGGTAGGGATCAGAAATTATCAGGAAACTAGAAGTGCTTTTGTATTATACATAGTTCCTAATGATTAACTCAACTGAGTGATTCCAGACACTCTACGTTACATGTAATTTCTCACAGTACATCTCCTACCCACCACAACCACCTCTCTTCAAACCTCCCCTCCAAAACCCAACAGTCAAAAGCGTTCCAGGAATGAGTTCATACTTCAGTACATACCATATCCTCCATGGACGTCTTTCATGCTTTGGTTCTCTGAAGCGTTTGACTGGAAGAAAAAGCAGACATAAGTAGCTTTCCAAAGCAGCCACAAATGTCAAAATGCACATATGGGTTAAGTTATTGGTCTACTCACTGTTTATATTACTAAGTTAAGATACTTTCTCTCTTAACATGTGACAACAAATAAGCCCATTGAAGGTCACAGAGGTTCTGTATTGCTGATGATCAGTATGGATGCTTCAGGACTGGATACTTATGAAGTATGACTCTTCACAGCATCCACAAAACTGTATTTTCTTCTTTGTGACAAGGCTTGCTCAGATAATTACAGGAAACAGCAAAGTAGAAAATTGCTGCTTCCAACTTTGGGACATGCTTTCTTCAAGGACAACCCTACTCATTGGTTTACTGAATGCCTGGTCCCAGCAAGACACCAAGGATACAAATGTAGAGTCAGCTACCTAGCAACTAGGGGGACAGACATATATGTAGTGTGGTAAGTGCTAGCGAAGAGGCATGTCTGAAGCCAAAGGACAGGAAGGGTGGTACCAGGACAGGTTTCCATTCCTGATGGAGATGGGCAAGCCCAGGCCTGAAGGCTAGTAAAGTTTGACAAATGGAACAGGGATGGGTGAGAAGATACATATTGGGCAGAGCAAACACCATGAGTTCATAGGTTCAAGGACAAAACATGAGAGAATCTGCTTGGTGTACTTTAATTTGGCTTCAATACAGCAGACAACAAGGGAACTTGCTGGGGAAACTGCAAGTAAGAGGGTAACAAATCAAGAAGGGACCACATGAAAGAGTGCCACATGACAGTGCTGGGCCAGGGGCCTGGAATGACTCCTGTGGAAAAGGAAGCACTAGGGAAGAGTACTAAGCAGATTCAAAGACATCCTGGAATTGTGTTTTAGAAAAGCAGCTCAAAGATTTGGAATTCAGACACGGGAATATAGCAACGTGGAGAAGAAAAGAAGGAGGGAGGTGGAGCCCCAGGATGCAGGAAGGATCTGAAGGAAGAATTGGAGCCCACAGGTGAAGAGACAAACCTCAACACAGAAAAAGGAGGTGGCAAACTGCACTTTCTCCCCAGCTCCTGGTTTGAGAGAGAAGGCTCGAATCTATGGAGACACAGTGAGGGCAGGTGACTCCACCGGCCTCCTGAGAGAAGCACACCAGGGGAATGGAGCAGTGGATGCTGTGAGCCACAACAACTGGTGAGTGAATCTAGCCCAAGTGTCTGCAGTGTCCCCTAGAGAGAGTGCTTGGCCAGAAACTATTTTAGGGAGGGGCCAACTGAACCTGGGACTGAGCAGCAGTTAGGGTGACTTCATCTCAGGGTTCCCAATGACTGGGTGAGGGACACCTATGGGTGGTGTTCACAGTCAGGGAGCCAAGGTCAGGCTGGAAAGAGACACCCAGAGTCTTGTAGGGTGAACAACTCAGGCCCCAACTCCACAATCAGAGGCCAGGGTCAGACTGAACTTTTGAGAAGTTG
The DNA here is from genome assembly GCF_000247695.1 of Heterocephalus glaber. The sequence continues at coordinate 4,374,455 of NW_004624822.1, read as the reverse complement.
AAAGCACCAGAATCATCACCCTGCCCTATTCCTCGTACACATTTGCTGGAATCATCCAGCATGGATCTAGACTCTGTCTACCTCCTTTGTCTATCAGTGACAGCAGAGGTACACTCTGAATTGGACACTACCACAAAACTGTAGGCCCCAGAAAATAATCACAGGCTTGAAATCACAGATAAATCTTTTTTGTTTTTTTTTCTTGTTTTTGTTTTTTCATGAGTGTGAATAGTTTTTACTTGTTTTGTTCTTGTTTTTTCCTTTCTTTCCCTCTTGTCTTTAGCAGTTTCCCAAAGCTTGCGTAATCTTCCTTTGTCTTTAAGCCTTCTAATCACTTTCTCTTCTTTTATTTATCTATTTTTTTCCTCTTATCCCTTTTAAATTTTCTCCCTGAGGGTAAAATCATTCTATTGCGGGGATGTTTAATATATATAATTTTCTGATTTGTTTTAGATTTTGTTAAAAAACTATAAATCTTGCACTTATGGTTAAAGGTGGCAAATTAACAGTTACCACAGTTTGTCATTTTCTAGACTGTGCTTGATGCTATTGTTATTACTAATTGTACTACTTTAGCCAAGGTGACATAGTTTGATCAGCTGTTCTTCCTTGTATGCCAATACTGAGATTGTCTGAGGGCGGGGGTCATAAAGAAATACCATAGTCCAGTACCAAGGAACTGGGTGCTAGGCCAAACAGTCTGCAACCTCTCATGCTTAATAAACTGAAGAAGCAGGATTTTGGATCAGACTCAAGAGCCAAAAGCCAGCTACACCTAGAAGAGATCTCTGTAAAGCAGTCATTTCCTAAAGAGGTCTTGATACTACTAATAAAGCTACCTATCATAAGCAATTTACAAGCATCAATCCAGAAAACAAATTAAAAAATAGAAAATGAGAAAACATGGAAGCAAGATGGAACTCCAGACCTCCAACTTGTCCAAGGCAAATCCGGGGGGCACTGAGGTGAAAAGATATCAAAAGCCACTCGGCTAAACCTTTTGAAATGGTAACAGCAGAAGTAAAAAAGCAGATGAATGAGTCTCTTAAAAAAACAAAACAAATAATTACACAGATAACTAAAGAGATGATGACCATAATGAAAGACATGGTTAGTGAATCTAGAGCAGATACAGATAAAAAAAAGTAGAGGACCTTAGGAAAATGATGGGAACCATACATGACCAACATGAGAAAGAACTGGATTTAATAAAACCAATTCAAACAGATATCCAGGAGATTAAAAACTCTATTGAAAGTATACACAGCAAAATCAACCAATGTGAAGATAGATTATCAGATCTAGAAAACACATTTGTGGTTAGCGATCACCAAATGAAAGACTTCTTAAAAATAGCAAGGGACCACAAAAAAATCAATCCAACAGCTGTTAGATGATGCAAAGAAGATTAACATAAGCTTAATCAGAATCAATGAAAAATCAGAAGACAACGAAAATCAATCAATGTAATACACTATATCAATAGAGCCAAGGACAAAAACCATATGATTATCTCCACAGACGCAGAAAAAGCATTTGACAAAATCCAACATGCATTTATGATAAAAACCCTACAAAAAATTGGAATAGATGGTCTCTACCTCAAAC
>NW_004624822.1:4274422-4370304 GCF_000247695.1 Heterocephalus glaber | reverse complement strand
TAAAAAAAAAAAAAAAAAAGAAAAAGAAAAATCAGAAGACAGCACAAAAGACATAAAAAACCTGTTCACTTCGTAAGCTTGGAAAAAGAATTTGACATACAGATAAATTAAGCATATAGAACTCTAACTAGCCATGACCAGGAAAAAAATTTACACCAATGCATATAACAGTCAAAATTTCAGAAATCAAAAAAAAAAAGATTCCAGAAATTTAACACAAGAATAGAACATTAAAAGCTGGTAGAGAAAAGAAACAAATCAGCAATGAAGGAAAATCCATCAGAATCACATGAGACTTCTCAACACAAACACCTAAGTCAAGGAGAATTTGGAGTGAAGTAAAAGAAAACAACCTCCAGCCCACACTGATGTACCCCACAAAGCGATCTTTCAAAACTGATGGAGAAATAAGATACTTCCATGACAATACCTGAAGAAATTCATGACCACCAAACCAGACTCCAAAATGTTCTGAAGGATATTCTAGAAAAAGACAACAAAGACAATTCCAAGAATCCCAGTAGACTGAATCTACCAGGTGAGGCAAGCAATTAAATAGAAGGGAAAGAAAGGGAATCAACAACAGGAAAATAATATGTTGACAAGGGAAAGTCAATTCCTATCAGTTATAACCATCTATGTGAATGGTCTCAATTCATCAATCAAAAGAGATTGGCAGAATGGATCAAGAAAAAAGATCCAACAATATGCTGCATGCAAGAAACACATTTGGGCCAGGGATTTAGCTCAGTAGTTTCACCACCTGCTGCGCAAGCGCAAGGATCCGAGTTCGATCTCTGGTACCAAAAAAAAAACCAAAAAAAACACATTTAACTAAAAAAGGAACACATAGACTGAAAGTCAAAGGACGGAAAACAATACTTCATGTAACAGGAACCTGGAAAAAAGCAGGAGTAGCTATTTTATTGGCAGACAAAGTAGATTTCAAGCCAAGATTGATCAGAAGAGACAAAGAAGGTCACTACATACTTGTTAAGGGAACAATCAAAGAGGAAGAGATAACAATCATAAATATATATGCACCAATTACCAGTGTACCCAACTATATAAAACAAATACTAATGGATATGAAAAATCAGATGAACACTAATACAGTTGTAATGGGGGACCTCAATATTCCACTATGACAAATAGATCAACTAGATAAAAAAATCAACAGAGAAATATCAGAACTGAACCAAATTTTTGAACAAATGAACTTAGCAGATATCTGTAGAGTGTTCCACCCAACAACAATAGAATGCACATTCTTCTCAGCACATTCTTTTCTCTAACACACTTTTTCCAAAATAGACCACATACTAGACCACAGAACATGCTTAAGTAAATACAAAGGAATTGAACTTATCCCATTCATATTATCATAGTACAATGAAATTGGAAATAAATGGCAAAAGAAATCACAAATAGTGTATAAACACATGGAAATTAAATAATACTCTCTTGAACCCCCAATGGGTCACAGATGAAATTAAAGAAAAATTAGCTTCTGTAGTTAAACGATAATATCAATATGACATACTGGAACTTATGGGATGCAATGAATGCAGTCCTATGAGGGAAATTTATAGCAGTGAAGTCCCACGTCAGAAAAATAGAGTGAGCTCAAATAATCTAATGTTGAATCTCAAGCTTCTAGAAAAAAGAACAGCAAGTTCAACCCAAAGCTCATATCAGGGAGGAAATTATAAAGATCAGACAAGAAATTAATGCAATTGAGACTAAGTAAACAATACAAAGAAACAATGAATTAAAGAGTTGGTTCTTTGAAATGTTAAATAAAATAGATAAGTCCTTAGCCAACCTTAACAAAAGCAGGAAAGAAAAGACTCAAATCCATGCAATTAGGAATAAAAGGGGAAATCATAACACATCCTGGAGAAATTCTGAAGATCATTAGTACCTAGTTTGAGAAGCTGCACTCTAATAAGATGGAAAACACAGAAGAAATGGATAGAGTCCTAGATACATATGAATTACCAAAGCTGAATCAAGAAGATATAAAAAATCCTAAATAACCCAATATCAGTCAATGAAATTGAAGAAGTAATTAAAAAACTATCAACAAAGAAAAGCCCAGGTCCTGATGGAATCACTGCTGAATTCTACAAGAAATTTGAAGATCTCTAAATTTCTCATCAAACTCTTGATTCATTCCAGAATGCAGGGATGGTTCAAGATGTGCAAATCAATTAAATTAATACGACATATCAACAGAACCAAGGACAAAAACCACACGATCATCTCAATAGACACAGAGAAAGCATGTGACAAAGTCCTACATCCACTCATGATAAAAACTCTACAGAAAATTACAACAGAAAGTCTGTACCTCAATCTGATAAAAGCCATCTATGACAAAACCAACACCCAACATCATACTAAATAGACAAAAACTGAAAGCTTTCACTCTAAAATCAGGAACAAGACAAGGATGTTCACTATCACAGCTCCTATTCAATATAGTTCTGGGAACATTACCAAGAACAATTAGACAAGAGAAAGAAGTAAAAGGAATAAGGATAGGAAAGGAAGAAGTTAAATTACCATTATTTGCAAATGACATGATACCACATAGAAGACCCTCAAAACTCCCCTCAAAGACTCCTAGAATTAATAACCAAGTTCTACTGAACTGTCCCAGCAGGACACAAAGTCAGCACTCAAAAATCAACAGCATTCCCGTACACAAATAACAAACTCACTAAGAGAGAAATTAGGGAAACAATAGCTTTCACAATAGCATCAAGAAAAATGAAATACATAGGAATCAATCTAATGAAGGAAGTAAAAGACTTTTACATTGACAACTACAGTGGCTTGAGGCGGCTCAGCCGGCAGCCCAGGACATGCTGGGAACCGACCACTGGCCACCTGGCAGCGCAGTCCACTGCACAGCTCTCAGACACCAGGCCCAGCTCCCGAGGGTGTGGCACAGCCCTGGGGAGCATGAGGAGCTGGTAAACACGTGGGCTGGCCTGCTGTTAGTACCCCACACTCGGGTCCCCAGGCTGTGGGAAGATGGTGTCCTGGATCATCTTCCATCACAACATCAGCTATCGTGCTGGTGTTTGGAATGCTTTATCCTCATATTATTCATACAAAGCTGTGAAGACAGAAAACATGGAGTATATGTAGCCCAATTCAGTACAATGGCACATGAAAAACCAGATTTGCAAGTTCTGGAGGAGGTCAAAAGTGAATCATCAGATTACTCATGCATGGATGATGAAGATGATCCACTACGGTAAAATGTATGTTTTCGTAACAGAAGAGTGGTGTGGTATGATGATGATGATGATGATGATGATGGTGACTTTGACGTTGGCCATGTGAGCCAAAGTTCCTGTGACAGTGAAATGGATCAAGAATCAACTGATACAGACACAGGGAATGCAGACCTCCTTGATTCAGATGACGAAGAAAACAACAATATGAGTACACATTTGACTAGTCAAAAAGCTACAAAGTGGCCACGCAACCAAAGGGAATGATCCAATGTTAGAACTAGGTCTGAAAATACAGAGAGGGTCTTCACAGGGTTGAAACATATTGGACAGAATGCCATCACTGCCATTCAATGTTGGAAATTGTAACAGACAAAATGCTACAAGATGCTGTAAAATACACCAAGGCTGAAATGCAAATAAAACATTCTGTATTCACCAACAGACATATTCAAAAATGTATTTATTATGACACCTCACTATCTGAACTGAAAGTATTCACAGGTCTGCTGTACTTAGCAGGGATTTCTCATGCTAATCACAGGAAAAGCGATGGGTGAAAATACTGCATAAAAACTTAGGCCCTAGTAGATGCAAAGACTTACACTTTCAGTGTAGACATTTATCCTAGAACTCAGATCAGTTCCTTATTCGTATAGTAATAAACCAAATGATGTTGTGAACATACTTCTTGCTCCCATCTCCCAAATTAATCGGAAAGTGACATTTGGCAATTGGTTTACCAGTTTCCAATCAGGTGACACTTGCTAACAGCACAAGTTGACTAGTGCAGGAATTGTATTACAGGACAAAGCAGAAATTCCAAATGCAATGTTGTAATTTCAAAACACAGAATTGTACAGTACAATCTTTGGATTTCAGAAAAATTTACATTGGTCTCATTTATGGCAAAGAAAAACAAACAGGTACTGCTGATGTCAACATTGCAACATGATGGAAATACTGATAGGGAAACCTCGACAAAATGGAATTCTGAGAGGAAACTTTCTACAACAAAACTAAAAGTGGAGAGTTTTGCAGCAACTCTGATGTCCACTCAAAACACAAAGCACCGGCCTATGGTTGTGTTTTACTGGATCCTAAACTTGTGTGGCATAAATAGTTTGATAGTTTATAAAGAAAATAACAAGTGCAAAATATCATAGAGAGATTTTCTTAGAGGATTAGGACTGGAACTCATAAAAGATCACTGACAGCAAGGAAAAACAAAATGTTTCTTCCCAGAAAACTACACAAAAAAATTATGCAGCACACTGGTGAGCTGATAGATGAACAGGCAGGCGCAGCATCACAAAGAACTACTATGACAACAGGAAAACCAAGAAGATGTCAACTGCGCCCTGTAAGAAACGACAGGAAAACAAAACATACATGCTGTCGGTTTAAGTGTATGGAACATGCAGTTGTCATGTGTGAAGACTGCCTTGGGTGTTACAGCTGAAATAAATATTATTTCTGCGGTAGACTTTTGTTTGTGTTTACATCGTAGTTCACATAGGGTTTTTTGTGGGGTTTTTTTTATAGTACCGGGAATTGAACTCAGGAGCTTGTGCTTGTGAGGCAGGCACAGCACCACTGAGCTAAATCCCCGGCCCTCACATAGGTTTTTATTTCTGATGTTATTTCTTAGGTTTTGTAAGCAAGTAAACAGCTGATGTGAAAATTATGTCTATTCTAAGAACTCACTGCATATTTGGTATTTTATTGTGATACCTTATTTCCCTAAGTGCATGTTGTACAATACAGTAGGAAGCTCCTGACAAAACAGGAAGAGAAGAGACTGCCACGTAAGAAAGGAAAGCTAAGCACATGTGCTTTCAGTGTGAGACATGTGCATGGAACATGTAGTTGTCATGTGTGAGGACTACCTTGGGTGTGACAACTGAAGCAAATCTTATTTTTGTTGGAGAGTTCTACTGGTATTTTCACTGTAGTTCATATGGGAATTTATTTCTGATCTATCTTACAGGTTTTGTAAGCAAGTACAGGAGATTTGCAGCAGCACCCTGGATGTTCTGCAGGCACAACTGTCTGAACCAGAGGGAATGAAAAGCTTCAAGGCTTCATGTCCACCACTGAAGAACTCAGTGTTTCTACCACGATTCTGTCTACTAAAACTAATACTGAAAGTGCTGCTTGTGTGATGTTTTCCCATACAAACATACTGAGAGGGAAACAGACACTGGCACCAGCCCACAGAAGATGCCTTGTTACAACTGGCAGCAGGTGAGAACCAACTTCTGGCAGAGTCCTGAGCCTGCAATGAGGCTGCAAGAGAAAGAGGAGGGTAGCAGAGAGAAAAGAGCACCCAAATCAATAAAACCTACTCTGAATAAATACAGGCAGTTCACATTTGGCAAAGCAAGAAGTGCCTGTACAAGGAATTGAAATAACAAGTCTGGTGTTTAAAGACTCATGTTGATATAGTGAGACCAAAAAGCAGGTGGAACTGCAAAGAGGTCTGCCATCTCCTCGACACAGTACAGATCCAAAGCCTCAACAATACCAAAGAATCTAAGGTGAAGGGCAAGAGGCTCCGTTTGCCTGAATGGCTCTGAAAAGCAGGAGGCTCCTTCCCACAAGCACTCCAAGTCCGACTGAGGGGTGGGGGATGCAGGACAAACTACATGGGCAGAAAAGCCAGCAGCCAAGCCACAGCCATTTCATGTGCATTGGTTCTTCTGCCTCAACAGAGTCTGTCTCCATCAATACAAAATAAAAATGTCAAACAAATCAAGGAGCATGTTCACAACCCTGGGAGATATATGCTGAATTATCCGCACGGCTGCAACTTGCTCTCTGGTAGTTTAGGGGAGAAATTATATATTATACATAATTATATACATTATATTATAAATGGTATAATTATAAGTTGTAAATATATATTAAATCTATTGTTACACTGTGTTAATATGATCTCGTATATATGTATGAAAAGAAACAAACGTGGTGCTATGGGCTGAATTGTGTGTCTTCCCGCCTCCTCCATACGCTGAAGTCCTAACCTCCTCTACCTCAGAGTATGACCATGTTTGAAGATGAGGTTTTGAAGAGGTAATAAAGATTGAATGAGGCCACAAGGGTGGGTCCTAATCTAATACGACTGGTTAGAAAGAGGAGATGAGGACACAAATGTATGAATGCACCAAGAAAAGACCGTGTGAAGACACAGTGAGAAGGTGGTCATCTGTGAGCCAAGGAGAAGAAACCAGACCTGCCAACTCACACCTTCACCCGAGGCTTTCAGTCTCCAGAACTGTGAGAAAAGAATGTCTATTGTTTAACCTTCCCAGTCTATGATATTTTATTATGGCAGCCTAAGCAAATTAATTAATGTGGCAGTACAATCCCTGGTGGACCAGGGGAAGGTACTGGGGCATTTATTTAGCTTTCCCTGTAGGTTTAATATTTTTCCAAATACAAGTCAGGGAGAAAACATACTCCAGAGGAATGAACTAATACAATCATTCAAAGGTCAACTTGGTAGTGTCTATTAAAATTTTAAAGGTATGTATTCTACCAGTATTACTGCAGATGTGCCAAGATGTAGAAGGCATTACTAGAATACTGTCCCAACAAAAATCTAGAAAGAACCCAATTCCAATAAATGTCAATATAGGGTTAGGTATACAGCATGATACATGCATAAAATGCAATACTCACCAACAAGGTAGACCTACATGGATTTATATTCAAAGACATGATTTTGTTCATATCCATTTTTAATGGGTATATATTTATGTTGGCATAATGTATACTTTCTTTCCTACAAGAATACATAAATGACTAGTAATAAGGGCTATCTTTTGATGAAATGAATTATGGATCAGAGAAGGAGGCTTTTTCTTTTTTTAAATTTTTTTTGAGGTGCTGAAGATCTAACCCAAACCCAAGGCCTCTGGCATGCTAGAGCAAGTGCTCTACCACTGAGTTCCACTCCCAGTAGCAGACTTTATATAGCACTCTGAATGGTTTAAACATTCTTTCATATATTCACAGTACTTTTATTTCAAAATTTTAAAAAAAGACAAGCCTGTCTCAGAGACCTGTGCTAAGTAGCAAAATACAGAAACAGTTGTAGGACAGTCAGTGTGATTTATGGGTGGGCCTTGGGCCAAGAAATGGAGAGGAAGTGTGTGCAGCCAGGTTGATGCCTGGGGGCAGCCACACAAGGAGCACCTTTGTTGGAATTCAGAATGAAGTCAGGGATTCAGGACCTTCTGGAAAGCAGAAGTGTGGCCTCTGCTTTCTTCCTCTCTCATCTCCTTTTCTCGGAATGTTCCATAGTAAAAACACCTTTTTAATTAAAAGAAGAAGCATTAGAGAACTCTCTAGATCTAATTTGGTAAGGAAGAAAAAAACAAATCAGGAAAATTGTTCATTCAACCTGTTCCATCTTATGCAGGTGCTCGTTGTCATTTGCCAGGGGAGATGAAAGAGACAACATCCTTCCCTTCTTTACATTGGGTGGGGTGCTGAGTGTGGGGAATGAATTATGGGCCACGTCAGCCCGTGTGGAGGTGAACTCTGCAGCAGACAAAGAGAGGATGCCTGGAAGGCAGGGTCTGAACTCTATGTGAAGAGGTGGGGTGAGGACTAAGCCCCGAGGAAGGTGCAGGGGAGTCAAAAAGCCTCCGCCTGGGAGTCTGTGGCTAAGGCTGCCTTTCCATCTTCTTTATACCTGGCAGGCAGCGGCTGAGGCTGAGGCCTATTAACAGGCTCACTCTGCTGCTGTTTTGAAAGCAGCCTGAAGGGGGTGACACTGGAGAAGGGCGATCCCTTAGGAGAGAGATCATGACAATGACCCAGGGCCAAAGTTCAGCAGCATGATTTCTTATCACAAGAGGTATCAGGAGGTCAGATTCTGGCTGTTTCTTAACTGTTGAGCTCACACAGTGGTTACAGGACAGGAGAGAAAGAGAACAGTGGAGAGGCCTCCAGCTGCTTCTCAGAAGTCAACACCAACAAGGCTCACAAGGCTGAGCCACCATGTCCTGGTCTCAGGTAGAGCTCCAGGACAATCAATCTTTCCTCCATAACCGTGCTCCTGCAGGATGGAGAGAAGTCATTCAAATAGAGCCAGGAGGCCTAGCAAAGTACAACCCATCCACCACACATCCTCCATAGGATGGGAGGGCAGAGGGCAGGTCAGGCTCCCCACACCACAGCTGAAATCAAAGGCTCATGGAGCCCAAAAGGACTTTTTCAGAGAAAATGGGGAAGAGGTGAGCTAGAGACTGGAAGGCCTTACTGGCAGGCAGAACTCAGAGGTACCCACCTCCCACACATGGCTGTTTCCATCACTTCAGTGAAGCCAGGAGTCAACTGCTTCCAGGCCATGGCAGGCTCCTCAGCAGGCTCTCAGACTGTGTACACATTCTGAAGACAGGCACGAGTCCCACTACCCCTCAAGAGGAGGCGTGGCCAAGTGACTCTGAGACAACTAGTTCTGAATCTTATCTCTGCTGCTAACATGCTATTAAATCTGTACCCAAAAAGGGGAGGAGGTACTGTTAGGACCTAGCGGTTGTCATCAGGTTAAATGACAGAAGACAGACAAAGGGCCAACACAGAGCATATGGTCAGGAAAGCAAACCTGCTGTCCTTACCCTACACCCTGTCTTCCCTCTCCTATTGGCAGCCACCCTTCATAGACCTGGGCTGAGCCACCCATCCTGGTCTCGGAAGCATATGACCATGGGTCTGCTAGCTGCAATGTGACCTCTTTTTCAATTCCTTTTCTTTCAGCTTTAAGGTTAGTCTATTGTAAGCAGCAAATAGGTGAGTTTTCCTCCTAAAATCTAGTTAACAATCGTAGTAGATTGAGTATTGGTCCTTCCCAGGCAACCTCCCTTCCACTTTTCTGCTGGGAAGTAATTCAATCAACTACTGCTGCCTCTTAACATAGAGGGAAGTGACTCATGATATCTTACATGCTCAAACATAGAGCATTTGAATAGTGGAACTTTGGGTATCAAAAAAGGGTGATGGAGAAGCTGCCTATCCTTGAAGAGGTAAACTTAAGACAACATAACCCTGTCTTGAAGAAGATAAATAAAACAAATCAAAATCCAAACAACTACCAAGAATCACATCATATAGATGAATATCCCCATACCTGTCCTGCTGCAAATGGTACATGACGCACATTCTCAGCAGAGAGGAGGCTGAGTTGGTAAGGTGTGGTGAAAGGGAGGGACCCAGGCCAGGTTTGCTCACAACAATCAGTGGCGCTCTGCCTGAATGGAAACACCTGCAGGGGACTGCAGGCCCTGTAGCACTGTGCCAAGTCAGTTGCATAGGCCTCTGGAACCAAACTCACTCCTCCTGCCCCACAGTGGCCTTTTCCTGGACAGCGTGAAATACCCTCTTTGATTGCTCTTTTACACTACTCATAGTGCCATACTGAAAGGCACACTTTTATTTAAGAAGATGGGAATACTGTTCATTTCTCCAATCATCTTCCATACAGGTGTCAGTGTTGTCTCATTAAAATATAATAAAATTATGTTGCCCTCCATTTCACTTAAAAATCTGATGACACATAAATTTTGTCAAACTTTGCACATAAAATTGAAACACACAACTTGAAACCCTCCCATGCCTTTTCATAGCATTTAGGATAAAAGACATTCTTTCTCTGCTCAAGGTGTCGCATAACAAAGGTCCTGCCCACTCCTCTTCCTGAGCCCCATCCACTCCCATCACATAGGTTTCCTCTTTGCACTACACACCCTGTACTCCACCTTCCTGCCTACAACACTCTTCTCCCAAACGGCCAAATGCCTTAGCGCCCCTTCTCGTCCTGTTGTGGCTCTCAGGTCACCTCTTGTGATCATGTCATTAACAGGCGTGCACCTTGCTCCATTCCTCAACCTCATTTCTCTCTTCTATTCCCTCCACAGCACTCATCTCAGAAATTCATATGTGCTTTCTTGCCTACTGTTGCTTCACTAGTAAAGGAAGCTCAGCAGGGCGGGGTCTTCTGTTCTGTCCACCTCTGCATTCCTGGCATCCAGAGGACATCCAACTGCTAAAGCTGGCTGAACAATGTTTAGTGAACAAAGGAATTCATTCATTCCATCATGTAAGCCCTGTTTATTGAGGACCCTGTAGGTATTTATTTTGACTTCCGTAAGTTCCATGAGTTTTCCCAGAAGCTTAGTTTATAAACCATAAGCCCTGCAACAGAACTAAAATTGCCTTGGTCCTGGACAAGGGAAGCCAGCAAAACTGCCAAAGGACAACTACCCCCAACTTTCCTTTCTCCTAACTAAGGCAAGGCAGGATGGACCTGTAAGACCGCTGTCCTTACCAAACGCTCCGAGGAGCTGACTATAGTGAAGCACACCCGGGGATCCCAGTGGTGCCTCCAGAATGTAAGGCCAAGGGCCTTACCAAATGCTCCAAGGAGCTGACTGCAGCGAAGAACACACCCGGGAAGGAACACACTGGACAAGTTGGAAAGTGAAACAGACCTTAGTCTGACCAGACGGCACTCCCAAAGCAAAGTAGCTTAGAGAGGTGATCAGCCCAGAGTCCAGGCTCTTTTTATAGGGGGTTGCAGGGAAGTTAACAGGCGAAATTTACAGAAGAGGGAACAAAGGTTAGTGGTCTTACATTTGCATGTTAATTAGCCTGACATGTACTGATAGTCAGCAGATGCTTTGTAGATTGTTCTATAGATAGTGGTGTCCGGAACAAAGAGTTGGATAATTATGGCTGATACAGATCTTATCTAGTGTCAAGGAACTAAGAAGCATCTTTATCTATTTACTCACATTCAATCACAGTTGGGGCTAGGGGAGTTTTATGATTACAGAGTTATGCAGTCCTACAGACCACTCATCAAGGTCTCCCTCCCTGAATGTGGTCTTAGCTGCCAGAACCAGACCATCTGGGTTTATAAGCAAGCACTCATGGCACTTTTTGGTAAGGACTTCACATTTTCTGGACCCGATGAGGCCCCAGTTCTAAGTCTACCAGCTTTAATCCTCCCATATGGATGTTCAGCCAAAGGCTGAGAGAGAAATGATGGCACTCCCACGACCTCACAAAATGCTGAAATGTCTAGCAAATGGGTATGCTTGATTCTCTGGACACAGTCCTCCTTGGAGACAGAGCTTCTCTAGGGAGCAGGGCTGTGGTGCTACCTGCTAAAGATAACAATCACAGCGGAAGTGTAGGGCACTATCACTGTGTGCTCCACAGGGGCTTCCGTTTGACAGAAAGAATATGAATGGCTGATAAACACGCAAGAAGACATGAAACCTTGATAATACTGATTTTTAAAATGCAAACTAGTTTAGTGGCACCATACCTGCCTCGAAAGCACAAGGTCCTGAGTTCAATCCCCAGTACCAAAAAAACACAAAAACAAATGCAAACTAGAAATTTTCACCCAGATTAGCAAGATTAACAAAGATTAAAACATGTGGTGAGAGTACTGGGAAATAGGTACTTTTAAACTGCTGGTAGAAAAGTGACTTGCACAACCCTTTGGTAAATGTGGGGAAGTGGACGTAATTACACTGGTGTCAAAGTGGCCTCGGCAGCCTGTGCTTCCTGGGACCCAGAGGTGCTATAGGCAGTGTCTGAGATCCTGTTTCGAGGCCTGGAGGTGGGAGCGGGAGGTGAAAGGGTAAAGTTTCCAAGATGCAGAGTTTGATCCAAGGACCAGGAAGAGCAGGTGAACTGTAAATGCTTTCTAATGAGGTCTTGACAATTCGTGTACTGACAGAAGCCCAACTATAAACACAAATGGGCTGTCCTGCCAAAACCCTATCTGATACCCTTGTGTCCCTGGGCAGCTAGGGAAGCACCAGAACAGGGAACTCACAGAGGTAAGTGGCATCTGATCCTGCTTTGTCACCATGGCACTGCTATTCCATATGCCAGAGACAAAGAAATTCAAGAATTTCATTTACTCATAATGGACAGAGGTGTATGTAGGGGATGTGTGTTCTCTCAGATAACATGAGAAGTTGAAGCAATGCCTATTAGAATTTATTTTTTATTTTGTTTTATTTATGTTCTTCGAGACAGGGTTATGTTGCCCAAGCTGGCCTCTACCTCCTGGCCTCAAGTCATCCTCTTGCCTTAGCCCCCTGAGCACTTGTACAGGTATGCATCACCATGCCCAGTTCCCTACTATGACTTTATGTGGCCATACTCTGTGACCCAGAAACTCTGCTTCTAGGCTTTTCTTCTATAGTTACACTTGCACAAATACCCACAAGTCTGTGTGCAAAAGTGTTCTCTGCAGCACTATTTATAGGAGTGGAGGACTAAAAAGCCACCTAAATGTCCAACAAGCAAAGGGTTAAAAGTACATTATCATACAATGGAGGCCAACTGTTAGAAAATAAGGCTGAGATGGTACATATGCAGTGGGTAAAACTGATGATATATACATTACATTTCAATAAAGCTATGTAAAAAGTGAGGTAGTGCAGCCGGGCATGGTGACACACGCCTGTAATCCCAGCACTCTGAGAGGATCGCTGCAACTTCAAGACCAGCTTGGGCTACACAGTGAGTTCAAGGTCAGCCTAAATTACACAGTGAGACCCTGTCTCAAAAAAAAGTTATTATTATGAGCATCTAAAATGTACCAATAAATGTTTTGCTTCAAAAAAAACCAAAACAACAAAAAAAGAAAGTGAGGTAGTACTTGGAGTGTAGCTCAGTGGCAGAGTGCTTGCTCAGCATGATGCAAAAGGAAAGAAAAAAAATACCTAAAAAGATAAATCTACCTGTATTGAAATGGCAAAATTCTCATATTAAATGGTGACAAAAAATAAGTCACCAACCCCCTGGGAGGCTGAGGGAGAAAGATCACAAGTTCAAGGCCAGCCTGGGATATAAGTATAGGGAGTTCAAGGCTGGCCTGGACTACATGATTAGGCTCTGTCTTAAAAAAAAAGGAAGATATATCTCAAGTCACCAAAACAGTAAATGCGTACAATTTTTATTAATGTGATCTATTTTATTAAAAATATACATACATACAGAAATTTGGAGGCATACACAATAAACAGGTTCGTCTCTAGAGCATGGAGTTACAGTGAACTTTCATTTTCTATGCTACGTATTTTCATAATGTTCCGGTTGTCTACAGTGGCATGTATTACTTTTGTAGTAAAAATAAATACAGGCCCCTACTGCTAAAACCAATAATTTAAAAACCATTGTTACAATTTTGCACATTAGACAATTAATAGCCTTCCTCAAACCCGATTCATCCAGAAAATTTCCTTCTGAGAGAAAACCATCCAGCAGGCAGTGCTCACTCAAGATGAGTACAGGCCCCTGTGCTCAAGCTCCTGGGTCCCATCTACCAGACCAGGGCCCGCTCACTCTATCCCTAAATTACAATGTTCACTCTACATGTTTCTATTTTTCAGGATTCCCCAGTTTCACTGCCTTTTAAAAATTAGCCAAACAACAATCCATCCTGATTATGTTGGATAAGAGACCTCTGACTGTAAAAAGTTTGCTTTAATAACTGAAAGACTGACTGACCTTCACTGTACCTTCCCAGCTCATCACGCTTTTAGAAGAAGGCATGCCGCTAGAGTCCGAGTTTCTCCGAGGTAACATGGACAACTCGGCCGCCCCACAAGAAGCTGAATCTCCAACTCAAGCAGGGCAGACACCTGTCTGCTTCCTAGTCAGCAGGGACCCTACTGAACCATTTCGTCCTGGAAAGCCGCAAGTCACAGCTGGATTTCCACTCCAGGAACCCAAGGCTCCAACACAACTCCAGCTGCTTACAGGGTCCCAACTCTGCAGAGAACAGGGCACATGATGGCAGAGCACCTGTGATGTTTTCGCTCTCTGAACTCTGAAGGACAAGGTATCTGTGAGCTATCTTGGGGTCTACTCACCAAGAGTTAAGCACTGAAACCAAAGGACTAGATACTAGGTCACTCAACTCTAAGAACTTCCCTGGGAAGAAAACCCACAATGTAGTGTTTCATTCATGAAGATTATTTCAATTGGGCAGGTTCACCCTGACACGGCCCTCAACAGCATCATGCTTCACCTTCAAAGACAGTCTCATCCACTACCTAAAACCAATATGCACTCATCTGAGTTCCCACAAAGACTTCTGAGACAGCCTCATCAGATAAGGCATTATCAGCCTCAGTAATACTGATGGCTCCAGGCTCAAGGCAAATTAACTGTCGCTCACTCACCCTATGAGGAGGTGGATAGAATCATCTTAATTTTCAAATGAAGAAACTGATGCTCAGAGCCATGAAGGAACTTGCTGAATCCTACAGGCAGCATGTGGTAGCGTGAGAACCAGAACTTGGGGCAATGCCAGGAATCAGAATTTGGACTGATGGGGCCTTGTCTCTGGGTTCAAAACATAAAGCTTGGGGGCTGGGGATTTAGCTCAGTGGTTTTGCTGACAGCTGCACAAGCGCAAGGACTCGAGTTCGATCCCTGGTACCAAAACAAACAAACAAAAAAACAAAACAAAACATAAAGCTTGGGAAACTTAGACCTCTACGTGCAGTCCAGATGAGATTACCAAATGTTAAGATTACCAAATGTGCATTGCTCTGTCAGCTGGGAGTGGGAGAGAGCAAAGTCTCCTATTTCCCAAGAGCATGCAATGTCCCTCCAGCATCATTACATGCTCCAGCCACCTCCCACTGCTGCTCTGGGTTCTGTGCTTCTGGGCCGTTGTGGCCGAGTGGCACAGTGTTAGTTAGGAGGGGGCTGAGTTTCCCTTCTCATGCTATAGTCTGGACCAAACTGCGCATAAACAAACATGTGCCATGGCAGAGGGCACAGAAACAGCCACAAAGCTAGGTGGTGGAGGGGCAAGAGTAAAGGCAAGAGGCAGGACCCTTTGGTCTAGTGCTGGTGTAGATTCTGACCTTGCCAGGAAGTCTCAGACAAGCCATGCAATCCCTCCAGCTCTACCTGTAGATGGGGTCTGGGATTAAGACATCTGTATTTTTCCACTTACAATAACTGATATGAGATGACATGATGGGGACTGCCTACTTCCCCAGGACCACCTGCTATGAAGTCTGTCAGCAAGGTGAGCCTCAGAAGGCTAACATTCACTCAGCACCTACCATCCACCAGGCCACGCTAAGCTCTTTATCCTGTTCGATTCTCACAAAAACCTATCAAGACAGATGACCACCTCCCCCAAATGAGGGCAAGAAACAATTTCAAAAGGATAAAGTCACATAGCATTAGAAAAATGACAATCATGTGGCATGGTGGACATGAAAGGTCAGGACCCAAATTCGGGCAGTTTGATCCCAAGGCCTACACAGGTGACCAGCAGGCTGTACCATCTCCATTCCTTGGTCTAGAAACTGTATCGTTCTGGTTTTTCCACCTCTGTTCCTCATCTGGGAACCATGCCTTTGGCTGATATGGACTTGTCTGCCTGATTGTCCCAAGACCCTTCCTAAAAGCACTTATGTCCTGAAAGCATTGAGCAGAAACTTCACTGTTCTTCCAAGGGCACGTACCTAAAACCAACACAAGCTGTTCTATTACAAAGTTCCACAAAGAAGTCAAAGACAAATCTGAGTTCGGAGGACAGCTCTCTAGAATTACGAAAGGCCACATGTAGCCTAAATATCATGTAAGAGCCAGTGTGATACCACTTTCAGAGGAAGCTGGTGGGACTGCCAACAGCATGGTGGATAACTAGTTTTCACACACTCCTCTGTTGTGCAAGCAAGGCATGCTGCAGGAGCATCCTTTGGCTTGGGGAGGGTGTTACACACTCACCCCGGCAAACCACTCTTCCTCTGGGAACACGGGACCGGACCTTACAACTTTACTGTTAGAAGCACCCTTGGGCCGAACAACTCATGGAAGGCTGGCTCTTGACACCAGAGTTATGCCATTCCACTTAGACCTTTTCCTCGGCTCCTCACTCCATTGAGATGGTACCCAGGGTTTACTCTTTTCCAACAATACAAATTGTGTCACCAGCCAGAATCTGGGCAGACGAAAAGCAACAAAGTTCATGTTCTCAGTCTTCAGGCCTGGCAGTCAAGTGGCAACAGACAGGGCAGTAAGAGCAGCCAAGGAAGACTTAATGTCAAAGTAATAACTTTGTCCCAAAGAAGCTGGACAGCAAGTGAAGAAACCATCAGACCCCATGGGCTCTCTGTGTAGCCCTCCTTGGCTGGCTACCTTGGAGTTCCTCTCCGAGCTAATTCCTACCTCTTCCCCAGTGAGGAAGAACAAGTGAAATGGAGGAAGGAGGAAGCGATGCATGAGGTGTGCACCCGTACACGGGCAAATACCATGTGAACAACCCAAGGCCCTGAGCACTGGGAGCACAGGCTGCCAAGAAAAGCAGGGTCCTGGAAACACGACATGCATGCCTGTCCTACCACACAGAACAGACAATGGCCTGAGGACTAAAGCAGGCACAGCTTGGGGGAAGAGCAAATCAAAAAAGATTGCCTCTCAGAGCCTCTTTCCTTGGTGGTTACAAACTCCCACTACATGTAGTGAAGGGAAATCAACTCCACATTTAGGGTTTTGGGGAGGGCCCTTCTGGGTGATGTTTTTGGGGTTGTCTCACAACTGTGTCCTCCTTGGCTTCAACCTTCCTAAAAGTCTAGACGGGACATAAATCAACCTGAGGATCAGCATGCCTGGCTCTGCTCTTTTTCATACAGAACAGCATGCCTGTGCCAGTTTCCACTCAGAAAGGCAGGGCACAATCCATGAGACCCTGAGAAAAAAAGAGGCATAGAGCTCTCTTACCCATCCTCAGACTCAGTCAGGTAACAGTCCTAGTCAGCAAGCATCCTTTGGTCTAAATCTCCTACCAAGCTACCTACAGACCTGGCTAAGCTCTTAGTACACATGATGCCCTGCAAGAGGAGCCAGACATGAGTGAGCAAGGAGAGAATGATGAAAGCAGGATTAAAATACTCTGCCAAGAAATGAGCAAATAAATTTCTTATAAAATAAGAAGAGTGATGACTGTGTCTGAGCACATTGAAGGGGCAGGGGAAGAGCAGAAAGCTACGAAAGACCTACTATGAATGCTCATGGCAGGAAACAAGGTCCAGCTCCAAACAATACAGGAGCTAGGACTTTAGCACTAGAGAAACACTCCAGGGGCTACTGGTACCTTTAAAAAGAAGAGAAAGGAAGATCTATTAACCATTTCCTTCCAAAGAAGGACCAAAACAAAGCCACACAACTGAGAAGATGCGTATAAAAAGTCACCACACACAGAACGACCAGGCTCCATTTCAATTATAGGCCCCCGAGTGACTCCCACACGTAACTGAAAAGACTCATTATGTGACAGAAATAGCCTTTCTGATACATTTGTTTGGCAATCCAGCGCAGACTGTAAAAACTCAGATCTCCTACCTAGTTACAATATAAGTAGCGAACAATAAGAGAGGGTTGCTAAGGGGAAGGCAAATTAAGAGTATGACAAACTGAGATCTTTTAGACTGAAGTGTCAGTCAATTCTTGCACTGGATGAGATGTTTGCTGGTGTCTGAGCCTGCTGAAAGTACCTTCAAAAGCTCAGGAGGAGTAGTGATGTTATAGCCCACTCTGTGGAATCCTGGAAGTCCCACTTAATAAGACAAAATCCAACCTCCAAGCTCTTGCTTTTCTACCCATAGGTAGATATAACAGTATCAATCTTTGCCCTGCCCATTCAGCATACCAGCCTGGGTCAGTTAGTTACTGATTCAAATGATCTGTTTTTCTAAGTAGACTAGAAACAGGAAACATTCTGGAGAACAGGGATTAAGTCTCTTAAACTCAATTTTACTGTATTAGTTACATGCCACTGTTTTACAAATTACTCCAAATCTTAGTGTGTTAAAACAATAACATTTAGTTTCAGTTTAGCTGGCAGTTCTGACTCATGATCTTTTTTCAGGTTGCAGCCAAGCTGTCAGTCAGGGCTGCATCATTTGAAGCCTTGCCTAAGGACCTGAGAAGGCTCACACACAGGGCCATGGGCTGGAGTCCTCAGCTCCTCCCAGCAGGCCTCACCACAAGTCCGCCTGAGTGCCCTCAATCACAGCAGCAGGCTTTCCTGAGAGCAAGTGATCTACCATCAAGCAAATACGAAAGCATGCCCAAGATGGGAAGTTGAAGTGCTTCTTAATAACTTAATCTCAGATGCCACATGACATCACTTTTGAGATATTCTTCTGGTCACATAGACTAACCTTGATACAATGTAGAAGAGGTCTGTAAGAGTTAGAAGACCAGAGTAAGGATTACTCGAGGCCAGTATGGAGGCTGGCTGCTACATTTGCTATTCTAAGTACTCAAGAAATTTTTATGGAACATAGAATGGATGCATCTTTCCAGGTGGAACTTGAAGCTGTTGCTTTGGTTTCAGTTCACTCTGAGCTGACTCTCATGCTCTCTGTTGACTTATTTGGCTAACAGCCCTCCAAGATAAGAAAAAAGAACAAGGCACTGGAAGTACTCACCAAAAGTTTCTGTCCACCCTTAAAGGACAACGTCCTTCCTCTGTTCTATTTCAAAAAACTTTAGCTTAAAGTTGTTTTAAACTAAATTCACGTTCTTACTCAACCAAACAAGGGGTATCTGATCAGTGCAATGGAGAGTCTGCCAACAGGGCTGGGGATGTCCCTCAGTGGTAGGTAGTGCTCGCCTAGCTCACCAAGGCACTGAGTTTGATACACACAGACAGACAGACAGACAGACACGGACGCACGCACAGCAAAGTTGCTAATTATGGAGCTGAGACCTAAATAATGCTATCTAGGGTACCAAGAAGGGCTCAGAACCTGGCACCTATAGTGTACCACAGCAGCATAGGGGAGGAGGCAGAGAAGTAGATCATAAACAGCAGGCACTGTGATCAACTGATCACCCACATAGCTTCTAGGAGCCTAACACCACACTGCACTGCCTTTTGCTATTGTGGTGGCAGAAGTTTTTAATGTTAGGAGGGCAACTCAATTTTTCCCCAACTCAGGCAATTTGCTACAGCCACACAATAACTATTGAACTACAAATAAAGACATCAAACTTATAAAGGGGCTCTGGTGCTGAGTCAGAGTGGTCACAGTAAGAACCACCTGCTTTGGATAAGAAGGTTCAAAGTGCTTTTAAACATTTTTTTTAAATCTGCCTTCATTTATGAAAGATACTTTTGCTACTTTTAAAGATGTTGTTCCATTGTCTTGACTAATTTGACAAAAAGTTAATATTACTTCTTATGCTTATTTCCTTATATGTAAGGTCTTTTTTCTTCTAGTTGCTTTTACAATTTAATTTTTATCAGGCCGGGGCTGTAGCTCAGTGGCACCACTCCTGCCTGGCAAGCACAAGGTCCTGAGGTTTTTTTCCCAGTACAGAAAAAACAAACTATTTTTTCAAGTCTGATTTCACATGGTTTAGTGTGATTTTCTTTGTGTTTATCCTGCCTGGGTTCATTAGCTTCTTGGATCTGTAAGTTTATAGTTTTCAGTAACTTTGGAAAATGTTCAGCCAAATATTTTTCTGCTCTTTCCTATCCTGCCTCTTCTGGAAATTCAATTACACGTCAGGCCTTTGATATTTTTCCATTTGTCACTAGGGCTCTGTTTACTATTCTTTCATTTTTCTCTGTGCTTCAATCTGCAAAGTCTCTGTTAGGTTTCAAATTCACTCATCTACTCTTCTGGAGAGTCTAACTTTCCATTAAGTGCATCCAACACATTTTTCAGAGATTGTTTTCTCAGCTTCAGACGTTCCATGTGGCTTACCTTAATATCTTCCATTGGGCTCCTCATTGTGATCTGATTTCTCTTTAAAATCTTCAGTGTATTTATCATAATTATTTTAAAATCCTTTTCTGGTGATTCTATAATCTCTGTCATTTCTTCTGTTATCACCTCATTTACTTATACAACTGACTTTTTCCCCCACAATTTCCCATTTCTTCACATGTCCAGGAATTTTATTTATTTATTGTTTGGTACCGGGGATTGAACTCGGGTCCTTGCACTTGCAAGGCAGGTGGCGAAACCACTGAGTTAAACCCCGGCCCTGTCCAGGCATTTTTAATTGGGGATATACAGTAGATTATTGTTAGTGACACTGTTAAGTGTATTTCGTTGTCTTCTTTTAAGGAGTACTGAAGTTTCAGCAAACAGTTTACGTAACAGCTTGATCACTGAGACTTTTTTCTCTATTTTAAATCTTGAGGTGCAATTTACATACCAAAAATGCACCTGTATTAAGTATACAGTACAATGACATTTCAGAAATGTACACACTGACGTGACCTCACTATAACACAGAGTAATTACCATCACCTCAAAAAGTTCTTTCAAGTCCCTTTGCAGTCAGTCCTAGCTCTGCCACTCCAAGGCAACCATTTATTTGCTTTCTGTCACTAATTCATTCATTTAATTTCTAGAATTTCATTTAAATGGAGTCATAAGTAGATTTCTTTTGCTCAGGATATTTAGCACTGAGATCCAACCATGTTGCTGTGTCAGTGGTTTATTCCTTTAGGTTGCTGGCATTTATTCCATTGTACCATAATTTGTTTACCTGCTCATGCACTGATGGTCATTTGGACCGCTTACAGCTTAGGGCAATCATGAAGTTGCTATGAAAATTCATGCATGTGTCTTTTTGGGGACATGTGTTCATTTCTCCAAGTAACCTACGGGTGAAATTGTTGGATTGTATACATGGAATTTACAAAAAACATTCAAATAATTTTCCAGAGTTGTATCATTTTGTATTTCCAACAGCACTCTGAGTGTTCAAATTTATATTCTCTTCTGTTCTTGATATTCTTGGTCAGTCTTCAGTTTTAGCCATTCTTGTGGGTATATATTAACAACTCATCATTTTATTTTAGTGTTTATTAGTACATGCTGGTAGCAGATAATGCTTCCATTCCCTGTAGTTTGTACATACACATAACACATCTTCATTCATTTCATCCCCTTTTCCTTTTCTCTACCTCTCGATCCCCTATCTGAGATCTATCTCCTTACTTCCTATTATCAATTTTTTATTTTGTTTTTTTATTTATATTTTGGGTTCCTTATATAAGAGGAACAATGCTAACTCGTCTTTATTTTTTTCCCATTTCTTGGAGAATTAAGATTGAGCACATTTTTAAAAATTCATTAATTTTATTGCTACATTTTAGGTATACAATATGCTGACATTCATCATTGGGAATTTGTACCTTTACATGATGTATCTTAGTTCTTATTTTTTTCCCCATTCCCCTCCCCTACCTTCAACCCCTCCACCCTTCCCTATTTACAAGGACTTTGTTTCCATTTTTTCCTTTTCTCATATTTATTCCTTTCCCTTCTTTCCTTTCCCCTACCCCTCCCACTTCCCCTTCCCCTTTGCCCCTTTTCTTCCTATTTCACATATCTATTACACATTTTGATCCTTATTTACACTTTCAGTTTCTCACACCAGAGAAACTATTTGGTATTTACACATGTGTATCCTATTTATCTCACTTAGGAGTATCGCCTCAATGTGCATCCATTTAGCTATATACGTTTCTAGTTTCTCATTCTTTATGGCTTAGTAATACTCCATTTTATTAAAAAAAACACACACACACATTTTCTTTCTCCAAAGCTACTGTGATAAAAACAGCATGGTACTGGCAAAGAAACAGACCCGAAGATCAGTGAAACTGACTCAGCCACCTCATCTTTGACAAAAGAGCCAAACACCCTCACTGGAGGAAAGATAGCCTCTTTAATAAATGGTGCTGGAAAAATTGGGTTTCAACTTGTCAAAGATTAAAACCAGGCCTATATCTCTCACCATGCACTGAACTAAAATCGAAATGGATTAAAGATCTAAATATTAAAACAGAAACAATAAACAAGCTGGAAGAGAGGTTAGGTAGAACTCTTGAAGACAATGGTATAGGAAAAGATTTCATGAACAAAACCTCAGTTGCACTTCAACTAGCACAATCGACAAGTGGGATCTCTTATTAAAAAGCTTCTGCACAGCAAGAGAAACCACCAACAGCATGAAAAGACAACCCACAATGTGGAAAAAATTTTTACCAGCTGTTCCTCAAACAAAGGTCTACTATCTAGAATATATAAAGAACTTAAAAAAAATCAGACTTCCCAAATTTAAAAACCCAATCCAGAAATGGGCATCTGAAATGAACAGACATTTCTCAGACAAAGTAGAAATAGCAAATAAACATATGAAAAAATGTTTAACATCACTGGTCATTCGAGAGATGCAGATGAAAACAACACTGAGATTCCATCTCACTCCAGAAAGAATGGCTGCTATCATGAAATCAACCAATAACAAATGCTGGCGGGGCTGGGGGAAAGAGGAACCCTGCTCCACTGCTGGTGGGAATGTAGACTGGTGCAATCACTGTGGATATCAGTATGGAGATACTTCAAAAAACTAGGATTAGATGTCCCATTTGACCCAGTTATTCCCCTGCTGCGTATCTTCCCAAAAATTAAAAGAAGCATACCACAGTGATATATGTGCACCCATGTTCACAGAGACACAGTTTCTAATAGCTAAAACTTGGAAACAGCCCAATTGTCCATCAACTGGAGACTGGATAAAGATTGAGCATCTTTTTATATACTTATTGGCCATTTGTGTATCTTCTTTGGAGAAATATCTGTTAATATCCTTGGCCTATTTTCAGAAAAGGACATTCTAAACAGAACCCCAATTGAACAAGAAATAGCATTAAGAATGAACAAATGGGATTATAGCAAATTAAAAAGCTCTGCAAAGCAAACAATCAATAGAGTGAAGAAACAACCTACAAAATAGGTAAAAATTCTTTCCAGCTACTCCTGACAGAGGCCTAATATCTAGAACATATATAGCTCAAAAAAAATTGTATCTCCTAAGACAAAAGACTCAACCAAAAAATGGGCAACTAGGGGCCGGGGATTTAGCTAGTGGTTCTGCCACCTGCCTCACAAGCAAAAGGACCCAAGTTTGATCCCTGGTACAAAAAAAAAAAAAAAGGCATCTGAAAAGACACTTCTCAGAAGTACAAATGGCCAATAAATATATGAAAAAATGTTCAACATCTCTAGCCATAAGAGAAATGCAAATTAAAACAACATTGAGATTTTATGGCTACCATAAAAAAAAAGTAACAAATGCTGACAAGGTTGTGGGGAAAAAGGCAACCTTCTACATTGTAGGTGGAAAGGTAAACTGATACAACCATTATGGACATCAGTATGGAGATTCTTCAAAAAAGCTAAGACTAGAAATTCCATTCAACCTAGTTATTCTCCTTCTTTATATCCTCCCCAAAGAGTTAAAGACATTATACCACAGTGTTTAAAGCAGCACAATTCATAATAGGTAAATCTTGGAAGTGGCCTGTATATCCATCACCAGATCAATGGGTAATATTAGTACATAATAGAATACTACTTTGCCATAAAGAAGGATAACTTTGAGTCATTTGTAAGAAAACGGATGCACCTTGAGACCATTATGTTAAGTGAAATAAACTGACATGCGAGCTTATATATCATACAACTTCTCTTATATGAGAACCCCAAAGTATAAATAATATTAAAGACAGATAAATAAGAAATAAGGAGATAGATCCTTTGCAAATGGGAAGGGAATCTAGAGATGGAAGGAGAGTGGGGGGGTGAGAATAAAAAGAACTAAGATATGTTAAGTATATGCACCTATCCCCTAAGATGAATGTAAACATTATGTACTGCAAACATGTTCTAACAAAATCTTTTCTAAAAAGATCCTTTGCCTACTTTAAAATTGCACTGCCTTTTTATTGAGTTGTAGGAAGTTTTTACATGTTCTGATTTCAAGCACTTACCTTTTCTTTTTAAAATTAAGATTATTTTAAATTGAGAAATCATAATTGCATGCATGTATAAGGTACAATGTGAGGTTTTGATATATGTTTACAATGTGGAACAATTAAATGAAGCTAATAGCATGTCATCACCTCATTTTCCAGTTTTCATAGTGACATACTTGAAATTTACTCTTAGTTATTTGGAAATGCATGCAGAGTATTCCTTACGTGAAATGCTTGGGACTAGAAGTGTTTCAGATTTAGAGTTTTTCATATGTTGGAATATTTGCATAAAACTTTTTAAAAAAATGTCATGTTGAATTTGGGTTAGGCTCAACCTGTATATTATTCTTGACTATGGTCACACTGCTATGTAAGAGCTCAGACCTTATTCCTCCTCTCTATCTGAAACTTCACACTCTCTAGCCAAAAACCCCTCATTGCCTCTCTCCCTTTTTCCTTTGTACTTTCTCAGCAGTAAGATTTGAAGAGCAGAAATTCTTAATTTAGATGAAATCTAATTTATCATATTTTTATGGCTTGACCTTTTTGTAGTCTAAGAAATGTCTGCCTCCACTAAGATCAGAAATATCTGCTAGTATGTTTTCTTCTAGAAATGTTATAGTAGCATTCATTTCTGCATTTAGATTTATAATTTGTATCTAGTTAATTTTTGCATACGGCATATATATATATATTGCATACGGTATGTGTATGTATATGTATGTGTGTGTGTATGTATGTGTGTGTGTGTGTGTGTGTATATTTATATATTTGTATCTCCAAATTCTAGTCCTGCTTTGTCTATATATCTGTTAGGCAGGCCCTTGCTTTTTAACTTTCTCTTCACGCAAAATAGGCCACAGAAACTCTAATCTTTCTCCACATTTTGGTCTTGGAGCCGGCCATGAAGAATTTCTTTGACTACCTCATCTGACTGTACCATTTCAGAAGGGATCCTTCTGAAGAAGCTGAACAGATAGGCTGGTTTTCCCTACCCAGGATATTAGCATTAAATCACACTTTTTTTTTTTTTGGTACTGGGGATTGAACTCGGGTCCTTGTGCTTGCGAGGCAGGTGGTGGAACTAGAGGTAAATCCCCAGGCCTAAATCATACTCTTTTTGTTCAATCACATTTCAACATGGTTGTCTGTATTTTGATCACGACTATGCAATCAAACATAAAACCCCAAAAGCACAGGGTTTGGTGACTTTCTGGATGGCTGAATACCCGCAGGTCCCCGGAGGGCAATGCACACAGAGAGGAAGCTCAGTGCCCCTTCTTCAGTAGCTTGCCCTATGTATCTCTTCATCTGTACTCTTTCTATTCCTTTACTATAAACCAGCACAGCAACCCAAGTAAATGTCTCCCTGAGTTCTGGGAGCCACTGAGCAAACTGATGGAAACTGAGGTGGGGGCTGTGGGAACCTTGATGTACAGCCAGTCAGTTGGGAGCACAGACAAAACAGTCTGGGGCTTGCAACCAGCACCTAAGGAAGGGGGCAGTCTTGTACTGAGCCCTCAACCTGTGGGACCTTATCTCCAAGGAGATGGTATTAGAATTGAATTGAACTGAAGGACACCCAACTGGTGTCTGCTGCTACAGGACTAACTGCCTGCTAGAACTGACCCACCTCGGGGAAGAGAAGTTGTAGTTTTTCTGGCCAGCCTTAGAGAGGGAGTTAGGAACTGAGAACCATGGAGGAAAACCCAGGCCCCACCTGGAGTCAGAAGTGATCTGCGTTATGTCATAGGAGACACTGAGTTTTGTGTTTTTCAACACAGGCATGCAGGGTTGATTTGAAGCTATGTTCTCTTGAGCTAGACACTAAGCCCTGACTACTGCAGGGCCCACGTGTCTAACAAGGTCTCTCCTTTGTCACTGCGTCTCACTGTCCTATAAAGGGCTCTCCTTACATTTCCACATCAGCTATTCTTCACTTTGCTTCATGAGTTTCAGCCTGCACAACAGCGGAGCATTCACCTAGCAGATGTCTCAAGCTTTTCCTCCGTGGGGCTATTTCCTCCATATTGTTCCCTGCAAATTCCAGCTGCTTTGGCCTCCTCAACTTTGTCTTCTCAATGCCAAGAGCGCTGGTTTTATTTAGGCTCCTTTTCACTGCTGTGAAATCTAGAAATTGTCTTCAGGTGGAATGTTGGGGGAAAGATCATAGGGCTCACCACCTCATTTTCTTCTCTTCAGGGATCACTATTGTGATAGCTTGCTGTCCAATGTCTGCAAAAAGCTATGTCATATATCTTGGCCTGTTTTCTGTTGCTTACAGAAGAAATGCAAGTTCTATTAGTCCTTTATGGACAAAAGCCTCTTCATTCACTTTTGCACAGGCTCACATGTCAAATGTATTCACACAGGAAAGATTCTTCTGGCTTCACTGAAAAGCCCTACTGGATTCCAATCTCAAGGATGTAATCATGAGGAAATATCAGACATTCTACAAAATCTCTCGCTAAGAAAGACAGAGAAAGGTGGGGGAACTACTCTAGACTAAAGGAGACTGAAGAGACATGGTAACATGTGACATGTGACCTTGGACCAGGAAAAAACAGCTATCACAATACTCAGGTGACTAACAACATAGTAATGTTAAATTTTCTGAGGACCCACAGCCTTCACAATGAGCTATATCCTCAGCCCTTTTTTATTCTGAGACAGAGTCTCACTAAGACATTAAGTGGCTTTAGGCTCAGCTCAAATTCATGATCTTCCTGTCTCAGCCTCCCAAAGTGGGGGATTATAGGTATCCACCAACATGCCTGGCAAATTTCTGAGTTTTGATCACTGTACTATGCTATCAAAAAGATGCCTATGTCCTTAGAAAACACATGCTACTGTATTTACTACACAGAAGAGATAAAGACCCCAGCCTCCTCCCACCACCCAAGACTTCTTACTCAGGAGCACACTCGGCCTGGAGTACCTCCCTAAGCATCCTGTGCTCCACCACATGCCACACAGGCCCGGCAGGCAGATCAGACCCAGCAGAAAGAGAGGCAGAGCAAGGCAGGGGCCTGTCCTGTCTAACACAGAGGAGAAGAGGATGGGCTAAAGTCGTTAGGGAGTTTCTTGGAAGATGGGTAAGATGTGGTGAGGTGAGGAGAAAAGAGCTTTTGTAGGAAAGAGGAACATGAGTAAGGAGAGAAGTCAGGAGCAGGGGCTATGAGAAGAGGCATCTTACTGCATCTCAGCATCTGGTAATCTAGCGGCTCTGCCTGGCCCAGGCTGAAGGGTAGACCATAGTGGCTGCAATGACAAGGGGAGTTCTTGCCAGAGGAGGATGGGGGCTGTGGGGTCCAGGAGCCCGGCTGTCCTGCAACTCACTGGGGTGCAGCCTTAATCTAGGCTAAGAAGGCCCCACCACATAACATCACAGTAGCTGCAGGCAAGGAGGAACAAGAACCGAGGAGTTCCACAGCATGGTTCAGCGGTTCCCAGGCCACGGAGCAGGGTCTGGTAAACATCTCCACGTAGTGTCCCCCTACCACTTTCCATGCCCTTACGCCTGTATCACCCAGCCCCAAATCAGCTGGAGCTAGTGTCCACATGGGCCTGGCGTGAAGATCTCCATTACTAGGAGAATAAGATCCCACTGAAAATGGCTGTACCCAGAATACTGTCCTATCTGCAGCAGTCACACTTGAACTCATCTCCACAGCAAGACTATAACACATGTGTTGGATGTTTCCTTGAAGATACTTCCCCATGTGGGGTATTAGGAAATTATTTATTTAAGCACACACTGAAAAAATCAATATGTAATCTGCTAAATGGACTGATGGGCAGTTTAAAACATCTCTGTTTAAATTCAGAATAAGATTATGATTATTACATTGTTTTTGGGGTTAGTAACTGATGGACTCTCTCACAGAGAAATCTGAAGATCGAATTATAAAATCAAGACTCTTGACAGAAAAAACTCATGTCTGTAAGACCCCAACATCCATCCCTTGGCTCTGGCCCCTCCTGTGCTTCTGGATCCCAGTTTGCTGCAGAGCCCAGACCAGAGTTGGGGCTGCTGTGGTAACAGCAGCCTGGGAATCTGCAGTCGACTGAAAGTCAGAAACCCAATCACAAAGTCAGCAAATAAGGAGAGTCACATGGGTTACACAAGGTTCTTCACATGCTCCATTCTGTTCGGGTGGCCACTTGTCACACTCACCAGATACAAGGCAGCTTTCTCTCTGTCATGACTGGCAAGTATTCCAGCCCCAAACTCACCACTCAGATAAGAATCCTGCAATGCTCTGTGCTGCCTCAGCCAAGACACTCACACTGCACACACTGGCCAGGGGGAACACAACAGGTGCTGCAACCAGTTTCAACTGTTTTTAAATGCATTTTTGCCACCTCATCTCTATGTCATTTCACACTAGTAACTGAAAATGTCTTCTAGGAAATGGAAAAGCCTGTGAAGGCTATAGATATGCTTAAGAGGCCTAGAAAAGCCCATAGACTAGAACAAAAGCTGGAGGGAAAAGAATATTATGAGAAAGACGAACATACAAAAACACCTACGTTTGACCCTACATATGTCCTGACTTGATCTGCATACAACTTTGTGAACTGGAAAATTTTAAAAAGCATGAAACCTCCTGACACCCATTTATGGTCAGTGACAGGAAAAGTCACACTTCCCTGCACCAAGTCTTTGAAAGACGTGTTAAAGGAGTAAAGAACCCTGGCTGAGTGCCTCCAATTTCTCCCTTCTTCCTCCACAGCCTCGTTCCTGTGTGGTACCCCATCCTATGGCCCCACTTAAGTCCTAGGTCAGGCTGAGCTCCATCCCACCCCGGCTCCTGCTCCTCTTCTTGAGGAGCTTGAGTGACCTATGGCACAAAATGCCTTTTAGAATGAATAAGGCACATCTGCTGATAGGATGAGATTGCAGTAACTGGGGCAGAAGAGGTCCTTTTTCTCACGGGCACAATTTCAGTGGCCCACAACCTTGCAGTGGTAGTGTTAGAC
Organism: Heterocephalus glaber; assembly: GCF_000247695.1. Next base: position 4,341,219 of record NW_004624822.1, on the reverse strand, counting down.
AGATACTCAGGCATTAAAAGGCCTGGGGGACAAAGGGGAGTTCAAAAATAGTGTGTGTTGCCAGTTAATTCAATAAAGACTTCAATGTATAATATATCTACAATTATTTGTTAGGTCTCAAAACCAAAGTGATCCCAGAGCACATGACATCTTAAGGTTATACTTTGTGTACATTCCTTCTGATATCTGACCACCTGGTTATCTAACTCCAGAACAAGGCATACTGCATTCTTGGCTGCCATACCCTACAGCCCATTGATATCAGGAAGGGAAACGTTCTCTAAAGACCCTCCTGCCTTGGGCTGGGACCTGTTTTAAATGAAGAACTTGATCTTTTGTAAATTTTTTACATGATTAAAGCCCCTGAGGAAACACTGATGCCTAAAAAGGACAGGGAGACATTTTTCAATCTCTAAGTAATTTCTAAGTAGAATGGCGATAAGCATATAATTACCTTAGTTCCCCAGACCCCAAGAACAACTGTTGGGTGCATAAAAATGCATCTGAACTCGCACTTGGTGCAGATGCCTTCATGGCACTGCCTGCCTTCTCAAGAAGCTATAACTCTTCTCTATATCTACTTTACAATACATTCTATCTAGACTTTTGCATGGTGTATGTGTCTCAACTGAATTCTTTCATCAAGAGCACACAGAGGGTTGGGGATGTAGCTCAGTGGCACTGCGCCTGCCTGGCAAGTGCAAGGTCCTGAGTTCAATTCCTGTTACTGGGAAAACACACACACACACACACACACACACACACACACACACACACACACAGAACCAAGAACCAAGGAAGTGAGGACCTGTTCCTTGCTGCATCAGGACCTGGCTTCCTGGTAACAGGAACAAGATTTCCAGAGTATGCTGACAGGAAGAGTTCTCATCATAAATATTCTGTAGCAAAGCCCAACCCTGCTGAGTCCCTGGACCACTCAGGGTGGGTGGCAGCCCTTCCCAGGACTTGCACAGCATGGCATGACTCTGCCCACACTCTGAGAGCTCTACAGAATCAAAGCTGGGATAAAAAACCAGGCACGGAAGTGTCTCTACTTTCCCTACCTCTGTGGAATGTGGTAGATAGTCAATAAAAGCTAGTCAATAATAAAAAGCCTCGTCGTTTGTTACCTAAATCAAGATCTCTAGAGCCAGACTGCCTGGCTCTACTGCTTGCTGGCAATGTGATCTTGGGCACGTTACTCGGCCCCGCTGTGACTCACTTTCCCCGTTTATAAGATGGAGAGAGATACTATGAGTATCTGCCTCTCAGAGTGGCGGTGAAGATGACATGCCTGGCATGAAGCAAGATGAGCCCACCTAGTCACCACCATCCATCAGAAGGTACTGCCAAGGGGACATGGGGCCAACAGGGCACTGGGCCCCATTCTTCCACTGCCCAAAAGATACAAATACTGTAATTTATGTTCTTTGAGAAAACCACATGAGATCTGAAAGAAGCACTGTGATGAAACTGCTTTAAAAGAAAGATTCTCCAGTGTTTGGGAGGCTGAGGTGGGAGAACTGCGAACTTGAGGGCAGCCTGGCATACACAGAAAGTTCAAGGCTGTACTGGAGTATATAGCAAGACCTGGTCTTTAAAAAAAAAAAAAAGGGAAAGCCGCTCTTCCCCACCCCCTCCCTGACCTTGTAGCCCTGGAGACTGAATCCTGTGCCTTCACACTAAACCACACTTCCTCTCCTTTTTTTTTTTTTTTTTTTTTCAGTTTTGAGATGGTGTCTCAGTTTCCCAGGCTGGTCTCCAACTCATCATTCTGTTTCAGGCTCCAAAGTAGCTGGGACTGTAGGCATGTACCACCACGCACAGCAAAATACATTTTCTCAAAGTGTAGCCCTGATTTGACAGCCAATAGTGTCATTTGAGCCTCTGAAGCACATGCTGTAGGAGAGACTTAAGTGAACTAAGGCAGGCTCCTCTCTGTGAGCCCCTTGGGACACTGCCTGCTTTGGCGGGACTGTCTGGCCCATGTTCTCCAGCCCACTGCAGAATAATGTGCCTGTTCCCTATAAAGAGTCCTTTTGCTCCCAGCATTCTTTCCATGTCCACAGCCCCTCCCACTGCCTCTACCTTTAGCATCAGGCTCAAGTGGACACAACCCCAAGCCTCCAGGCAGAATCTAGTTAGCATTACTGCAGTCTACTCCAACTGGGAGCCCCTCAAGGAATGGTACTGGGTCTCAGCTCTTTGTCAAGACAGCATCTCACTTGGCACTCAAGTACTTAACAAATCCTAACAGCTCATGGCTCTTACTTTGGAGACAACCTATTAACCTTGTACGTTCCTCTACAGGTAATAAGAGCTTCATGAGTAAGGCACACACTGAACAGGTGCAGTGGTTCTCAAACGGGGCAACGGTGTTCCCCATGGCACATCAGGCTATGTGCGGGGTCATTTTTGGATGTCACAATGGGGAACTGCTACTGGTGTTTAGTGGGTAGAGGCTAGGGATGCTGCCAAATGCTTTACAATATACAGGACAGCCCCCAACAACAAAGAATAATCTGGTCCAAAATGCCAACTCACTAGAGTAGTTAGGCTCATTAACTACTACTGCGCTTAGAATAACTCACAGAAAAAGTTTTAAGGGAACACTTAAAATTATTAATGACTGTCCTGACAGTCTATGATGGTTTGCATCTGGATTGTCCCCCAAAGGGTCAATATTTGTTTGAAGGCTTGGTCCTCAATGCAGCAATGTTCAGAAGTGGAGTTTTCAGGAAATGACTGGCTCATGGCCTCATAAATGGACAGATTCATAATTGGATGGCATTACTGGGAGGCACTGGAAACTTTGGAAGTAGGGCCTAGTTGGAGGAAGTAGGTCCCTGGGGGTGGACCTGCGAAGAAGAGTCTATCTTGTTCCCAGCTCTTTCCTTGCTTTCTCTTTGACTCTTCCTACTAGGAGGTGAGCTGTTTTCTTCCACTTGATGCTCCCTGCCTTGATGTTCCCCTTCACCACAGTGCAAAAGCAATGGAGCCAAGTGAGCATGGACAAAACCTCTGAAACCATGAACCAAATAAACTTTTCTCTTTTTAATTATTTTTCTCAGCTGTTTTGTCACAGCAATGGAAAACTAACACACAGTCATGTAGCATTAGGCAAACACATTTTACAAAAATTGGGGCCAGGGATTTAGCTCAGTGGTGGCACTGCCTGCCTTGCAAGTGCAAGGTCCCGAGTTTGAACCCCCGTACCAAAAAAAAAAAAAAAAAAAAATCAATAGGTAACCCTTAAACACAGCACTCTGGAAATTCCCTCCTCTGCTGCTCAGACACTAGACCAGTGGTGGCGAATTTATGGCATGTGTGCCACAGTCGGCTGTTTGTTATCACTGAAAGCTCTAAAAGGTTCACCATCACTACACTAGACCTCAGCCATGGGTAGGTCAACCATCCTCTGCACAGCTAAGGAAACCTCCACAAAGGACAGGCCAGTTTTCTGTAAACCCAAGATACATCTTGTATGTGCATGAAATGACTGGAAAGTCATTTGAGATTTATATTTTAATGCTAGCAATAACCATAAATGGATCCAAATCTCCAGATAATATTTTGACATAAAAAACAATTATGAAAGAAAATCAGAACTGTTAAGATAGCCAAAAACAAGGAGAAGTAACCACAAACAGAGAGTAATCTGAAGGTGGATCTGTGTGAGTGAGGGGTAACAAAGCAACCAGAAACAAAAAGTGCCCAGAGCCTGAGGGACCTGACTTACCTTTCACCTCTCTGCACCTACCAACCAGGAGGCTTCTTACAGGGCACTCTCCTTATTCCCAAAATAAAAATAGCCCCTTCTTTCCTGGGTTCCTGTGAGTATGTCAAGTACTGAGCGCAAAAGCCAGCACACAGGGTACTCAGGAAGCGCAAACTGTAGAAAGAGGCCAGTGCCACAAACCCATTACCATGGCTGTAGGTGACAGAAAGCCAGTAACTTGAATGCAGTTTGTCATCTGGAAACTGCACACCTCAGTCTACCTACTGCCCTCTCAAGACCTGCACAAAGGAGGAGGTTATGATGCCTAATGAAGCCACCTGGCTTGCTCATCTGGAATTCTCAACAACCTTGCTGGTTAGGTTAAAGGTTTTACATGATGTACTCTATAAAGAGCACTAATGGTAAAGAAACTGTACAAACAAGGGGGAAAAAAAAGAGGAAATGCTTCATCTAATTCCGAAAACTAGTTAATAACTTTTACAGAATTCCTGGATACACACACTGTAATAACAGGGATGATGACATTACTCTCTGTGTTAGCTTTTTGACATGTGACAAACTAGCTGAGAACAACTTAAAGGAGGAAAGTTTATCTGGGCTCACAGTTTTGGAGGTTTCAGTGCATGGTCAGTGGCTCCATTGTTTTTAGGCCTTGTGGCAAGGCAGAAACATCATAGTGGTAGAAAATAGTTGTTCACCTCACAGAAGCCAGGAAGCAGGAAAAGAACAAGAGAGCCAGAAGGGAAGGTCAGGGGACAAGATGCAGTCCCCAAGTCAGGCATGGTGGCACATGCCTATACTCTCAGCACTCTGGGAAGATAAGGCAGGAGAATCACAAGTTGGACTCCAACCCGGGCAACCTACCAGCTTAGTGAAACCCTGTCTCAAAACAAAAAATAAGCTGGGGATTTAGCTCAGTGGTTTCGGCGCCTGCTGGGCAAGCTCAAGGATACAAGTTCGATCCCCAGTACCAAAAAAACAACAACAGAAAAACCCCCCAAAATAAAACAAAGATGAAGGACATAGACCAGTGGGAAGGTCCTGGATTCAATCCCCCAGCACTGCAAAAAAAGAAAAGAAAAGAAAAGAAAAAAGATATAATCCCCAGCATCAACCCCCATGACCCTACTCCCTTCATCGAGGTCTCATTTCCTAAATCCTGTCACCTCCCAGTGATGCTGTTAAATTATGAATCCATCAATGGGCTAACCCACTGATTATTGGTTAGAGTTCTCACAATCTAATCACCTTTCAAAAGCCCCATCCTTGGACACATGAGCCTTTTAGAGGACATTTTATATCTAAACCATAACTCTCCAGTAGCCTCAGGGAGGGCCTGCTTTACCTTCCTTATAGACATTCTTCCAAATCCTCACAGTCCCAGAGAAGAGAAACTACTGTGATTATCTTACTAGGGAAGACACTGAAGCTTTGAGAAATACACCAATTGTTCAAGGGCACTATGTGGGTGAAGCAGAAGTGGAAGCCTGGACTGGATCTACAGCCAGGGATCCAGCTATTTTTAACCTCTTATAAAACTTCATCACTTCATCTTCATGCAAATATTATACTAATTGCAAATGATTTTAAAAAGATCATTAAAGCAGCAGAGTTGTGACAGACCCTCACAGAGTAACTTTTGACTAACAGAGGCATTTAACAGTCCAAAAATTGTAGTTTAATGAAATTACTTTATAATTCAGATTGTCTCCTAATTCAGACAACTCCTTCCTGTCCTGATTTTATTCCAAATTAATGAAGTTCTATTATTAATAAGGTAGTAAATAATCATAATAGATAAGTGCTACCAAATACATCAGTATCTGAAAATCTTTGTCCCATGGCACAATAAAAGCCTGGGACAGAAAAAAAGGACTGTTCTTCCTTTGCCTGGACTAGGTACTCCACAGGGAGGAAAGGACACTGGCATTTTATGGAGTGGGTGCTGGGCTCAGGGACAGGTGGCTTCAATCCTGAGCTCCAGCTCCAATTAAGCAATATCTGGCTTTTCTCATTTTACAGAAGAGGCAATCACTGGGTGAAAGGTTTCTGAGGAACAGGGTATCATTTATTAGCTGCCAAAGGGAAATGTACGTTTATAAGGGAGAGAGGAGGGGTCTTTCTCTCTCTACCTCTAAGTCATTGACCTCACTGTTAGCAATAGTGGGACAGCCTGAATTTCTGTGCCTCCAAGAAGGATGTAACAAGAGCACTGCTTATGAGAGGTTTCAGGATCAAATTCCTTTACCAGACCAAAGTGAAGAAACACAGGGGTCAATGAAACAACTCAAACACCACAACAATGACACATGGAGACTTCTCCAGAATGTAAGACAATTTTCCCATCCCCAATCAGTACTCTTGCAAGAGTTAATGTATTTAAAACCAAGGCGTAGGGTGGGGGGCTGGGGGGCTAGGTTGAAGATTAGCTTAGAGATGAAGCACTTGCTTAGCATTCTACCACCAATAAAATAAAATAAATTCAAAAAATAAAATGTGTCTGTGTAGTGTGTGTGTGTGTGTGTGTGTGTGTGTCTGAGTGTGCGTGTGAGAGAGAGACAGAGAGAGAGAGAGAGAGAGAGAGAGAGAGATTCTTCCAGAAGCAAAAGTGACTTAAAAAATACAATGTATGGGGCCGGGGATTTAGCTCAGTGGTTCCGCTGCCTGCCTTGCAAGCACAAGGACTGGAGTTTGATCCCTGGTACCAAAAAAAAAAAAAAAAAAAAAAAGTACAATATATGGACCTTGACTGGATCAGTTTTTTAAAATCTAGCTATAAAAGACTTGTGATATTGGGGAAAGGTGACTATGGAATGTATATTAGGTGATATTGTGGACTTACTGTATTCTTAATTCTCTTAGGTTGTGTAGGAGATTGTGCCTATGTAGGAGGAGACTGTCCTTAGTAGACTAAGCTGAGGTACTTACTGATTGCAAGTGTTTTTCAAATAACCAAGCCAAAAAAGAAAAGGAGATAAAGTAAATGTGACAAAATTAATCACTGAATCTAGGTACAAGGCAGACAGATGTTCTCTATACTGTTTCTCATCTTTCCTGTGTCTGACATTATCTGAGATAAAAACTAGGTTGGGGTGTGGGAGCGGTGATCGTAGAAAAAGCTGTGCCAACACAGAGGATGCAGAGAAGTCAGCTCAACCTGACAGGAAACACCAGGCATTCTTTCTTGAGATTAAGGTATGAAAGCTACGTGGTCTGGTTTGTGATTTTACTCTGGGCCACAGGAAAAAGACTACCACTTCTAACTGTTCTTGTACCACACGAACAAATTTCTGCCAGCCTGCTGGTTTCTATATTGGTGACATGAAAATAGGCAGGCAGATTTATCCAAGCTCTTAAATCCTTGTTTTGTTAAAAGTCATTTCTCTCCACACTTCAACCCAGAACCCTGACTGGATGATGAAGAAGGCTTGAGTTTGCTTTCCACTCACAAGCTGTGAGAGTAAACACCCACAAATGCCAACACATACACTGGGCAACAATGACCTTTGGCTGACGGCTCGGCAACTTCCCCACACTGGAACAACCTGCTGAGCTCCAGGGCTCCTCAGCTCTGTTCTGCTGCAGCTGTGGTCTGAGTGGCTTCATTGAGTCACGGACTAGTGGCAAAGTTACCAAAACAAGAGGTACTGCCTGAGGGGCAGAACACAACCAAGCCCTCTCATTTAGTGTTTCTTTTTATGCAGGCAACCATTCACTTCATGACATCCCAGAATACCCACAGTGGGAAGTAACCTAATAACCTGGTCTCTGAGTTTGCTTGGCTTTCCTTATACACATAGGGCTCCTCAGCCGGACCCTCTGCAAAGCCCACAACTTAATTAACAGGTGATGCTGACATCAGGATATGCCAGTGGGCAGTAGCCTGTGACAGTGTGCATGTTCACATAGATTGAAAAATAGGCTACATACAAGACCTGGCATGCGTGCTCACAACTGCCTGGACTGTGTCTATAAAACCCCACACATAAGGCAAGAAATCTTGCAGAGTGCCAAGGTGGTCATCCTTTTGAGAACCAAAATTTCCTGGGACTGTTAAGATTTGTGTGACATCTTCTTCCAGGACAAAACCTCCCAGCTAAAAAATGAAGCAACTGGGGCCGGGGACTTAGCTCAGTGGTTTCGCCGCCTGCTGTGCAAGCGCAAGGACCCGAGTTTGATCCCCAGTACCAAAAAAAATGAAGCAACTGGTAAGAGGGGGTTAAAAAAGGTTTTCTAGGTTGAAAAAAAAAAAAGGGCACATAAACACTGTGGTCTGGGGCCAGGGATTTAAATCAGTGGTTCTGCCACCTGCCTCGAAAGCGTAAGGTCCTGAGTTCAATCCCCAGTACCAAAAAAACCCCCAAAAACTAAATATAACACTGTGGTCTGAGGACTCACTGAAATCAGGGATTTGAAGTGAGAAAGATTATTTGGTTTGTCTGTCAGAGAAGGGGGCTCATCGCCTGCAGAGGGAGTTGGTCTAGCCGGAAAACACACTGGTTCCAGCCCTTAGATCTGAGAAGCATCCAAGAAGACAGGCACTGAGTCACTGCTGTGGGGGACACAAACCTGGAAGGGGAAAGACTATGGCCTCAAAGAGGACAGAAGTTGTTAGTTTAAACTACTCAGAACAGACGGCATGGCATTTCAAATGTTCCTGAAGATGATAATAAAGGATGCCATGGCCTCATCTTAACAAACCAGGCCCTTCCTCTCTCATGGGCAGCCAGGTGGACACATTCATCCAGGAGCCTGGCCCTCTACCTCCTGCAGCTGGGCTTGACTAACATAGCAGGCTCTGTGACCAGGAAGACGGAGCCCAACAGTGGACAGATTCACTTCCTTGAGATTACTACCTCATTCCCCTTCCACTTCCTCAGCAAAGTCTACTCCAATATATACGGCCGCCTCTTCAAGAAGGAAAAGCCCTACAGTTCTACTTCAACCAGACCGTGGAATCTGAGTGATAAGAAAGGCACTTCCTGGTTGAGTGGGAAGTCCCACTAGTGGGATCTTGTCTAGCTCCACTGGCCATCATCACCTTGGCCTGCTGTTTGTGTCTAGGTAGGGTATTGAGGGCCTCGATCTCATCTTCATTTCTGGGTCTAAGGCAGAACCAGCTCTGGCCTTTACAATTCTTCTCTTCGTCACTCGTGCCCTACATTGTCCCAGGATCTACCAGCCACTTCCACAACCCCTTCCATATCAAGACTTCCACTGAGAAAGAGTCTACTTTCTTGTCCAGGTTTTGCAGAAGGAAAGCACCAACCACAGTGGGATGTGCATGTATATTCACACTGATGATTAAATAAAGAGGTGAGTATGTCACCGAAGATTCAAAGGGGCAGCATCTGCACTCTGAACACATTCAACCAGACACACTTCTCAGCTGTGAGCAACTCTGCCCTGTCATAATCACATTTCCCTCTCTGAATTACTCTAGAGGGGTAAGGAAGCCCATCAACACCAATCAAACCCATGAAAACAGCCACAGTTATTGTCTTAGTTTTCTCATAGCTGAGACAACATACCTGACACCCAAAGTTAAGGAAGAAAGGTTTATTTCAGTTCAGTTTCTAGGGGTTTCAGGCCATAACTGGCTGGCTCCAAGTATGGTGGCATGGTAGAGGAACATCACAGAGAGAAACAGTTCACGATAGAAAGAAGGCAACAAAGGCAGCGAAGTAGCAAGGCAGCAGCAAATGACTAGCAACAACACTCTTTCTGTCCCTTATATTTTATCCAAGCTACCCACCCTTAGGGCAGGTAACACAAATACCCAGGGAGGGCCTTCTCATTATACACTCTCAGAACTATGCCAAACCAATCATTGGACTACCTTAGTAATCAAACACCCCTGATCCCAGCATCACACACTCTAGATCCAGCCACCTCTAAAACTCCTACCTATGACCACATGAGGCTTTGAGGGGACATCTAGACACAAGCCATAACAGTTAGGTAGGCTATAGAATCTCTGGTCAAGGAACAAGGTAAAAACTCACCGAGGGCTAGGAATACAGCTCAGTGGTAGAGAGCTTGCCCAGTATGGTGTGAGGCCCTGAGTTCAATTCTGAGCACCCCTTGCCTCCCAGATTAAATCTATAGTTCTTCCAGAGAGAAAGAAGACTGGCTAGAGATGAAAGCAGTGGGACAGGAGTGAGGCCCTACTCACAATGTCTTCAAAACACATAAACGTACAATACATGCTCCCGAGTCAGCAACTGAATTTGGCTAAGTTGTCCCAAATGGTGGGAACTGTGGGAATAAGTGAGTACTTGTTTAGCAGAGAAAATAGTAAGGCGAGCAGAGACTAAAAAGAACAAAGTGGCAAACACAAAAGCTGGGGACTTGTTGCAGGATTGATCAAGGCCAGGAAACTAGCAAAAAGCAGTGTCCAAGTTCAGGTCACCTGAAGCCTCAGAAAATTCACCTCCAAAAACCCCTGTCATAAACAGCTAAGGTAATGAGACGCTACAAGACATCTGTACACAGCTGCCTGAGCCCTCCCTGGGGCCACTCTGCTGAAACCGCCCACAGAGCACAAGTCATTTTGGAATGAATGCTTATGTACAGAGTTATAACCTTATCTTCAGCCAGAACACAACCACAGGGTCTCTGTGCCACACAAAGCTTCTAGTGACTTTAATAAGGACAAGGCTGTACACTAAGAAAACAACACCCCACACCCAAACCCTAAGCCACACATGGCCCCTCCCCCTCTGGCATACTTCTGGGGCTTCTTTTCATTACAGGTCCCAAGGAAGTGCCCCTGGTGACAGACAGCACGGGGATTCCGGGACCTCCCTTGACCCTCTGGGTCTCTTTCCCCATTAAGTCATTAGGTTGCCTGAGTTTCACGGAAAAAAAAGAAAACTTAATATATACATAATAAAAGCGGACTGGGAAAGGGAACAGCCAGGGGAAACAGCGAGGGAACAGGCAGGTGGCCCTGCTGGGGATGAAGGGGGAGAAAGGTGGACGTGAGGGGGAGAGGGCCATCTGGGCGGGTCTTGCCAAGACGAAAGGAAAATAGAAGGACCACGGGACGGGGCGGGGACTGGTGGTCCTGGAAAACAGAATGTGGGAACCTAATACGCTTCAGGAACGCAAGGGATGCAAGGTAGCAGGATTCAAATGAGAAAGAGAGAATGCAAATCCTTGAAGAGTGAAAATGCAAAAAAAGAAAAGAAAAAAGCTCAGCATCAGACCAGATGTAGGGATGTGGGTTCAAAGCGCAAAAGGAAAGGCTAAAGAGGAGCCCTTGAGAGGGGATAGAGAGGGATGCCACGCTCGGAGGTCACAGCTCCAAGCTGTTTCGCGGGGTAACCTTAATTTGTGATGAAGATGTGGGAAGGGGGACGACGTTTCAGACTGGCATCTCCGAACACGGATGCGTACGGTGGCGAGGGGCAGGACTCAGGACGGTGGGGTCAGGGACCAGGGCGACCCCTAGTCTGGGAAAGCCCAGCCTAGGCTCGCGGGAGGAAGGCATCTTAGCCAAAGGGCCCAGGTCCCCACGCCTGACCTCTTTGGGCAAGAGGGTCCCCGGGGCGGGGCGGTGCGCTTAGCGAGGGGCCTGAGGAGAGGTTGTCCCGGACTCACGCATCAACGTGCTGAAGGCCACGACGCCGAGCAGCCCCTGTAGGAAGATGCCGAAACTGTGCATGAGAGCGCCGCTCTCGCAGCGGCCCGCCCCGGAGGCGACCGTAGAGGGCGGCCCGCCCGTTAGCCCGCGGCTGGCGTTCCCGGCGGGGCTCTGCATGGCGGCCTGGCGGGGGGGCGCGGGGCGCCGACCCGCCGGCCTCACTGCTGCCGGGGCCGCGCCGCCGAGCGCGGGGCCGGGGCTGCAGCCGGCGGCGGACTCGGCGCCGCGCGTAACCCGACGTCTGAGATCACAGCGCCTGATTGGTCGGGCCCGGATGGGGGCGGGCCCTGCCCTTCCCCCGAGGGGCGGGACCCAGGCCGAGGCGAGTGAGTGAGGCCGAGGGTCTAGGTTTGCAGGTAGACCAGGTGCACCCGGGTTTCGCAGACCAGAATGCGAGCCCGGGGACCTCGAGCTCCAGAGGTCAGTAGCAAGGACATCTGTGACTAAATTCTTTTTCCCTCCAAGGTAAATCCCTTATATTCTGGTGAATTTATTAAAAATATGCTTGGATTATTCCACCCTCAGAGATTCCCAATTGACACTTCAGGAATGGGCCCCAATAATCTGCAGCTGGATTATTCTGAGCAGGTGGTTGAGGGAAACAAGACAGCACAGGTGTATTCCTTCCAAACCAGCCATTCGATGTCCTCCTACTTCCCTGGCCCAAAGACACAGAATTTGAGTCATTAAGGAAAGTCTTAAATTTATTTTTTTGTCATTTTTTTTTTTTTTTTGAGATGGGATGTTGCTGTGTTTTGCAGGCTAAACTCAAACTCAGCTCAAGCAATCCTCCTGCCTCAACCTCTAGAGTAGCTGGGACTGGTGGGTGATCATGCCTGGCTCCCCCAAGATATAATTTTAAAGGTGACTTGAATTCAGTACAATTTAAATTAGAAACATACTGGATTTAGACTAGAAAGTCAATGTAAACATGTCCTCACTTTGTTCATTTAGGGGGCACAACTTCATGTTGAATATGACTAATAAAGGCAAATGATTGGTATTTGTCAGTCTCAACATCCCCTGCAACACACTAACATGTTCAGGACAGAGGCTGTAACTCGTGTCTAGCTGCCGGGGGTGGGGGGCTGGTGGGGGGTGGCTCTGAACCACCGGTGGTATATTCATGACTGTCCCATTGGGAAGCATGGGCAGTCTCATCAGGCGGGTCCAGCTGAAGGGAGCATGTTAACTCCCACCTGACATGTTGGCACCTGTTTTCTGCCTCTATCAGGGATGCTATTGCCCTCTGGCTTCTGTCTAGATACCTCTTGGTGCTCTAGAGACCCTGCCCTTCCTGCTGTACATCAGTGTACACACAGCACAAGCCTAGCTACATGTGTTGTACAGTAAATACTACGCCTAGGGAAATTTTTCCCTATAAAAGAGCTTCAAGAAATTCCAATTATATCAGAGGATTAAATGCTACCCAAAAAGGTTTTTAGTTGAATAACCCAATTAGTCAAAGAACAAAAATGCAATTCTCCAGCCTTTATCTTACAATACACTCTCACCTCCATGTCTTCACACCGCTTTGTGGCTCTTTCCTGCTCTGCCAACTGCTGTTTAAAGGCCCACCTGGCCTCCTTCTCCTCACTGCGCTTCCTCATTCCCTGGTGCGCTGTTCTGCTATAACTTTCCAAAACTGCTAAGTTACACATCTATAAACGTATCTCTCTCTACAGCTGAGTGTGAGGCTTCTGCAGATAGGGAGTGGTTTTTATTCACTCGCGAATCCAACACAGTGTCTGACACAGATAACATGCAACAAAAATACTTTTTAAATTAAGTTGAAGTTTAATTTATAAATTTTAAAACTCTGCACAAATATTGACCATGGGCAATTACAGAAAATCAGTTTAAGAAAATAAATGGATAAAAGAAGATTAAAATTAGATTACTGCCTTCAAGACCAAGAGAAATCTTATGAGGATGCTCAACGATTAACAGTAGTTGTTCAGAGAGAACCAAACCAGAGGACATGTCTTAAAGCAGAGGAGACTGTGATTGGGAATAAGGAGACTTTGGGTTGCTTGAAGACACAGATAGCTCAAGGAAAACTGCACAGTGGGCTGAAAAATGAAGTTTTGGATAAGGACCTGTCTGCACATCCAGATGCGGAGGAACCCTTAAGGCTCAAAGAGAACAAGAATCATCTTTAGGGTTCAAGGGCAGAATCTCCAGTGTCAGGAGCAAGGTCACTGTGGGTTCTGCTCTTCCTACTTTTCCTGAGCTGAAATGAAAAAATATCTAAATTCAGAAGGGAAAAGATGAGAGAGGAGGGGAAGAGAATTCTGTAATTTTATTAAAGTAGAAAGGAGGAGCAGGGGATTTAGCTCAATGGCACTGTGCCTGCCTCGCAAGTGTAAGGTCCCAAGTTCGATCCCTGGTACTAAAAAAAAAAAAAAAGAGAGAAAGGAATTTTCTCATCCATTTAGAAATGATTCTCTGAGCCGCCCCCCCCCGGAGTTTTGAAGAATATATTCTGGCAAAAATGCCCTCCTTTCTGTCAAATCTGCAAAGTGGAGTTAAAGTTTCTCTTAAATGTCATAATACCCTACAAGTTTATAGAAAGGTGTTTATGAAAAATAATGAAAACACACAGAATATTAATCCAAAATAGTTTTAGTATGTTTTGTTTTTAATCCTTTGATGTTATACCATCAAATAATGGGAGATATTTTATTTGTTTGTTTTGGTACCGGGGATCGAACTTGGGTCCTTGCGCTTGCGAGGCAGGCGGTGGAACCACTGAGCTAAATCCCCGGCCCTCGATGGGAGCTATTTTAAATCTTTGTAAAAGTTTTTTTTTTTTGGTAGCTAAATCCCTGGCCAATGGGAGCTATTTTTTTTTTTGGTACCAGAGATCGAACTCGGGTCCTTGCACTTACGAGGCAGGCGTTGGAACTACTGAGCTAGATCCCTGACCCTGGGAGCTATTTTAATAGGTATTCTTGTGTATATTTCTGCTTAAGGGTACCTTTATCTTCAATGCATAACTTTGAAATTAAGAGAAAAAACAGCAAGCAGGAAAGATACAATGTAATAAGCATTTCATTTGATTCCAAACAAGCAGCTTAAAAAAAAAAAAGGCAAAATACATTAAACAAAGTGCATCAGTTCCAACAAGTTACTATTACAAAGAGGCCTAAGGACAGTGCTGGAACCAGCCAGGAGTCCATCCCTGGCAGGCCTCTGATTGTCTTTAGAGAATATTCAACCAAAAAAGGAAGAGAAACCAAAAGAAATGAGCACTTAAAATCTCAAAAGAAACATTAAAACTACCTTCCCCAGACATCCGTGCAAAAGGAGCTAAGAACTATCCAGCTTTAACTTTGCCTAAGCTTTATGACCTCCCTACGTCATCTGCTTTGTGACTTGATTTGCCCCAAAAGCCTACTCTAGTTTTTCAACACTTTTTGACTGACTCCATTCTGCCAAGCTAGGCCTGTGGTTGGACTGAATAAACCATGTAAAGAAACCCTTAGACCTGAATTTCCACATATCCCATGAACAGGCTGTGCCAATCCCCATCTGCAATGGTGGCACCATTTCACTAGTCATCATCCGTTGCCCCCTAGGGCTCAGGTCTGTACTGTACTGCTGGTATAGAAATGTGCCCCACAAGGCTGTGGCTTGCACGTTTCCCTTTACCAACAATCCTTTGTGATAGGCTAGTGCACCAGGACAGACCAGTCAGCAAAAGCATAAGGGGAGAGTTTTAGGCCTATGTTTCTATATCCTCAACTCTCCACTCCTGGTTTTGCTGGATCCTGTGAATATCTGACTTCTTAAACACCATATTAAAGAAAATAAACCTGCACTGCATTTAATCCCCACTACCTTCTACACCTCACCTCTAAAAAGCTGCCCCTAGAAACAAGGCCACCAGTGTGGTCTGAGACAAGTACTGAGGAAACAATCTCAAGTAAGTAGGCTTGAAACCAGAGCAATTTAGACTGAGCTTTAAATTTAAAACTTTTACACCAAAACTCCAAGTCCACAGGTAGCTTTAGATAAATTCAAATTTCCAAAGTATGCACATTCTCATACAAAGGAATCATCAAAATTCACTAGTGAAACATTTACAGTGAAGAAAGTCAAGGAAGAATTATGACGACAGGAAAGTGACATTTCTTTTTGGTTGTGTAGGAGGCTTTCTGTCGAATAGTTTCTGAGCCAGCAGCACAGCTGTGAGACATGGTTACTTACAGTAGACCCAGGACCAAAGACATTCAAATTTTAAAAGGGAGTACCTGGTCCGCACCAGGACTTACACTTCATATCTGTTAGTGATGCCTCCTTCATCACAAGGCCAATATATTTCCTACTGCTAGCACAGAACACTTTTGAAATTGTGTGCATGCATACACACACAGAACATCCCCAATACAGGGGACCAGAGTTCAAATCCAAGGTGTGTCTCCACTGTTGAGGCTAACAATTCTTTCAGAGCTTCTATGCAAATAAATCCAACCAGCAAAGGTTGTCTTAAGTAAGTCTTTGGTGGCAGGTGCCAAGTAAATATACGTGCCAGTGACAGTTTTCTCGATGTCCCCATATAGATTACCTGATGTTCTATGTGTCCCTTGAAAAGAGTTGTTGGCTTGAAAGACAGGAATAGTTCTAAATCCTCCCCTACTGAACACCTCCTAGAGCTTCTAAATTATATTCAGGTACCACATTAGTGACTGAATTCATACTAGAGAGCAAGGAAAATGTATTCAAGTCCTCAGGAAACTTTGGTCCATTGCCCCTTCTCTCACAGTGAGAATAATTTTACTTCTAGGAGAGAAGACATACAAAGGCCAGATTCTGAACTTGTTTTCTATGTGTTCCTCTATTATAATTCAATATATATATTATAAATATTTACCAATATCTTTTCCAGTGTTTGATAATTACCCTTCCTTGACCTAAGGATCTATTTTGTAGATGCCAGGAGCCACCTATGTTGCTAAAGATAAGCTAAAGATGGAGTAAAAAGTATGCATTCCCTGTATTAGCCACTTCAAATGAGAAGGATGAAGACGTTCACAAAGGAAAACAGCATAGTCCCCAGAAGCCCACAAATTATAGTAAAAATCCCAGAGAAAATCTGCAAGTGCAGTAAAAGGTCTCCCTTGTACACTAACATTGTGGTAAAAGTCTATTGGCTGTCTAACTTTTCAAGTCCAGGAGGATGACATAGTCCATTAACCTGTTTCTAAGCCTATTAATCCAGATCATGAAAACCCTTCTGATCTCAGGCAGCTGTGAGGCCAACTACAGGTGAAATCCAGATAAATGTAGATCTCACAATGTACCTCTCATAAGAGTTGGTCTCTAAATGACAAAGTATATATATATATACACACACACACGTATATATGTATACACACATATATATACACGTGTATATGTGTGTATATGTGCAACACCTAAGCATTTCGCTCCAACACAGTAAACTATTATCAGGTTTAAAATCTGTTTTACCATCACACTAAATGGACTGTCACTGCTCCTAGTCCCAGCAGCTCTATGAGGTAAATGGAACTGAAAATTTGTACTTAAAAAAAAAAAACACCCTGTGCCAAATTCTCAAACAATTTCCTCTAGTATGCAATATCTGGGAACAAGGGGCTGGGGGGAATAGTTTTTCTTTAATACAATTGTCCAATAAACTGTATCCCAGTAGATGAATGCAAGAAATATTACGGGAGACCCCACTAACATGTCCAATTTAAAGTCAGCCTTTCTCTAGAAGGAAACAGCTTGAATAATCATAGTAGAGACAGACCAGCCTGTTATGCTCCAACCCCACCCAGATTAGAGACTATGTATTTCAACTATCAGGGGATCCATCTCCTCATCTGTGAAGGGAGGTGCTTCTAAATGCTGGTTTCTGAAGAAGTCAAGAAGAGAGACAAAAATAACATTCATTGCTGTTACATCTGATAAATTCCCTCTTATGTTCCATTTTCCTAAACAAGATAGCAATGTGAGACCCTAAACATTAATTCTGAAGTTTTGTGTTCCATTGCTCTTCCTCAAGGGACCTTCTTTTGCCTCAGTGCCTTGATTGCTAAACTCTCAGGAAACTTTATTAAAAAACAAGACGTCACCATTTCAAGTCCACCTGCTTGATGCTAACTGTTCTCTAGCATCATAATGTATGTTTTTCTTCTACAGATATAAAATTAATCACATTTTAAAATTGGATCGCTGAGTATGTTCAAATATGTTTTTACTAAAATGAAGCTTCTTTCCAAATATATCTGGTAGTAATCTGAGCAGTTAATGCTTTATGATTTGGCTGGAGGCTTGAGTCAAAGTGGTTTATGAATTATCCAATGAAGAAAGGATCCAGACTATAGATTATTTCCCAATGTCCATAAAAACAATTGGGGTTTGAGGAAAGAAAAGGAAAAGAATCACAATCAGTTTAAATTTGAAATAGTATTACCTTATATTTGTAGAGTTGTTTGGAATTTACCCAGTTTGCAGTTTTAAAACATTTCCAATTCTTGAGTGGAAATGATTAGGTTATAAATTTGTAGGTGACTAGGATAATGCAAAAATAAATAAATAAATAAATAAACAACAAAGTAAACCATATAAAGGACACAATGTGTATGTCTTTCCTCATTCTTGGCTAGAACAGTAGCAAGTGCTATTATTTTCTAATAACTGGCAATAAAATCCTATGTGAAAATTTGCCTGAAGTTTCATGTCAACTTGAGCTAAGTTAAAAGAAACACCAAAAAGTACAGAGTTATCAAGTGGGACCTCAGTCTATAGATTATATTCAATTTAAAGGTTTAACTGAAGAAATACATAAAGGTAGCTAGGTAAAGGGGTCTCTAGACTCCTTAATCACTTCTCAATCTTTATCCTGCTAATGAGGAAACTGCTGAAGAAACTCCATGCTGTGTTACTTTCAAACCACAAACTCTTTGCGGCTCGCCTAGAAATCAGGAGAAATGGGCTTTCTTTTCTTTTTTTTGAAGACAGGGTCTGGCTATGTAGCCCAGGCTGGCCTTGAACTTATGACAATCCTCTTGCCTCAGCCTCCTGAGTTGCTGGGATTACAGAGAAATGGCCTTTCTTTATATTGGGTCAAAGGAATACTGACTGATTTTCACCAGAAGGACTCCAAAAATGAAACAGAGGTAGACAAACAACTCTAGAGAAAAAGTAAACACAAAATAAAAGCTACTTAAGTCCTCTGAGGACTAACAGGGACAGAGTAATCAAACTGAAATACTAACAATCTTCATGAGGCTACTTAACCCTGGAGCTGGGTCAAGGTGGAGAACAATGACAGCAGAGTTCTTAGGTTAAGTCTGTTGAGGAACTGGTTGACGTGCCCACATAATGTTCTTAAGATAGCAAACTGTTTTTCTCCCCTCCAACTTCTGTCATAGTTCTAGTGTTCACTAGCTTAAAAATGGCATCATACAAAAAACCTCATTCATGGCTGTAAGCTCAATTATCAACAGAGGCAGTAAACAAAGAAACTCTTAAGAATAGATTTTAAAATGGATCAAAGTATGACTATACATTCAAAACCTTGGAGCCACATAATTATCCCCAAAATGAACTGTTTTAATTTTTAAAAGCTTAAAAACACAATGACAACGAAGCACTGATGTGCCTTAGGCACAGTCGCAAATCAGTGCTGACTTAAAGCTATGTCCTCTCTTTCCAAAAAAAGTAAAAGCAGACAACAAAGTTCATTCAATCTACAGTTGGAAGAACAGGATGAAAGGAAAACTAAAAAGGTGCCATCCAGTCACCTAGATTATTCTTTGTCTTCAGTCCACACCACTGGAAATGCTTACTCTTCGTGTGAGTTTTTTCTTCACAATCTTTATTTCCTAAAAACTGCAATGTGCTGAACATGAGATGTCCACATTTCCACTGGCAGGAGAGCCACTTTTGTGCCATTTTGCTTCCTCAGTGTGGGTCCTCCTTCCCTGAAAGTGCAAAGAGCGCAAGCCAACACCCACAGGGCCCATAGCCCCAGGACTATCCAGCTCCATTTCTAGAATAGGGTGAAGGATTTGCTGCATTTGTGCTTCAAAGGTCCAGCTCACTTTGGTTGTCCTTCTCAGTTGGCAAACTGCTCATAAAAAGCAAACTTGATCCTCTCTATGTGATGGCAAAGCTTGATGGCAGGGCCCAATTTTAAGTCCATGCACTCTTGAACGGTGGGAAGGGTGAGGAGCAACAGGGCCTGCCCATCGATTTCCTGTTAAGGTATAAATGCAAATTATCTATGATATGCACATGAATGGCAGCTTGATCAAGATAGTCCCCATTCATTTTGTCTGTTAAAACCAAAGTCTCTGTGCTTCCTTCACTTTCCCTTTAAACAAATGTCACGCATTTCCTTTTTGGTGCCTCTGTAGTTCTACACCCTAAGGAACCTTAAATTTTACGAAGATTGAGAATCTATTTTTCAGAACCTCTGCTCAGCAAAATTCAGTAAGCTAGCAACCCTGTAACTGGCAGCTAACTGTGCCAAAATAACATCTTCTTAGAGGGTCTAAGTCTGAAACAAAATATTAACTATAAAGTTCTATGCTCTCCTACTTGTAACATTTATAAAAACCAGTTAAAGTCTTCAAAGATGTTCAGTTTTGACACCCCTCCCCGCCTTGGCCTATTACCAAAACAAATTTCAGTATTTATTTAGGGACACTGACTTTTTTCTTCCCAGTGCTGGAGATCAAACCCAGGATCTTGTACATGCAAGGCAGGTACTGGATCACTGAGCAACATTCCCTGCCCAACACTGTTTGTACTTCAACAAAACTGCCTTAAAAAGGTCACCACCACTCTATAGAGCCTGACATATCACAAATGCTAATATTTAAAAAAAAAGAAGCAAATTATTTTTAAAAAGATGAGGTTGGTTAAGCAAGGCATGCTTGATTTTTAAGCTATCTAAATTTGGGGGGATACAATCAAATTCTTGGAAAAAAAATGAGAATGCAATGATAAACTGCTTCAACTTGTGAAGTAAGTCTGATACATAATTTTTAAAAATCATCTTTCTTCTCTCTCCTAAAAAGGGAACTAAAGCAATGTTCTTGTGGATTAAGACATTTTTCCTGCAAGTTGTAAATAAATTGTGGACTACTACATGCACAGTTCTTTGCTAGAAAGACTTTTTATTTATTTATAGATATCTATTATTACCTGGTCTAGGAATATTCTTGCTAATGGAGCACAGTCGGTGGATCTGATGAACCGCACAACATCTGCCACACTCCACTTCAGGGGGTTACTATCCAGATGAAGTCTTTCAGCAACTTCAATCCTTATTTCCTGCATTCCCCACAACAAAACAAAACCAAATGATGTAAGAGCTATTTTACTCTTTAAAAAAGAAGTCTCTCCATTTACATTTATAATCCTTCAAGGCAGTATTTAAAGTGGCCACACGATTTCTTCCCGCAAAGATGGTAAAGGCCCACATGCACAAGTATAATACTTGGGCTGGGGATTTAGCTCAGTGGTTCCGCCGCCTGCCTTGCAAGCGGAAGGATCTGAGTTCAATCCCCAGTACCAAAAAAAAAAAAAAAAAAAAAAAAAAAATACAGTGACTATTTAAACAAGTATAATACTTGAGAAAATTATAATACAAATTTTATTTTATTTTATATATTTTTTTGAGACAGGATCTCACTGTGTAGTTCCCCCTGGACTTGAACTCGCTGTGTAGCCCAGGCTGGCCTCGAATTCATGGTAATCCTCCTGCTTCAGCCTCCCAAGTGCTAGAATTATAGGTGTGTGCCACCACACTCAGTGGGACAAATTTTATTTTAAATTGACTTTTACAACACAAAACATCGCGAAGAAGAATTCATCACAAAGTTTCAGTACAAATAATTTGAACAATTCAATCGACAAAAACACATTTTTTTTCCCCCCCAAACAGTGTCTTGCTATGTAGTTCAAGCTGACCTTGAACTCACTATGTAGTCTACCTGGTCTCAAACTTGTGCAGATCCTCCTGCCTCAACCTCCCACGTGCTGGGATTACAGACATGCGCCACCACGCACGGCATGAAAAATAAAATAAATCTCGTAGTTGTTCCTTGTTTATTTCAGCTGAGTCTTTGGTAGTGTGCTAAAAAGAAAGATGGTATTTCCAATGAAAATACCTAACCAAATTATCAGAAAAAAACCTTTTATTGGTCCTGCTCACTGTGCTTTTTTTTTGGTATCGGAGATCGAACTCAGCACCTTGCACTGGGCGAGGCAGGCAGCAGCACCACTGAGCTAAATCCCCAGCCCTACATTGTACATTTAAAAAAAGTAACCCAGTTTTGAAACAATAATTTAGTTGTAATCTTAAGTGTATATATTTATGTAATGTGTACATATTAATTATAGTAAACATGATATGTAACCAAAACCAAAGGGATAATGTAGTGGGGTTGTTTTGGTACTGAGGATCCAACTCAGGACCTTGCACTTGCAAGGCAGGCATGGCATCACTGAGCTAAATCCCCGGCCCGGGGATAATGTAGTTTTATAAAACCATACATATTATAAAAATACTCAAACAGCAATTTTTCCTAAAATAAGGTAGCAATATCATAACTGCCTTGAGACCCTAAAAATTCTTCATAAGCTTATACTGAAAGAAACGGAATATCAGCATCGTTAGATTCTCGATGGAAATGACAGAGAAGGGGGGAGACAGGAGGACAGACAGACATTATTCTTAAAATGGTACCTTTGGTGAAGGAGGTTTATTTTCATCATCAGAAAATGAGAAAGTACGAAGCTCTCTCTTTCTCCTTTGTCGGTCTGGGAGCAGCGAGGTGGACATCTCACTTTGGGTGGGAGAGGAGGAGCATGACTTTTTTTCTGACATTTCTGACTCTTCCTGTAACTCATCCTGCTGCTCTGATGTACTGCCTTCACTTAGGGAATCATCATCCCCTTCATCTACATCATCTTCATCTTCAACCCCACTTCCCTAGAGGAAAAAGAGACAAATGCCATTGAAATTCAGGGAAAACCAGTTACTGGACCTCAAAACCATCTTCTACTGGCCAGAGAACTGAATTAGAGAGACCTGCAGGTATTCTTCCTGTGGCCTTCTCATAAAACAGAGGTCACTTGGCTTCTAGACATGACAGATGCATCACAGATCCCATACCTGGGGTGAGCCCACTGGGGTATTGTCAACAGATGCAGAGGAGCGTTTCTTCTTATGAACAAAAACATTTTTCCGCCTTTTTCTTCTCTTACTGGCTTTTTTCAGGGCACAAGCTAAGTTACTATGCCCACCAGGTGGCCTCCCAATTCTTTTATTTTTCTTCTTTCCGTAATAGTGTGCTAAATGTGGATGACAAAGACAAATGAAGTAGCTTCATTATTGTTGTGTACTTTAAAACCACAAGAGATTCTATTAGCATACCAAAAAACAGGAATACTATATTTGAGGTTTAAATGACATATAAGGTAGAATGAGCAGATAAGTACACAATTTGATTAGTACTGACAAATACATAAACCTGACTAATCCTCCCCAACTGATCTCCATCTCCCTCAATGGACCTCAACCGAGAAAGTTCTTAGGATCCCTTTTCAGAGCAACCCCTATTCTAATTTCCATCACCATAGATTAATTTTGCATCTATGGCTCATACAGTAGTACTTTTTTGTGAATGACTTCTTTCACACAGCATGTTTTTGAGTCATCTATCCTGTTGTATATATGAACAATTCATTCCTTCATGTTAGTGACTAGCATTCCATCATATGAATGTACTAGTTTATCTATTTTCCTGTTGGGCACCGTGGCTGTTTCATTTTGAATGTAACTAATTTAATTATAATGAACATTCTTATACAAGGCTTTTAATGGGTATATTTTCATTGCCTTGCATAAGTGCCTAATAATGGAATTGCTGGATGATAGGGTAGATGTATATTAACTTTAAAAGAACTGCCAACTTTCCAAAATGGATGTATAATTTTACATTCCCATCAGCAATATATGAGATCTAGTTGTTCCATACCTGTGCCAACCACTAGTAGTACTGTTGGTCTCTTTCATTTTAGCCAATCTAGTGTATGTGGTAATTTTTCACTGTACTTTTTTTGTTGTTCAGTTTTTAAAAAATACACTTTTACCGTAAATTGGCACATAACAATTACATATATTTATGGGGTTCAATGTGACATTTCAATACATGTATACAATGTGTAATGATCAGATACAAGTAAAAGATCTATATTTATCAACTCAAACTGTCATCTCAAACACTTACCATTTCTTTTTTGTTGGGAATATTCCAAATCCTCTCTAGCATCTATTTTGAAATATACAATGAATGGTTATACTACTGTGATATAAAACATTAGAAGTTATCTCTCCTATCCAACTGCACTCCTGTACCCATTAGCCATCCTTTCTCCATTCACCCTCCCTCACACCCTCCCAGGCTCCAATAATCACTATTCTATTCTGAGTCTATGAGATCAACTTTGGCTTCCGCATGTAAGAACATGTAAGATACATCTTTCTGTGCTTGACTTACTTCACTTATGCTAACAACCTCTAGTTCCATCCATGTTATACAAATCTCTTTGTCATTCCCTGATCATTAATGATACTGTACATGTTTTCATGTGTTTATTGGACATTTGTATATGAAATGTATGTGGAAGTCTTTTATTCATTGTTTAAAAGTGTTTTGTTTCTCTTTATTTATTTTTTGTGATGCTGGGGATAAAACTCAGTCTCTCCTTGGGCTAAGGCTATGGCTAGGGCTAGGCAAACTCCATACCTACCACTGAGCTACATCCCTAGTACTTTAAAAAAAAACTATTGAAACTTAATTCACATAACATAAAACTTACCAGTTTAAAATGTACAATTCAATGGTTTTTTAAATATCAACTATGTTTTGCAACCATTACCACTATTTAATTCTAAAACATTTTGCTTCTTTTATTTTTTAATTTAGGAGAAACTCACATAGCATACAATTAACCACTTTAAAATGTACAATTGAGATATTTAGTATATTGAAAATGGTGTGACGCCACTACCTCTGTCATATTTTTGTTTGTTTGTTTTTTGGTACCAGGGATCAAATTCGGGACCTTGTGGTTTCAAGGAAGGCAGTGGAACCAGAGCTAAATCCCCAGCCCCCCTCTGTCATATTTTAAAACCTCCCTCTTTGTTATTGGGTTGGGGGAGTTCTTAATATATTCTGGCGATAAGTTCTTTACTGGATATATGTATTAAGAATAATTTCTCAGGGTCGGGGATTTAGCTCAGTGGTTCTACCGCCTGCCTCACAGGTGCAAGGTCACAAGTTCGATGCCCGATACCCGACCCCCCCCCAAAAAAAGAATAATTTCTCTAATATTGTGACTTGTTATTTTTCTTTTTTAAAAATGATATTATTCAAAGAGCAGAAGTTTTCAATTTTCATGATACTTCACTGTTATGGCTTGTATTTAGATGTCCCCCCAAGGCCTCATGTGCTAATATATAGAAGTTTAGAAGGTGGCTTGATTAGGGTATGATACTGTGATTTAAGTGTGTGATGCTGGGATTAAGGGGATAGATAAGGGAATAAAAAGCTGGTAGCCTGTATGGGGAAAAGGAAAAGGCAGGCTTGCTACTACTGCTTCTGCTTGCTGCTGGTGCTGCTTTCTGTTTTGCTGACTCCTGCCTGCTTGCCACTGACTATACAATAATACAAAGGACAGAAAGAGGGCTGCTGTGGTCACTCTCTACTTCGCTGCTTGCTGCCTCTGCTTTGCTGCCCTCTGCCCATCATAAACTGTTTCTCCTCTGCAATGCCCCTCTGCTATGCCATCCTGCTCTGGAGCCAGCTGACTTATGGGTTCAAACCTCTACAAACTGTGAGCTGAAACAAACCTTTCCTCTTTTAACTTTGGATGTTGGGTATTTTGTCTCAGCAATAGGAAAAGTAGATAAGACATTCATCTACTAATTGTTTCCTTTATGCTAGTGTATTTCTACATTCTAAGAAATCTTTGCCTACCCCAAGGTCTTGAAGATATTTTGTTTTTGTCTAAAAAGCTCTATAGTTTTAGCTTTCACATTAGGTCTACAATAGATCTTAAAATTAATTTTTGTATATGGTATGAGCCAAATAGTTCTGTTTTTGCTTTTTCTATTTGGGAATTCAGTTGTACCCATACCATTTATTAAAAAGAATTTCCTTCCCCCATTAATTTTGTTACCCCTGTAAATCATTTGACCATACATAATTTGGCCCTATTTCTAGAACTTTTATTCTGTCCCAAGACTTTTAATACTCTAACATGTTCATGATGGGGAAGTAATTTGTATGTCTGGCTGCTGGGCAGCTCCAAACCACCAGGGAGATATGCGTGATTGTCCCATCAGGCAGCATAGCACAGTCTCATCAGGTTGTCTCATCAAGCTGCCTGATGGAACAGTCATGTATGTACCACCAGTGGTTCAAGCTGGTGGGAACATGTTAATACCAAGTTCTTTTGATTACTATACCTTTATGGTTTAAAAAAAAAAAAAGGTAGCAAGGAGTGGAGAGAAAAAGTTCTTCAACTTTATTCTTTTCCAGGAATATTTTAAGTATTCTAGATCCTATGCATTTCCATTTAAGTTTTAGAAAATATTAGATAATTCAAAAATGAAATATATTCTAGTTCTGGGTTATGTATTAAGATAATATCAAATTCTAATGTAATTTTCTGTAAAAATGAATTCCTAAGGACACAAATTCATTGGAGATCCCTCAAACTGCTAATTAGGAAAAATTAGATTCTTTTAAAACCTAGGGTAATTTCAACTTATCACTGTGAAAGATAAATTCAGACAAAAAAGCATAATAAAGTCCACAAATCTTCTAAGCGTTTGTCTCTATATATGTAATATTATTCATATATATTTACATGAATATTTTCCACTAGCTCCTAAAAATTGCAATTTCCTACATGTAGGGGTGATAATAAGCTAAAATAATCTCTGCCCTTAAGGAGTTTACAATTCAATAAATACAAATAGAAATTACTAGGAGGTTAGACTTCTCCATGAATTTCACTTTTGTAATTCAAATACTGATTAGAAAGCTTGCCATGCCAAATGTGGATCAGCATCATCAGCTGTATTGAGGAACTTGCTGGAAATACAGACAGTCCCAGAGACCGACGGATCTGATCAAGTTATCTGCAAGAACTATAAAATTTAAGAGTCACAGATCCCTAAAATAAATATTTCAAATCTGACACAGTAAAATCCTCCTCCCTGTTAGTTTTCCCAAGTGACACCAGGGTTTGCGGTACTTAAGGAAATGCAAGATAAGAATTTTGTTTTGGGGTGATAATGCTTTGATAAGAATCCACATTTTAAATTTCAACCCATATGACTCCTGCCCCAGTTTCACAAAGGAGAAGATAAGCAGAAGGGAGGACTGTGCAGAGTGAGACTGCACTTTCCTCTTGGTATTTACACCACCAGGGCTTCTTTATTGCACTGCTCCCTTTACCAAGTCATGTGCACAGCTGGCAACCTTGTTTCCTTCACGTGGTGCCCAGTCAGAAGATTCCCCTGGCCACCTGTTCTCAGCCTTCCTCATTCTCTTTCATGCCTCCTTATTTTGCCTCATTCCCCATGCCTCATACTTGTCTCTACATTTGCTTACATGTTTATTATCTCTGTCCCACATTAAATGAGAATTCAGAGAGGACAGGACTTTTATTTTCTTTATGATTGTATCCCAGGGCTAGGACAGTGGCAGCACACAGTAGGCAGACTGTATGAATAAATTACATACCTATTAGATGCACTAGCTAATTTATATACATGTCACATAAAAATTGACAAACTAGGACCCACAGGCCAAATCTGGCCCATGGTCCTACAGCTAAAAATGATTCTTACATATTTTTTTTTTTGGTACTGGGGATTGAACTCAGGACCGTGCGCTTTCGAAGCAGGTGGCAGAACCACTGAGCTAAATCCCCAGCCCGGTTCTTATATTTTTAAAAGAGTTCTTTAAACAACTAAACAAGGGCCGGGGATTTAGCTCAGTGGTTTCACCACTGCCTGCTGCACAAGCACAAGGACCTGAGTTTGATCCCCAGTACCAACAAATAAATAAAAAACAAAGAACAAAACAAAAAACAATGTGTGACAGAGATCATATGACCGGTGACATAAAATATTTATTTTCTGATCCTTTATTGAAAAAGTATGTCTACATATGAATGTCTACATATGAATGTGTGCAAAATTTAAAAAATTTTTTTCCAGGATGTAAGGTATAAGCTTCTGTAGTTAACACACATGGAAAACATAACTCACTGTATTTGGTCTTTGTAAGTACAGAGCAGTTCTCAGAACATGTATCCAGAACCATCCGTGGACCAAAGAGGTTAGGACAGCATTCCAGTTTGATACAGGTTTGCCGGCAGAATTCAGTCACCCGATCTGCTGTTTTCACTATTTCAACAGTAGCCCGATAACTCTTTCCTTTATATCTGCCATTGGAAGACATCAGAGGCCAAATTTATTGGGCCAGTGACTACCCAGAGAAAAATCAAGTATATTAATATACCTGAAAAATATTTTTGCTTCTTAGAATACTCTGCATCCTTCAGTTTTTTGACTCAGAGAACAATAAGAAAGTTCTGTATCTTGTACTTAAATCTGGTAAGCAATGACAACAAAAAGCTATTATTTAAATTGGCAAAATAAAGTTCCAGTTTTCTATTCTTAGGTATAGGTTTTCAAATAGTAATTTTGATTATTGTTATAAAAAGAATACGAACATTTCATTAAGTCTTTCTTTACCCTGGGCAGTGATTCTCATGGTGTGGCTCAAGGATACAGTATGATCTGCCAACTACTATTCATCCATCCATGAAAAAAATCAAGTCAGAAAACAAGAGTAAATGTTTATGAACTTTCACAAGAACTTGAAAAAGTAGTTTTATGTCTCTTGAATGTAATAAAATGTTGTTCTTGCATTTCTGTCTTTTAAATTTCATATTTCTTTTCTTTCTTTCTTTCTTTTTTTTTGGTACCAGGGATCAAACTTGGGTCCTTGCGCTTGCAAAGCAAGCGACGGAACCACTGAGCCAAATCCCCGGCCCTAAATTTAGTATTTCTTGTAATTCATTTCTACCATATGTTATAAACTTACTGACCCATGACAGAATGGAAACTAAGAGATGACAAGCCTAAGCCACAAGTAGCTGAGGCAGCACTGCCATAGGAAACAAGCATTCTATTATCCACAGAAGTGATTGTGTGACCAAATAAAGACAAACAATAGCAAAGGATAAAGGATTCTACTCACTTGGCTTTTAGAACTTCCCCACAACCATGCCACACAGAGTCTTTGTCCAGCTGGAGCTCCCGAAGAACACGACTGGGCTTATAGGCTGCGTTGATAAGTAAAGTGAGGACCTAAGCTCAGTTTTAAAGCAGAAATATGGGTTGGGGAGGAGAAAAGCACACCATTAGAACCATGGCACTCTCCCTATCCCATAGAGTACTAAGACCATTTTGGAAATTAACTCTTTCTTATTTAAAAAATGTTAACAAAATAGTATTACCAAAAATATGACAGCTGCCCATAGTGGCAAATAAAGAATAACCAGATCATATTAAACATTCAAAATGTTATGGTTAGTAAAAAACAGGCACTATGAATTTCAATTTACTCTGTCACTTGCTTCCAAATGCTTTGCAAAAAGTGGTACACACAGAAAATTATGTGTTTGGAACACTATGCAGACAGTGAAGCATTCTTGTGGCTAAAGGAGGCTGGCCCAGAAGCTCTGGCCTTGTGAGGCCCTGCCTTGCCACCCTAAGGGTTGAAAGGTTCTACAAGTCCTCACATCTATTACTCATGGTGCAGCACATGAGCTGGGAGCATAAAAGTCAGCAGATTCATAGCTTTGTCATGGCTCTCAGTTAATGCCATGAAGCCTCTAAGTCATAGACTAATCTCACAGTTCACTTTTTCTGAGACAGGGTCTCACTTTGTAGTGCAGGCTGGCCTTGAATTCACTGTGTAACCCAGGCTGCCCTCGAACTCGCGGTGATCCTTCTGCCTCAGCCTTTTGAGTGCTGGGATTACAGGCGTGCTCCACCACACCTGGCTCTCACAGTTCACTCTTGCATAGCTCTCGTGTGTCTCTAACAGAAGTGAGCTCGCTCTGTGAAGAACTGCTTACCTAAGTGTTCCCTAGGGAGCAGAAATAATTACATGCCCAATTCACTATGCAGTACAGCAATACCCCATAATCTGTGATTTCACTTTAAGTTTCAGTTACTTATGGTCAAAAATATTAAATGGAAAATTCCAGAAATAAATGAGTTATACATTTGAAATTATACACTGTTCAGAGTAGCATGATGAAATCTTGTGCCATTCTGCCTGCAACGTGAATCGCCCCTTTGTTCAGCAAAATCCTAATGTATATGCTACTCATCTGTTGGTCTGTGGCTGTATGAGTTATCAGATCAACTACTTAAATAGTGCAGTGTTTGTGTTCAAGTAACCCTTGAAGCAGTCTAATGTGGCATCACAGTGCCCACATCATTCAGCTCACTTCATCTCAACATGTGGACAGTGCATCGTCTCACACTATCACAATTAGACGAGTGAATACAGCCCTAAGCATTTTGAGAGACAGAACACATTCATATAACTTTTATTACAGTATGTTGTTACAATTGTTCTGTTTTATTACTGTTGTTGTTAATGTCCTACTGTGTCTCATTTACAAATTAAACTTTATCACAGCTGCTATGGTTTACGTGTCTCCCCCAAAAGTTCATGGGTTGGAAGCTTGCTCCCAACATGGTAATGTGGGAGGTGATGAGGTGATGGGACCTACGGGGTGTTCCTGAGGTCAACTAGCGGCATACCCTTGGAAGGAATGGTGGGATCCCAGTGTCTCTCTGGCTCCTGATTTGGTGATATGATCTCTTTCCCACACATGCATTCCTGTCATGATCCAGTGTAGTCAAGAGGCTCAATCCACTAGGTGACCTGATCTTGGACTTTCAGTCTCCAAAACATGAGCTAAATAAACCACTTTCTTCATAAGTAGACTGCCTCAAAAAATGGACTAATATGATAGTTATGTATATATATTTTAAAAAACATACCATATAAGCTTTGGCTGTACCCATATTTTCAGGTATTTGTTAAGGTCTTAGAACAGTGATAGTGAACCTTTTAGAGCTTTCAATGAAAACAGCCAGCCATAGCACCTGTGCCACAGGTTCGCCACCACTATCTTAGAACATATCCCTCAAAGATAACAGGGGACCACTATATATGAAAAAATTTTAACTTGATAAAGCCTAGAGTTGTCACATATATGATATGTGGCTCCCCATATCCTAGGAGAGTGCTATGATCAAATTTCCAAGTTCTTCTGCTGTAGGCCAGAACCTTACCTCTCTGAGGACCAGAACACAGTTCCCAGGTCCTACACATTGTGGGAGCTCAGCAATTCTTCCCTTGTTAAGATATGGCCCTGAGAAGCAACGGTGGTTGAAATATATCTTTGGACAGCAATACTTTCCATTAATTGTAACTGAGAAATTAAGAAAAAACAAATATTAAGAATAGTCATTCTCCTCCCCACGTTTAGAAAGCTTAATTACTAAGGAGAAAAGTTCAAGCATACACCTCACTGTGTGAGTTTTATAAATTACTTTTGCTTTTGTGTGTGTGTGTGTGTGTGTGTTTGTGTGGTGCAAAGGATTGAAACCAGGGGTTCGTGCATGCTAAGCAGGTGTTCTACTACTGATGTGTACCCCCAGGCCCAGAATTACATATGTGAAGCTTAATATATTATCTGAGGATGATCTTGAAATATGGTATACCTAGAAGTTTATGCTTACCTCATCCTAGATTACTGAGTTTATCACTCTGCTAAAATAAAACAAATGTCCTGAATTACATGCTGATTATTTCCTGGACATTGTTTCAGAGTCAGTCTGATATTTCTATCAATAAAGAAAGTGGAGAATCGACTTCATGAACCATGATGATCCTGACAAAGATTTCCAGTTCTTCGAAAAACAACTACTCAATAATCTATTCTGGAATATTTGTAGGGATTGACATGGAATATTATCCAGAACTAGTTTGTTTCCTAAAATCCATCAAACAAATACACTGACCCCACCCCAAACCCCAAACGCCCTTTGTGTGGGTGTTGCTAGAGAATGAACCCAGGGCCTTCACACTGAGCTATGTCCCCAGTCCTTTTTATTTTTTATTTTGAGACAGTCTTGCTTGAGATAGGCTAGGCTCGAACTTGCGATCCACCTGCCTCAGTCTCCTAGAATGCTGGGATTGCAGGCGTGTGCCACCATGCCTGGGTATTCTGACATCCTTGATGCTGTGGGAACTCTCTCACTGTGAGATTTCTCAGAAGGCTAAAACTATTGTATGCTATGAACACATATCAGTGTTCCTTTTATACACTGTGCATATAAGCAGGCCTTGAGATCCTTCTCTCAACTATTTTTCTAATGAACACTGTGCTTAATTAATCTTTTTTAAAAATCCCCTTACAGTGACTGGAATCTGAACTACTAAATTTAAAAACTTCAAAGACACTGAAATATCTTCATTTTGGTATAAAGCAGAGAGAGATTCTTCTGTGAATACTTCCTATTCAATCCAGCATTAAGGAAAGCAAATAAGTACACAATTTCCACTGTTGGTAGACATTGATGTTTATAATGTTCTCTCTTTAATTAAGATTACAGTCTTAGCACAGTGGTGAACCTGTTGTGCCCACTTTTCCATCTGAATCTGCCACCCATAACCCTTAGTCAGGATTAAGGCACTCATGCCCCTTGCTACTGGAAATGTTGGCAGTTTACAGCTCTTGCTTATGAGTATATCCTTTAATTGCCTTGAGCTTGGGCTGCCCTGAATAGGAGAGATACCTTGCTGAAGGTCCCATTCCTTGTGAGGTAGGGTGGGAGCTACAGCATACTTCTAATAACTAACATATAAGGTATGGCCACTATGCCAGGATTATAGACACTCTCTGTGGCAGTATCAGTTTGAAGACTTTCTTGGCACTAAAAGAAACTTCTGTTGCAACTGCATTGCACTTCAGTTTATCTCTCGAGGTAATCCTGCTTCCTTTATTCCTGCATCTTTTGTTCCTTCCAGGAGCTGTTTCCAAAACCATTCCCAATGAAACTCCAGCATGCAATTAACAGAGGCTCAGACTGTTTCCCAAGGAACCTGACCTATGATAAAACCCAAACCAAAATGCCAAAGTTGAGATGATAGAGAAGATATTAATGTCTTAATTCTGTAGTTTCAGTAGATATTAGAAAGCATCAAAAATAAGAAATTAACACAGTCCTAATCCTCTATGTAGAAACAATATAATGAAATGGTAGTGGGGTAGAAGAGAAAAAGTTTTGAACTACCCTTTTCTCAAAAGCTGTACAAGCTCTCTGAGCCCTGGTTTCTTTTCTAGGCATTTACTAAATACCACCTGAGTGTTCAATCTGTGCTAGAATACACATGGCCCAGATGCTCAGCATTGTACAGCTAGCACAGGGCTAGTCAAGAGTTGTATTAAAAAGACCCTCGGGGGCTGGGGGATTTAGCTCAGTGGTTTTGCCGCCTGCTGCGCAAGCGCAAGGACCGGAGTTCGATCTCCGGTACCAAAAAAAAAAAAAAAGACCCTGGAGGCTATAAATTTAGCTCAGCAGCACAGTGCCTGCCTGGCAAGCGCAAGGTTCTGAGTTTGATCCCCAGCACCGAAAAAAAAAAGAGAGAGAGAGAGAGACAGACCCTGGACAAAACCTGAACCTCTGGCCTCATCTCATTAATCAGTCATTGCTTCTGGGACAATCAACTAAATCCAGCATTCTATATTTTAATTGTGAAATTTATATATAGTGTGTATATCATAAAAAGTATTAAAAAAATAAGTCACCATCACTTAAGTACCTAGCTTAAGAAAGAGCATTCCCCCGGAAACCCTCAGGTTCCTTCATCTAAAGTAAGTAATAGTAACATTGACCTCTACAGCTCTTGGTACACAAGTGATCAGTAAAAAATAGCTACAATTGGGGCCAGGGATTTAACTCAGTGGTGCCGTTGCATGCCTCACAAACGCAAGGTCCCAAGTTCTATCCCCGGTACCAAAAAGAAAAGCTACAATTAATTATAACTGGGTAGAAATATCAGCACACAGATGACTACAAAACATATCTTGGATTGTTACAACTCTAAAGTCACAATTACGCAACTCCTCTCTGAATGTACATTCTGTAAATCAAATGTCAGATATAGCCCATTAGAAGAAACTAAGGGTCTTCTTTTCTGTAAGATCACAAATGCTTATACCTGAGTCTGCAGAGTTCAGCTCTTGACTCTTTAGGCCCTCGTGAACAGGTCTCGAGGATGGTATTCTGGGTTAAGAAAACACAGCCAAACTAGTGAGATCATCCTTAATATCAGCACAGCATGAAGGTTAGTTTCCTTCAAATCTAAAAAGAAAGCTAACGTGGCAGGTTGCAAAATCTGTACTAGAAGGTCCTCCATCACACAGTCTTTTAAATCTGCAATTGCTTCTAAAGCTATGTACAGAGACTAATGAGGCAATGGACAATTTGTAGACAGTGACGTGATACTGCATATTTAGATGAATTTTCTTTTCAACGATATATATGTGTGTAAAAAATTAGAAAATTTCTTATGGGATTCTTAACTTTTTTTTTTTTTGAGACAGGGTCTTGCTAGGTAGCCCAGGCTCGCCTTGAACTTGTAATTTTCCTGCCTCAATCTCCTGAGTACTGGGATTACATGCCTGTACCAATATGCCCAGCTTCTTGAAGGATTTTTAAAGTATCCATTTTTTTTCAATAGTCACATAACAGAAACACTTCTTATACCGTTCTTCCACTCATTTCAAAATTGTTTAAAAATTATCTTTTAAAAGAAAAGCCCAGAGACTTACTCTGCATGCAGCAATCCCTGAAAAGGGCTAATTCTTCTTTCTAGAATGCCTCCTGTCTAAAGTTTAGGATTGGTCTCAATAACTAAGTCAAAGAAAAATCCAAGGTCAGTTTTTTGTCATCATTATCTCATTTCTCTACCTAGAATAAAATCCTATGGCCTTAAAAAAATGAATGTAACCATATTGAGAAGTAATCTACATTAAATGAGGTCATAACCACAGGGCCATAATCTGATAGGCCTGGTGGCCTCTGAAGAAGAGGGAGGAGGAAAAAAAAGAGAAGAGTGAGAGGAAGAGAAAAAGGGAGGGAGGGATGGGGGTGAGGAGAGAAGAGAGGGAGAAAAAAATGAAGGAAGGGGAGGGAGAAAGGGAGGGGAGGCAGAGAAAAATGATGGCAGGAAGGCATATGAGAGGGAGGGAAGGACAGAGAGGTATTAACATGTGAGGACTCAGCCAGAAGGTAGCCATAAATAGGGCAGGACGAGAGCCCTGATCAGGAACCAAGCCAGCTGGCACTTTGATCTTGGAATTTCCAGCCTCCAGAATATGAGAAAATAAATTTCTGTGGTTTTAGCCAACCAGTCTGCAATGTTTTTTTTGATTTTTGTTGGTGTTTTTTTTGGTGCCGGGGATCGAACTCAGGTCCTTGAGCTTGTGCAGCAGGCGGCGAAACCACTGAGCTAAATCCCCGGCCCTGCAATGTTTTCTTACAGCAGACTAATAGAGAATTCAAAACCCAATGGTGAAAAACATACGTACACACACACAGAAACCTTTATATTTTTAAGATTCAAAGGAACCACTAATTAACTTTTCTTTTTAAAAGCTGTGTGTGAAGATGCCACAAAGAGTTTCTTAATGGGCACAAAGAAACTCTTTTGAGTGTCTTTTCTTCTGGAATTGTTTCTTCTACCTCAAGACACTATAACAAATCATTTCCTTCTTTACAATTTTTGTTCTTCCTTCACAAATACCTGTAGGGGGCTCTTACTTCTTTTCTATTATTCAAATGACTTCAGGCTCTAAAAGCTAAAGAAAATGAATTTGGAAAACATCTTGAGCTTTTTATATAAAGCCATTTTAGAAAATGCATACATTGTGTGAAAATGTATATAAACTATCAAATTTGAATTAAGAAAATAACACAAGAGAAGACATACTCTTGATATCTTATTTCTTTTTCTAGATATTCAAACTTTCAAATTTCAACTATTCAGATGTTCTACTATGTTACTTACTGTTTTTCTGGTTGAACCACCGCAATTTTCCTCTGTTTATGGACTGTAAAAAAAGAAAATGCCAAAAAAAAAAAAAAAAAGACAAAAGGAAAAGTTACATATGTATTAAACTTATTGTGACATATTTAATACTTGGTATAACTATTATGTGTGCTAAATTGGTGCCTGTGGGTCTGAATATCTGACACACACTTTCTGGAGAGGAGTCTTTACACAAGGAGCAAAAACAGTATTTTCAAAGTTCTCTGAGTCAATCAATTCCTGTAAGGAATTTCCAAGCAAAAACTGATATTCAAAAGAAAAACCGATTTCACAAAGGGTGTTAAGACTGCTCAACAGAGAAGGGCGGTCTTCAACAGATCATGCTACAAAAACGGGACATCTACATGAAAGACACTGCACTCTTACCTTACATCATATACAAAAATTAACTCGAAATAGATCAAAGATCTAAACCTAAGATATAAAACTATAAAACTCTTACACAACAATATATAAGAAAATCTTCATGACGCTGGATTTTTAAATGATATTTAAAATATGATACCAAGAGAAAAAGAAAAGAATAAGTTAAATTAGACTAAATCAAAATTTAAAACTGCATGAAAAGAAATAAATCTTGTGCATATCAGGAGAGTAAAAAGGTAACCAACAAAATGGGAGAAAATATTTCCAAGTCAATATCTAAACTATACAAAGATATAAGTAATTAAAAGATAAAGAAAATAGTTTTAAACTGGGCAGAGACCCATGCAGCTAAGCTATCTGATTCTTGACAAAGAGGCCAAAACATATGTTGGAGCCTTTCTAACAAATGGTGCTGGGGAAACTCGGTATTAAATGTAGAACCTTATTTCTTATGATGTACAAAATTCAACTCAAGCCAGGTGTGGTGGCACACTCCCAGCACTTGGGAGGCTGGGACAGGAGGTCACCATGAGTTCAAGACCAGTCTGAACTACACAGTGAGACCCTGTCTCAAAATGTAAAAACAAACAAAAAACAAAAAAATCAACTCAAAATGGATCAAATATCTAAATATAAGATCTGAAACTTTGAAGCTGCTGAAAGAAGACATAGGGGAAACACTTCAAGATATAGGCACAGTGAGTGTTTTTTTGTTTTTTTGTTTTTTTGGTACCAGGGATCGAACTCGGGACCTTGCATTTGTGTGGCAGGCAGTGGCACCACTGAGCTAAATCCCTGGCCCTAGGCACAGTCAGTTCTTGAATAGGACTCCAAAAACTCAGGAAATAGCAAGAATTGACAAATGGGGTTCCATCAAATTAAAAAGCTTCTCCACAGCAAAGGAAATAACAGAATGATGAAACAGCCTATAGAATGAGAGACAATCTCTGTCAGCTACTGTCCCAACAGAGGATTAAAATGCAGAACATAAAATGAACTCAAAAAATTTAACACCAAAAGAAAAAAAAGATAAAAAATGGACAAGTGAACTGGACACTTCTCAAAAGAATACAACTGGTCAATAATTATATGAAAAAGTGTCAATAACTCTAGCTATTAGGGAAATGCAAATCAAGACCACATGGAGTTTCCATCTCACCCCAATCAGAATGGCTACTATTAAGATCAAACAAAAAAACAACTCTAATAAATGCCAGCTAAGATACATGGAAAAAGGAACCCTATACACTACTGGTGGGAATGCAAATTAGTATAGCCACTAAGAAAATCAGTACAGATATTCCTCTAAAAACAGAACTACCACATGATCTAGATATAACGCTTCTTGGTATACACCTGAAGGGATTAAAATCAGCATACTACAGGGATACTTGCATACCCATGTTTACTGTGGCACAATTCACAGCAGTCAACATACAGAAGTAGCTTAGGTGCCAGTGAATGGATGAATGGATTTTAAAGTATGGTTTATATACACAACGGAGTATTATTCAGCCATAAAAAAGCATAAAATTATGTCATTTATGGAAAAACGACTGGAACTAGAAATTACCATGTTAAGCAAAATAAGCCAGACTCAGAAAGAAAAGTATTGCATGTTTTCCCTAATATGTAGACACTAGGAAAAAAAAAAAAAGAATGTCAAGAAAGTAGAAAGAAGGCTTTTGGATAAGAGGAAAGGGGTTGAGGAGGGGGAGAGTAGTCTACAGGAGGGTAACGAGGATGGCTGTGATCAAAATGTTTTATGCATATATGAAAATGCAACAAAACTCAGTATTTTATAAAATTAATATGCACCAATAAAATATATAATGTAAAAATGAACAAAAGACTTAAGTACACATTTTTCCAGAGAAGATATGCTAATAACCAACAAACATATGCAAAAGATGCTCAACATGACTATCATTAGGAAAAAGGAAATCAAAACCATAATGTGACACCATTTAATACACATTAGGATGACTATCAAAAACAAACAAGAATAGAATATAAGTGTTGGGGGGATGTGCAGTAACTGAAGCCTCACACATTGCTGGGGGAGCTAAATGATGCAGCTGCTTTCAAAAAGAGTTTAGTGGTGGGCTGGGGATTTAGCTCAGTGGTTCCAGTGCCTGCCTCGTAAGCGCAAGGTCCTGTGTTTGATTTCTGGTACCAAAAAAAAGAGTTTAGTGGTTCCTCAAGCTGTTAAATAGAGAGTTACTGTATGACTCGGCAATACCACTTCTCAGAATATACCCAAGAGAAATGAAAATATATATCTATATGAAAACAGGTTACTAATGTTTACAGAAGCATTATTTATAATAATAAAAATGGAAATGACCCGAATGTTCATTCACCAATGATGAAACAAAATGTGGTATAGTTATATAATAGAATATTACTCAGTTACATAAAAGACATTATAAGATGGATGGATTCTGAAAACATTATGCTAAATGAAAGAAGGCAGTCACAGAAGACCCATTCTATGGTACGATTTCTGTTATATGAAACGTCCAGCATGGTCAAGTCTACAGAGACAGAAAGGAGATTAGTGGTTCCCTGGGAAGAAGGTGTTTCTACAGGGTATGAGGTCTCTTACAGAAATGAAAAAAAATGTTTTCAAATAGCTGTGATAATTGTATAACTCTGCGAATATGATAAAACCACTGAATTGAATTTTAAAAGAGCAAATTTCATGGATGTTAGTTGTATCTCAAAAAAACTTTTTAAAAGAGGGGAGGTACGCAGTCACTTTCAATATAAGATTACAGCCTCTGGCTTTCTCTTCTTCAGCCTCTCTTGTTCTCATTCTGATGGAACCCAGTTGCCATGCAGTGAGCAGTCCTATGGAGAGCTCCACGTGGCAGAGATCTAAGGGAAGCTTCCAAGCCAACAGCCCAAGGAAGTAAGTTCTTGTGCTATGGTCTGAATGTCTATGCTCCCCCAATTTCATACTGAAACTTAATAACCAAAGTATTCATATCAGAAGGTGGGGGCCAGGGATTTAGCTCAGTGGTTCCACCGCCTGCCTCGCAAGCGTTAAGGACCCCAGTTTGATCCCCCGTACCAAAAAAGCCCACAAAAAACAAAAAACAGTAGAAGGTGGGGTCTTTGGAAGGTAATTAGATCATAAGGGCAAGATTAGAATTAGTGCCCTTATTAAAAGAGGCCCTAGAAAGTTAAAATGTGAGAAAATAGCAAGAAGGCTTCAGGGGCCAGGGATGTAGCTCAGTGGTGCTGTGCCAATTTTGCCCTGGCTGCTAACTTCACTGCAACCTATGAGATACCTGGATACAGAGGATCACCTAAGTTGTACCCAGACCCCAAGCCACAGAAACTAAGAAAATAAATACTGTTGCAATAAGTAATTGTCTATGCAGCCAGAATATAATT
Source organism: Heterocephalus glaber (assembly GCF_000247695.1). The sequence continues at coordinate 4,301,786 of NW_004624822.1, read as the reverse complement.
TTTTTCTCTGAAAGGTCCAGATTCATACTAATTGGTAGCTGCCACAATCAGCACTCTAACCCACAAACAGGTACCTCGTGCCCGGCGAGGAGTGCTGAGGGGGTGGCCATTGGTCTCACACCAGCCCAAAGGAAATATATCCATGGATTCCACACTCACAATACATTCAGGTACAGGCTTCTTAGATCCTGTTTAAATTTTAAAAGCAGAACAAAACAAAGCCCTTTTAGCTCATTAAATAGGCTCCATAAAGTACAGTACAATACTTTCTAAACAATGTTCTATTATAGCAATAATAAAGACACAAGTCTCTTAACCCAGTATCTTTTTCATGGAAGTCATACTTTTTCATGTAGGGTAAACATTATGAAAAAAGTAAACTGTCCCTGTGCATAACTTGTAAGAACCAAAATGGGTAGTGAAAATAAGGTTAATTCGTAGCAAATAAACAACTGGAACTACCAATGGTATTATTCAGACTGCTAAGAATTACAGTCAATTCCTTGAAATAACTAGAAACCAAAAGGCAAAGTGACAGTTCTATTCAATAATAACATTAGTTCTGGTACTCTGGGAATAAGTCAGAAAGTAGAATAGTAAATTCAAATCAGAAAGTGATTAGGCCAAGTAATCAGCAGAGGTTGCATGAAACTCTACATTTCTTTTTTTTGGGGGGGTACCAGGGCTCAAACTCGGGTCCTTGTGCTTTCGAGGCAGGCGGCAGAACCACTGAGCTAAATCCCTGGCCCCGAAACTCTACATTTAATACTCTCCTTCACATCCGCATTAAATGCCAATTCTATAAAATAAGAAGTAGTAGGTATCTTCTCAGAGTATGATTATTTGGCAGCAGGAAGAAAAAGTAACCCAGGCCACACACAGTAAATGCTACATTAAGTACTCACATGGCCTTCATTCCAAGAACATGCCCAATCACTGAATACTAGGGTGAATAAAATACATCACTTCTACTTTATATACTTTCTGGTTCTGAGGGTTTGCAGTAATCAAAACATCTCTTCACTAAGCCTCGTGCTAATGTTCATGTTCATTTATTGTGATCATGTAAAAATATATGCTATTTGACTTACCTTCAAGAAAATAGAGGACACTATAATAAAGGTTATTCAAATTCATTTCCTAAAATTTGAAAGTCAAGGACAAGAAAATAATTTTTTAGCTTAGAATCTTGCATTTCAAGTTAGAAGTCTCTGAAAAAGATCATTATTTACTTGTCCTTTAATTACACCAAGCCACACCAAAGGAGTATACAGGAAGAACAAAGCAGAGTGGGCACGGGACACTTTCAGGAGTGCCTGCACTTACCCTCCAGCTGGAGCCACAGGTAGGGGCCTCTGACTGCAGTAATGGTGGCGATGCACACTTCTTCAGGGAGAAGAGGGTTCACTGCCTCAAGCTTCATGTTCTCCTTAAACTCATGCTCAGAAACTGACTAAAAAATGAATGAATCAAATCAATTTACTGAACAATGTTTATTTCTGGATGGACAGTAGTGAGGAATGAATGAGAAAGGATAAAAGGGAATTTTCTGGGAATAACAATAATGTTTCACCACTCCCCATTCCCCATACTGGAAATTGAACCTAGGGGATGTAGCTACATCCCCATCCCCTTCTGTAATTTTAATTTTACTTTGAGACAGGGTCTCACTAAGTTTCTCGGGTTGGCCTCAAACTTGTGATTCTCCTGCCTCAGCCTCCTTAGCACCTGGGATTATAGGCACGCACCACCAAGCCCAGAACATTCTGTATCTTGGTAAGGGTTTGGGTCACACAATTGTACGTATTTGTTAAATCTCATCAAATGATATACTTAAAGATATTCATTGTATATAAGTTTTTCATGAACATACATACAAAAAAAATTACTGGATTTACAGTATTAATCCACATGCTCAGCTAGCCAGCCTCCCACCCTGGAGGAAAGTTCAAGGTTGACAAGCCCTTGCCACATGCTCAGAGTTTCCAATCAGTTTTTTCTTTAATCTCCCCTTTTTTTTTTTTTGTACTGGGGTTCAAACTCGGGTCCTTGCGCAGCAGGCGGCAAAACCACTGAGCTAAATCCCCAGCCCTCCCATTTTTAAATATAAACAATAACCAAGAATTATTAGATGGTTAAAGATATTAAAATTACAGACAAAAACACAAAATAAGTAACTTAGAGAAAGTGGTGATTATGCAAGAAAACCCCCCAAAGGGTGCTTATGTTAATTAACATTCTCTGAGAAGAAAAATTAATGTATCCTTCAAACAAGAATGATATACTATTAAAAATAAAGAACTACTCTGAGAAGAGAAATACTTCCGGAAAATAAAAAAGTAGTTTTAAAAACTAAAATCTCAAAAGAGTTGAAAAATAAAAGTTTACTTTATCTTCCAGAAAGCAAGACAAAAAGACTAAAACAGGAGAAAAAAGGTAAAAAAAAAGAGAGGTTAGATCCAGAGGACCAATAGCTGAAACTTTTAAATTCTAGAAAGAGACAAGGGAGAAAACAAAAGAAAGGAAATAAAAGAAGAGATTCAAGAAAATTTCCTAGTACAGAAAGGCAAGAGTGTCCAGAGATAAAGTCCCCACATCAAAGTGCATGAGTGTGAGAAGAGGTAACAGAAAGATTCTATACCGCCCACCACGGAAAAATCAGGTCATTTACAAAAGATCAAGACTAGAATAGCTTGTAACTTCCTGGCAGCAATACAGATAGTCAACATTTTCAAATATAGGACATCTACAGCAATTTATATCCTTTGTACCTCTTTAGGAAGATACTGAGAGATCATGGGTCCATCAAAACAAGGAAGTAAACTGAGAACGGGGAGGTCATGAGACATACTATAAAACAGGGCTCCTCAAACCACAGGAAATGAGGAGAGGGCAATTCCTTGGGCAGTTCAATAATTAAAACTACATGGCAAGGGCCGGGGATTTAGCTCAGTGGTTTCGCCGCCTGCTGCGCAAGTGCAAGGACCCGAGTTCGATTCCTGGTACCAAAAAAAAAAAAAAACAACCAGAAAACTACATAGCAAGTCCAGAGAACCTGTCCAGAGAGAAAAAATAGAGGCCGTTAAAAGGGATGTCTAAGAAAAATTTTAGAAATGAGGAATTTCCTGATGTAACAAGAGGCTATTGGGAGATGTGACAATTGATATAAAAGAAAATTAACCCCATGAAAAACAAAGCAATTGTTAACATGAAAACAAATTTTAAAAAAAGAATAAAATGGGCCAGGGATTTAGCTCAGTGGTTTTGCCACCAGCTGCACAAGCACAAGGACCTGAGTTCGATCCCTGGTACCAAAAAAAAAAAAGAATAAAATACTGCAGTGCTCAGTTGTAAATGTTTGAATACTCACAATAATGCAAAACTTCAATTGAGATTTAGCCAAAAATTGAAACAGAATCCTAACAGGAAGATGTGAGTACAGTAGAGGGGGAAGGTAGTGTAAAACAGCTAAATGCTCAGTGTCTAAAATTGATACCTCAAAAGATGGCAGTATATTATTTTGATAATGAAATATAAATGCTAAATTACAGTGATGAGAATAGGAAGTCATTGCCAAGTGTGGTGGTGCACTTGGGAGGCTGAGACAGGAGGATCACTGTTGAGTTTGTGGCCAATCTGGGCTATATGAGTTCAAGGTCAGCCTGAACTACATAATGAGACCCTGTCTTAGAGAAAAAAGGAAGTGATTAGTACTGGGAAGGGAGGTTAAGGAAAAGTGATAGGACAGAGACTGTGTTTCTACATTCTAAGCTTTTTACTGCTATTTTACTTTTCAATTTTTTTTTCTGGTACCAGGAATTGAACTCAGGACCTTACGCTTGCCAGGCAGGTGTGGCACTGCTAAGCTACATCCCCGGCCCTATTTTGCTTTTGAAAATACATGGATGTATCATTTGGATAGAAGTATTTTTCAAAAAACAGTAATTTTTTCCATTTAATGTTTCAATATTTTTTCATATTACTGTATTAAACCATCAAATTATGAAATAAAATCTCAAACTCACATGATTTCAGTTATTACAAAAAATAAAACTGCTAAAACTTACAAAACTAACTTGATTAGCAAATTAACTTCTGCAGTAAATGTATTTTTCTTTGGACCATTTTATTGCAATCAGCAAAGTGGTCATCCGGGTTGAGCGAGATGACTAACTTGAGAGTAACGGTCATAGAAAGCAAGGGACCACAGCAGGCCCTGCAGCCCTCGAGTGGTGGCCACGAGGGTTCTCACCGGGGGGAAGCACCGCTGGGGAGCAGCTTCAGCACCGCACTGTTTGAGGTAGTCAGCCCAGTCGAAGTCCTGGCCTGGGTAGCCTGTGTGGAGACAGAGAGCAATGATTCACACCACGGGTGCTTGTTTGGTTCTTACCACTCTGCCAGGTGTCCGCCCACAACTTCCAATGTGGCTGATTTGAGGCCTTTGGTATAGTTGTTATTATTTTTAGTACTGAAAAATTAAAGCCAGGGGACTCTATCACTGAGATACATTCCCATCCTTATGCCTTTTTTTTGGAGACAGAGTCTCACTAGGTTGCCCAGGCAGGACTTAAACTTGTGATCCTCCTGCCCCAGCCTCCTCAAGTACTGGGATTACAGGCTTATGCGCTTTTTTTTTTCCTTCAGGTACTTGGATTGAACCCAGGGCCTCGAGTAGTTAAATTTTATTAAATAGAGTACTTCTGGTCAAACTATAATACAATGAAATTCTTTGGATAAACTTCTAAACTCTCAAATTTCAAACAAGATATTTATTTTGAGCAACATTTTATATGTTTAATTGCTGGCATTTACCAAAAGAATTTAAGATAGTTATGACTGGATTTGATCTATACAAATGAATCTAGTCTTATTAGGAGTTATGTTCTGACTGCAAAGAAATAACAAACAGTACAATTTAATCAGTGACTTTTTCTTTGATAAGGCTATTTCCTTAGAACATGTTTTTAGCTAATTACCGACATGATGTTGTTAGCAGTTTTCAGATTTATGTGCTACAGAATCTCAAGGCTCTGAGGGCTGGGAAGAGGATGGTTAAGGGACACAGGTGTGCAGTAGAATAAGTGGGATAACTTCTGTTACACAGCACAATAGGGTTACTATAATTAACAAAAATTAGGCTGAACATTTCAAAACAGCTAGTAAGGATTCTGAATCATAGATACACCAATTATCCTGATCTGATCATTACATATTGTACACATGCACTAAAATGCCACATTGCATCCTATGAATACTTAAAATTACTGTGTGTCAATTGGAAAAACATTCTTTAAATCACAATGCTCTTATAATCTAAATCACGAATTCATTTCAGGAAAAGTCAGGCTCAAGTCCATACTTCAATCTACCAAGGTATTGACAGAAGCATTTCCAAACTAGTGCCTTGACTCAGTGCCATGCATGCAGGGAGCTGGGTGGCCTGTTTGCTGTCTGAACTGCTCTGTGCCTTCGCAGAATTCAGTACTACAAAGGCACAGAGCAGGCTGCTCAAGACTGTGCCCTCATAGAGCCAAACACCCCTGAAATGACTTTTCCACCCAGTTGAGAAATACGCTGCCTCCCTCTCGTTTCCTAGCACTACATTTTATACCATTTTCAATTTCATAATCTACTACCTTCTCTCTGTTTACAAGGCAATTGATGTGGCTATTAACAATGCTCAAAATTCTGCTATCTTTAATCATTGCTTTTCTCCTTCACACAAAGGTGGAAAGCAGGACAAAGAATTTGGAGATGTTCCTCCCGTGCCCACCTGCAAAAGAACTTCCTTCTATTGGTGTTCCACATCACACCCTGCATGGACCATTCATAAGCTCTGCTCCCCGATGGAGGAGAACCTAGAAGTTCTGTGTTTGCCCATCTGAGCTGCCCCTGAAGGGGCAGAGTTATACTTGTTTTTATCTCCCCTGTGACAGATTCAGTGTCTGGGTCAGAGTAAATATTCCATAAATGTTTCCTGGGTGAACTAAGGCAGAAATGAAGGCTAAAGGTTCTGAGTTTATAATCCCTATTAACACAAAAGAGTATTTCCAGCCCACTGTTCAAGATTTAGTAGTATTTAGGGAGTGAAGCCATGCTTACCAAAAGACTACTAAAAATCAGATAAACATCTGACATTTTTCTAATACTTTAAGTTTAAAAATATTAAAAATTGGGCTGGGGATTTAGCTCAGTGCTTCCGCTGCCTGCCTCGCAAGTTCAAGGATTGAGTTCGATCCCCGATACCAAAATTAAAAATTAAAAATTTCAAGATACATCATGTAAAGGTACAAGATCCCAATGATGAATGTAACTGTATTGTATACCGAAAATGTGCCAATAAACTAAAAAAAAAAAAAAATTTCAGCCAGGCATGGTGGGAAATGCCTGCAATCCCAGCACTCAGGAGGCTGAGGCAGGAGGATCACCTTGAGTTTCAAGTCACCCTGGGCTACATACACAGTGAGTCCAAGTCCAGCCTGAACTACATAGTGAGACTTTGTCTCAAAAAAAATTTATTTTTTAGTTAAGCACAACTAAATAATAATCAAGTGCCTTGATTAAAAGGTCAAGATTATATTTTCAAAGAGCTGTTACTTTCCTACTTCGAGGCTCTGTGAGTCCTACTTTTAACCCTAAATTCCCACTAAGAAGCACCTTCCACAAGGCCCAGATTCTAAACATGATCAGTCCTCTTCCTCTCAGCTGTGGCTCAAGGCCAGCTCCCACTACTCAGTGTACATCCTAGCCCACCCATGACTGCCCAACTGATGCAAGACAGAGCCCACTGCAGAGCCAGCAGAGAATCTGGGTATGAGCATGGCCTTTTGATCACATAGGTATACATGTCAAAGTCTGAGGGTGGAACATACTCTAACAGTTTCTTAATTTGATTTATCACTTTCACATAGGTAAATATATGGACTCTAGACCTTCATTTTCACTTGTCTCAGGCTCTTAAAATATTAGGGATTTGAGGAGAAAGAGAAAAGATCTTGGCAACACGACCCTGCACAATTCATTTAAAGGAACAACACAGAAGACTGTGAATGCAAACCTGGAGGTGGGCTGATATGTATACCGTTCTTTAGACTCCACTGCACAGGAAAGATGCCAGGACTGTTAACATGGCACACAAATGATCGCCGTGTATGGCCCTCTGGCCGCAAGTCATCCATCTCCACCAGAAAGTACTTCTCATCAAAAACCTGCACATGCAATTAACAAATGAAATAGACAAATGGTTACATGTATATATGAGTAGGTACATACACATGTATTTTTTTTTCTCAGCACAGCCAAACATGTCACAAAAGTGCAGTCACATGTAATAACGCTAAATGCTCAATAAATGCTAGCTGTGTCAGGCACCACTTTAAGTATAATACATGATGGTCATAATATATGGTGAATAAATTTTAAAAACTAGTAATAGTAAAAGACAAGTTGTCATCAATCCCCCTCAAAACACTCCCCCGGCTTCAGAGGTGCTTATTCTCATAATTCTTGTCACTTTCTGAGGCAGCTCTGGCATTTCCTTTCTGAGTGTCTTTATGAGGTATGATGAAAAAAATGGTCATGGTGTTGCCTAGTGCCAACCAATGAAAAGCCAAACTTGTAAAAACATTACAATGTGTCCTCATTCATGGGATTTGGCATCATATGACCACTGGTCCTTCCCCAAAGTCAAAGTGATTGTGAAAGGTAAACATTTTCAATCAGTTCAGGACATCAAAGCAGCTAAAGACACACACCAAAGACGACTTCCAGAACTGCTTCAGAAACTGGCAAGAAGGACAGGATGTATTCAAAGCATGGGAGAATATTTTGAGGGGGATTAATGACAATATATCTTTTACTGTAACAAATTTTTTTTTGGTACCAGGGATCAAACTCAGGACCTTGCCTTTGCGAGGCAGGTGGCGGCACCGAGCTAAATCCCCGGTGTAACAAATTTTTTAAATTCACCATATTTTTTATCCGACCACATATTAATTTCATTTTAATCTTCCTAACAATCTAATGGGACACCACATTAACAACTCCATTTTCTAGGTAAGGAAAATGAGTTTTAGAACAGTAACTTGTCCCAGGTTATCCAGTCAAGAAGTAGCAAAACTTGGATTCAAACCCGATAGTTGGGCTCCCAAATAAAATTTAGTTTAAGCTCAGTGAAGAGTCAACTGCAGATCCTTGCCCAGTTTCCAATGCCAAAGAGAAGTTAATAAACTTCCTCTGGCTCCTAAACCACATTTCTTCCTACTCCAGATACAGTATTATGACCTTACATACAAGTTCAGAATTCTCCCTTGCTCAGAAAATAATCTTCTACCAAGACAAAGAAAATTTATATTAGCAGATCAGATGATTCAGCAGTCAAGGAACTATGCCCTAGTTACACTCCACTTCTGATCCTACCTTCAGTAAACGGGCTTCTGCTATGGTCTTACATTGAATCCTCTCCCTCGTGTACTAACTGGGTCATTGGTCCTTGACAATGTGCTCAGCTGTTCTGGTTACTCCTGGCATTTGTCAGTCTTCTGAGGAATAAAATCTCAATCTTCAATACAAGGCTGTAGTCATCCTACTGCCAGACCTTGTGACACTGATTGTCTGGTTCACTTACATTTCCTTATTCCAGTAAACTGTACCAGGCAGGACAGTGATGACACACCCTGCCTCTATACTTTACAGACACAGTGACTACAAACAGTTAAACCTCCTGGGCCGGGGATTTAGCTCAGTGGTTGCACTGCCTGCCTTGAAAGTGCAAGGTCCCAAGTTTGATCCCCGGTACCAAAACAAAACAAAACAAAAACACAGTTAAACCTCCTCTCATTAGACACAGTTAGGCCTGCCCCAAAGAATACAGCCCCCGTCCTCACTACTTGGTGTCTAGGCCTTAAGTCTTTGCTTGGCTATGGCTACCAGGCTCTGAAGAGAGAACTGCCCACAGAAAGCTGGACAATAAAAACAAAATGAGCATAAGCTAGAGGTGTGGTGTGGTGTGGTGTGGAGACAGGGCCTCACTACGTAGTTCAGGCTGCCCTTGAACTCACTACATAGCCCAGGCTGGCCTCAAACTCGAAGCAATCCCCCTGCCTCAGCCTCCCGTGCGCTGGGATTATAGGACTGCACCACCATGCCTGGCAACAAGCTGAATTAACAGAGAATGAGGATCAAAACACTATAATTTTCTAAATCAGCCACCGTGATGGGGACTTTTACTAAGAGGATTCCTTCCATTTTACCTTAACAACCGTAGCAGGAGAGATCTCAAAAGGTGACCATGGGTCCAGAGCTTCCAATTTCATATTTACAGAGAATGTATGAATGCCAATAACCTGTTTGTCCTGAAAGACAAACAACGAAAGGAAAAAAAAATGTATTTTTGTATTAACTTTATACTCACATGCAACAGAATAGTGCTCTAATTAGTTAAAATAGAGTGAACCCTTGACTTATGAACCCAATTCGTTCTCAAGAGCTGGTTCTAACTCAAATTGGTCAACTGAAGACTCAAGCTCTTCTACAAAGTCTCTTTCCTGTATACAGGCAGATCTCAGTGTCCTTAGAGAGACACTGGTGCAGGACTTCTCAATTAACCGCACACAGGAAATGATGTTATGATGTTCCTTCCAGAACTCTTTAAGGGTTAAATCTGTATCTCAGACCATCTGGAAGCACAAGCAGCTGGCATTTGTGTCCTAACTGAAGACTTTGGTCATAAGTTAAAACTAAAATTCTGGTCATAACCCAAGTTGCTCATGTGTCAGGCCGTTTGTAACTCGAGGGTCCACTGTATATGCCCAGCTTCTGCTAAGTCGTATAATTTCTTTCTGGAAAAAACTATTCAGGACAAAAAACAACACAGAAAGTATATTTTCTCTCTACATTTAGGACACAAGGGACATCTAAAGGAAAAACCAAATTTATTTTATAACAAGTTAGGGCTATGTATTTAAGAGTAGAGGATGTATTTAAGAGTACAGGATGCATTTAAGAGTGGAGGATGTATTTAAGAGCCGGGGATGTAGCCCAGTGGCATCTTGCCTGCCTGCCAAGTGTGAGGTCCTGAGTTTGGTCCCCAGTACTGCAAAAAAAAAAAAAAAAAAAAAAAAAGAGTAGAAGAGAAAAATATTCAAAGTGTCTTAAGAGGACCTGGAGAGAAAATCCAGACAAGCACTGCAAGAAAACCAGGGTGATCATCACTCCACTTAACCTCTCTCCTCTCCTGTACAGGCTAGGGCACTCTCCTGCTTCCAGGGGTTATTTTGCACTTTTCCTCTTTCCAAATTGCTTTACTCTGTTGTGAGAAGAGAAATACTATCTATCAAGTGTTTTTGGTTTTACCTTAAATAAATAAGATGGTAATGGCTCTTCTTCCTCCTCTTTGACTTTGGCCAAAATCTCCTGCCACTCAGCTTCATTTTTCAAATGTCTGATGGCTTCAGTAAGACAGGACAAAATGCTTTAGATGAGAAAGCCTATATACTTTTTTCAACTATTCTGAAAGCATTCATATAAACAAAAGAAGTACTTTCCACTGGGAACAGGACAGAGTTCAAGTCCTTTATACTCATCTTCACTCAGAAGAACTTGCATCTTAACCTCAGTACACTGCTCTGTTCAGAACCCACACAGCTAAGCTCTGTGAAAATGCCTGCAGTAAGATCATAAGGATTCCTCTAGTCCATAAACTAGAGTTTAACACAATCTGCTGTGAACCCAATTTGCTATATATACCTATCGGAATGCTACCTAGAGAATATTTTTCTTTGTTTTGAAAAGGGGTCAGTATGAGTTTGGGCAGAAGTCTATGAGTTTTATCAATATGTGTGGCAAATTATAAATGCAAGAAAACAGAAAGAAAAATAGGCATTTAATCTAACATCTCCATACAAATTTGTTGCAGTATCTCTACTAACAAAGGCTTCAATAAGAATAATGTTTTTCAGTTTCATGGACATTAGTAACAACAATAATGTGTTTAAAAAATGTATATTATTGTTTACCTAATGGAGGGTGAAGTTCATATCCCTGTTGAGCGGCCCAACCAACATGATGAAGAAATGGATCCAAGTAATACAACCAATGTTCGAAATTGTCAGGACTTTCAAGTCCTTCATAATGCAGCTTCAGCCGTCCCCCAATGTTTTCTACTACAGTAACAATCCAAGTACTTAGAGACTCCCGAAAAGCTTGGCATTCTAGCCTGGAGCCTGGAGCAATGAGATCTAAAGGATTCCTTCCATGGCGGAGCTGTAGGTTAAAAAAGTTAAATGATTACATAAGAGAAGTTAACATATTTTTAAAAGTCAAGTTCTAAACGATTTCAAGCCAACTTTCATATTCTCTTACCTATCAAAACCTGGTGACATTAAATTGTCAATTATCATACAAACCTCTTACATTATTACTTCTAGATGATATGAAAATGCTTATCTTAAAAGAAAATCTACTCATAATACAATAAAACTATTCTAAAAATCTCTATCTTGAGGCTTGTTTCATTTAGTAAGAATTTTTAGAATATCATTACCACTTTGTCTCTGATTACAAAAGTAAATATAATCATCATTAAAGAAAAAAACATGTGAAAGTCTCCTATAATCTCACCTCTAAGAAAGAACTACAGAAAATGCTTTGGCATACACTTTTCTACACACAATATCCACCGCCGCCTCTGTTTTTTCAAAATGGGACTAGTATACACTTTTTTCAATTTGTTCTTCACTTATTACATTATAGGTGTCTTGGGCTGGGGATTTAGCTCAGTGGCTCCGCTGCCTGCCTTGCAAGCACAATGACCCGAGTTTGATCCCCGGTACCAAAAAAACCCCCCCAAAAACAAAAAAACAAAAACATTACAGGTGTCTTTCTAGTACAGCATGTAAATCTCACTTTTTAAACTCTTTTATGATGTTCTGTATTGTAAATGGGCAACGATCTATTCACTTTCTGATATTTTACTTATTTCTGATTTTTACTCATTTTACAAAGTTCTAATGAATTCAGTAAGAATTTTTTATTACACTGAAGGAAAGGGAAAATTCACCTCTATCTAGATATATATTTAAAACTACAATAAAAAACAGACACAGGGACCAGGGATTTAGCTCAGTGGCACCATGCCTGCCTCATGAGCGCAAGGTCCTGAGTTCCATCTCCGGTACCAAAAATAAAAGACACATGACTTTCATTCCAAAGTCATCATTTAATCATTTCTTAATATTCAATCTCACATTTCTTTCTGAGTAAAAACTGCTCTGTAAAACTTCCATATCCAAGTATGCAAAAGAACATATAAGCAAATGGAAGAACACATTCACAGATAAAAATTTCAAGATAGCAGAATCATGGTCAATGCAGAACAGAGTATTTTATCAGTGCATTTATTCATGACTTCACTCATTCATTCAAATTTTACTGAGTGTTTTATATATGCCAGGCTCTGTCTGACTAAACATAAAAAAATGAGCCAGGCTATGAAATATAAAGAACAGCTTGAGGGATACTACTCAACAATCAAGATTTAAAAGAGGATGTGAATAGATCATAGAATTAGATGTAAAAGCTAAAATTATAAAATTTTTAGATGTATAGGAATAATTTTTTCTTGCAAATTTTATTTTATTTTTCACGTGAGAGGATATGTTATATTTCAACACCATAAGATCTATACAAAGTCAGTGTTGTTGGAATAACTTTTTTTAACCTTGGGTTAAGCAAAGCCTACTTAGATATAGCACCAAAAGCACAAGAAACAAAAGAAACAGATATGGTAAATTAGACTACATAACAAAACCCTTTCAAATGATAAAAAAAGACAACCTTCAGTATGGAAGAAAATGTTTGAAAATCAAATATTCTATCAGCACTTGTATCTAGCATGTATAAGGAATTCTTCAATTCAGTAATAAAAAGACAACCATGGGGAAAAACACTGCTCCGAAAGAGATGCATGAATGGCACCTAAAATGTTGTGGAACCTCAATAACACTTAGGGAAATGCAGATCAAAATGAGACATTACTAGGATAGCTATAATCAAAAAGATAACAAGTAGTAGCAAGGATGTAAAGAAGCTGAAACCTTAAAACATCGCATTTCACATACATATGCCACAAAGAATGTTACTGGTATGATAGAAAGTGGTAAGATATCATTTAGAAAGCCCATAGCCAATACATTTTTCACATAATCAAGGTATCCATACCCACCAACAAATTCAAAAGCTACACTAATTTGAAAGGACTGCTGAAAGTACATAGGAGTAAGATAGCTCCAGTGTCTTCTGAGCAAAGAAAAGGGGGCCTCAAGTCATCTACTGTGAATTACAAATGGCCACCCTGAAGCAGAATCAACCCCTGCTCAATTCTGGAATGAGAGCTCTCAAAGGCCCCATTTTTCAACTGTGTAAAAGAATCTGGAAAATCAGATTTGAATAAATTCAGATTTTTAGGCACCTAGCAAGCCACCAGTTTGCAATCTCTAAGGCTAAATTTAAACTTCACAATACTTACTCCTATGTCTTTAGTAATGTTTATTTGCTTCAGAGTAAATTAGTAACCATTTGGGGGAGGGGGTACAGGGATCGAACTCAGGACCTTGTGCTTGCAAGGCAGGCGGCAATGCCACCGACTAAATCCCTGTCCTGGAAACCAATTTTAATTCCTTGGCAAGAGTTTTCCACACTGATTTTGGCATACAGTAATACTCACGCCCTCTAGCAGTGGAACAGGAGGACTACATGCACCAGTCAGGGCCTGCCGCAGAAAGGCATCCCAATCAGACACTTTATTTCTGATGCCTAGATGAGAGAAGAAATGACTATTATTCATAGTGACAGCCACAGAACACAAAGAAACCTGACACATGGAAATGGCTCAGAGGTATGTTTGCCATTTTCAAATCTAAAAGTTCAAGTATCACTTCTTTGGGAGCTTAAAAAAATAAAACAATTCTTTGGACTTTTGATTAGTAACAGTTGTATACAAAAGAACTCCCTGTTACTGCAATTTTAGCCAAAAGGCATCTGCTTTATTTTTTATAGGAAAATTTCAAACATACAGAAAAAGTACAGAAAAAGGTATAATGAATACTCATGCACCTTCATGTTTCAGCAAATGTCATCTCATAGCCAGTTTGTCTCATCTACACCGATAATTAGTAAACTACCACCTGTGGGCTAATTTTGCCTTTATCTACTTTTGTAAATAAAACTTAATTGAAACATAGCCATGCCAACTAGTTTATGTATTTTCTGTGCGGCCTTCACACCACAAAGGTTGAAGTGGGCAGCTGTAATAGGGACCATACGACTCATAAAGTCTAAAACATTTATTATCTGGCCCTTTATAGATAATCTTCAAACCCTGGCCTATAACCTCATACACATTATTCCCACTCAATCAAGAATTACCTAGAAAACAATTCTAAATATCATATAGTGTATAGTCCAGTACATATTTCTGAAAGTAAATAACTTTTTATGTAACCAGAACAATATCATACCTTTAAAATGTTAATAATTCCTTAATGCCAAATGTCTAGTCCACTTCAAAATTTTTTCAATTCTTATAAATATTTTTCAATGTGTTTGATCAAATCAGGATCCAAAGTAAGATCTATACATTGCAAATGGTTGTTCATCTAAATCACTTGTAATTTGTAGGTTCCTTCTCCTTCTCCCCCGGCACCCCTTTCTTGCAGCATGTTGTTGAGATTCAGCCTTTGTCCTATATAGTTTTTCAAAGTCTGTCATCATAGGCTGCCTCCCAGTAGCAACCAGTAGTTCCACTGTCACCTATACTTTCTATAAATTGGTCTGTAGAGCCAGAAGCTTAATCTAACTTGGATTATATATTGTTTGGAAAGAAGGAATTATATCCTCCCATCAGCAGGTGCATAAGGTCTGGCTGTCTATTCTTTATTAGATTTAATGGGGGCCCAAAATGGAGATATTCTATTACCTCATTTACTAACCAAAATACTTCTAAAAACTTCTCTTCCTCAACTATTTGACTGCCCTGAAGAAGAGCTCACAAAAAGAAAGCAGAATATATGCTTGATTCTCTTCATTCTTTCCCCATATTTACCAGCCTTTAAAACAATTAGTTGGTTCCTTGGCATCTTCCAAAGGTCATCAATGATTTCACTGTGAAATCCTAAGTTAAAACACATATATTTGAAGTCACTGCAGCCAATCTGAATTTTTTTTTACTTTTAACAGAGGAGTAAACTCATTAACATTTACTGATATTATCAATATGAATGGCCTCCAATCTGTCATTTTGTTAACTGTTAAAATTGTATGTGCAGTGTTTCACTATGTGATCTATTCTACTTATATATATAATTTCACTTTTTGAATCTTTCAGTATTTAGAGAGGTTTACATTTTCTACTCCTTACCTTTACACTGACACCTTTACATAATACTTTTAGTCCTCTGTATTTTGGGGCTATTTTCTTTTTTTCTGTAAACAGTATTGAACTTAGGTAACCTCTTTTTATTCTCTCCTTCAGCACCTCATTTCAGGCAGTATCATTTTACTCCCAGTTAATTCTAAAAAAGGAATTAAATTACACAGCAATAAAGATTTTTTTACAAAAGGGAATGGGTAAGCTTATGTTTATTCACATGTATTTATTCATGTTCCTCTCCTGATGTGCCCCTTATTTTTTATGATACTATATCTAATTGCCAGAGCACCTTTATACACTGTAGTGTCTTAGTCATCATTTAGTCTAAACTCTAATGTTACACATGTAAATATTTCTCTAGCAATTTTTATGCTCATTTGATTTTTCCCATACATGACAAGCTTTTTTAGTACATAATTCAAATTGTCTTTTATTTCAGTAGTTTAAGTTACAGTTACATTATTTTATTGTTTCATTGCTTTGGTTTTATTCTTCAGGGACTTCTATTTTATGCATCATAAATCACTGTAAATGTCTATATAATTTTCCCCAAGTCCTTTTTCTTTCCTCATTTATTTTTTTATTTCAAAATGTTTGCCCTTCCTTCATTTTCTATTTCTTTTCAGATATTACCTGTGATGATTTACTCCTGTGTTCATTTAAACTATTTTTATATCTAATATTTTATTTCCATTCTAAATTCTACTTTTTCTCTTCAAATCTTCCTTTTCTTCAATCACCTCATATTTGAATTTTTTTAAATTTTACTTAAGGTTTTATCATTACTGCTCTTTTAGCTTATTTTGAAATATTTGTATCTGACACAGTGTTCATCCCTTTTGTGGTTATGCATCACCGGAAGGATTTTATTCTTTCTTTTTTTGTGGAGTTTATTTTTTTGTACCAGATATCGAACTTGGGTCCTTACGGTTGCAGGGCACGCAGTGGAACCACTGTGCTAAATCCCCGGCCCAATTCTTTCTTTTTTTGGTTATAATTGTTTTTATGAGATTCAACTGAAATCCTTTCCCACTGCTGATGAAATGAGATGCATTTTCTTACACTCTTAGGATGAGATGGTGGGCCAGGTGGCTTTGGGTTTCTAGGGTTTCCTCTCGAGCTTGCTAAAAACCCATACCACCTCAGGACCGTAACACCAGATCTTCATCTCTAAATACCATTCTTCACTGCAAGAAACCACAACTTCTTGGGGAAATGGCTGATTTCAGAGCTGAGACTGAAAAGTTTCTAGAGCCAAAAAGTAAGATACTGCTCAGAGAATAAAAGTGACACATCAAAAAGACATCAGCCAATTTGTAAGAAGTTTCTACTCACTGAATCTAGGACAGTTTCACATCAAAATAAATGAAAGGAAAAGATTACAACCCACTGAATAAAAAAGAATCATTAGTCTACACTGATACAAACACACACACACACACACAAGTCTACCAAAAATACGTATTTTTGGTATGTATGTACACACTTCAGGAAAAGGAAAAATAGCATGATATTTTTTCAACAGATGGCATTACCCTCATATAGGGCACCTTAGAGGATGTGGTATATTGCAGAAAACCCACTATACTGCTGGCCCTTACAGAAGAAACTGAAAATGCATGCCCAGCAATCTCAATGACCAACATTACCCAAGCACCAGTTTGCCATACTAATAAATGTCTGGAAGCTAACGGCCACCACTTTGAGTATCTCTGATAATTGTAGAGGCCAAAAGTAACACATTTATCTCAGATGTCTCCATAAATTTAGTATTAAAATATTCATACAAGTTCTATACATGTCCAATTAAGAAATGTAAAAATTAGAAAAACAGTATTTGTTAACTAGTAGAGCAATACTGTCTCATAAAAAATTTATAAATTGATGCTAAAAATAGTGGATGAAAGTTTGAAAAGTAATAGGATATATTCATAATCTCAAAGAATCTTCCTATAAGATACTCATTAATTTAAAAGGGTAAAAGAATAATTTCACAGTGGAACAACCTGACATATAGCAACTTAATCAAGTGATGAAAGTTATTATCAGTAATATGACAAATCAACCATATGCATCTCCCAACAGGATACAATGAAAGGACACAATTTCTCTATTTTTTTCTATGAAAAGTAAATAATCTAAATCTAAGGAAACATAAGACAAATACAAATTGGAGGTGATTCTACAGAATAACTTGCCTGTACTCTTAAAAAATGTCAAGATAAAGAAAGATTAAGAAAACTAAGGAGCTGGAGACGTAGCTCACTGGCACAGCACCTGCCTGGCAAGCATTAGGCCCTGAGTTCAATTCCCAGTACCAAAAAATAAAATAAAATAAATAAAGTTTTTAAAAAAGAAAAGAAAACTAAGGAGAGATGACAACTAAATGCTATGTGATCCTAGACTGAATCCTGAATCAGGAACAGAAATAGGACATAAAGAACATTCCTGGGACAAAGACATAATGAGCATTATTGAGAAACTGGCCTATACATTTCAAAGTATCAAAGCCATGAAGGGCCGGGGGTTTAGCTCAGTGGTTCCGCTGCCTGCTTTGCAAACGCAAGGTCCGGAGTTCGAGGCCTGGTATGGAGGAGGGAGCCATGAAAGACAAGGAAAGCCCAAGGAAGTATTTCAGATTAATGAGGAAACTTATTTGTGAGACATGACAACTGAATGCAACACATAATCCAGGATTTTCTATAAAAATGTTATTGGAACAGTTGGTAAAAATTATCTATAGATTAAATGGAATTGCATCAGTAACCTCCTGTTTTTGATATTTTTATGGTATTCATGAATGCCATGTGTTTAGAGATACATTAAAGGATTTATGAGTAAAAGGGCATCATGTCTAAAAGTGACTCTCAAACAGTTCGCTAAAAAAGCATGCGTGGGCAGGGGAGAAAGGATAAAGCAAATGTGGTAAAATGTCAACATTTGGGGAAACTTGGCAAAAAGACTCCCAGAATTTTCTATACTGTTCTTACAACTTTCTTGTAAACCTGAAATTATTTCAAAATAAGAAGTTAATGAAAATCGCTTCTTGGCCTTTTGGTTAAGATCAAGTGAAGAACTTAATGAAAAATATAAAAAGTCTGGTGTTTTCTTAAATCTGCTTCTCTCTTTCTTTCTTCCAACTTTTTCTCATCATTTTCTTTCTTTTGTCTTTATTGTCTTTCTCCTGCTTAATTTGGATTCTACTGTCCCTTACTGGAATGGAGCTTTAGTTGGTTCATTTTAAGACTTCATAGTTCCCAGACTGCTTAGCAGTAAGACAGAGGCCAATAAAAATAAAGAGAACCAGCGGCACTCTATTCAGCTCCATGTTCTGGAAAACAATCAGACTTACCTATCCTAAATTCAGAGCACCTCACAGACTTAAAAGGATCAGAAGCACTGATGTTCTCTATGAGTGAGCATCATAAAAACATGAGACTTTACAGAGAAAATAATTTTTAAAAGATAGGAAAATGTGCATTACTTCTTATAAATATTTTCATTAAAAATAAAAATCTAAAAACATTAAGTAAACCTACATGAAGTAAACCTATATGACTGGAGACTGAAAACTTCAAGGCTGAGTAATTCATACTTACAGTAATATATCATGTCTCAATAGAAGTATTTTATTACCTTCTGGGGCTTCAAGAGTCTTCTTATTCTGCTCACACCATCCAATGGGGTAGAGATCAGCCTTTCGAATGTCACACCAGAAGTCTGCTCTCCGATCCTCCCCATAGCCATCATAGCGGAGGAGGAGCAACTGCTCACAGGTAGTAATAATGGTGGCAACCCAGTAGGTTTCAGGATTTGTTCTCACAGCCACCTCCAGTTTCATACCAGGAGCAAATCCATTTTGCAAACGTGTGTCCACCTAAACAGGGAAAGTGTCATTAGGCACCAGAGAAGTATCATAGGTATTTCTCTGCCTAGCATTGAGAGAGAGGGAGAGAAGGAGAGAGACCACATCGAATCTAGGGCCTTGCCACACTATACAAGCACTCTACCACTAGACACATGCCCAGCCTATTTTATTTTGAGACAAGGTCTCACCAAGTTACCCAGGCTGGCCTTGAACTTGCAATCCTTCTGCCTCTGCCTCCCAAGTACCTGAGATTATAGGCATGTGCTGACATGCCTGGCTCGATACTCTTTTAAGACTTAAAATTCTGAAGCAATAAATCCAATAAAACCTTCTTTAAAACCTGAGAAATTCCAATTCTAACTCATAGGATTGATCCAAACAAACCACAGAAATAACAATGATCCTTCATCTCACAAATGAAGGAAGTCCATATTTTCACCAAAGCAGTCTGATTACAGGAAATGCTTTCTATTAAGTATATACCTTGCTAAATATTCCCTATTTTAACAGCCTTCAACATTGTGTTTAAGAGTGATTTCTAGATCACTCATCAGAAAATTTATGAAACTAGAATAGGGAAAGGTCAAATATAACTCATAATGACAATAAACTAGTATAGTATCTCCTATATGTGGGAAGCTGTACTTCACATGTCCCCCAAATGGTCTATGTTTCAACCAGTTATTCTTGAAAAGCAATGTTCCTCTTTTCTATTTCAAAATTGTTCTAGCTCAGATAAAATATTATATGGTGACAAAGATATGAGACAGCAATTCTGGAATTATCTCTTGTATGTGTAAGCCACTTCGATTTTATCTTTTGGGAAATGCCTAAATTACTTGGCCAATCTTTTTTCATTCAGTTTATATTTTGGAAACCAGTTCTATGAAGGTTATTTGTGTTGTATCTTCTGATTTTCATGATGATGCCTTTTGATGAACAGAAGTTTTTAATTTAATGTAGTCTAAAATCAATATTTTTCCTTTAATAAGTCACTCCCTTTTCTGTATTTTTTAACAAATCTTTCCCTACCCCTAAAAGCCATAACAATGATATACTATATTATTTCCTAGGAGCTTTTGGTATTTAGAACTGATATCTACCTGGAATTAATCCGTACATGGAGTTAAGTGGGGCTGTGTTTTGTTTCAATATGCACACACAATAAAATCAGTACCTTTCCCAATCACTAAAAATCACCACTTTTAATATAAATCAAATGTTTCTGTTTCTGATTTGTCTTTTCTTAGAGCAGAACTCCTCTGTCTTAAGGTTGATATCCGACTACAGCCAGTCTTTATGTTTTGTTTATTCTTTAAGTGTGTTTAGTTATTTGTGGACCTTTATCCAAATGAACTTCAGGATCAGCTTGTCTATTACTACCTAAAATGGAGGGGTGGCAGTGTGACTTGGTCTGCAGTAAATCTACAGACTTATTTGTGGAGAACTGACATATTTACAGGAATGACTCATTACATGAACAAAGTATATTCCCCCTTCGCTTATGCAGGTCTTTAACTGAGAATTGATAATGGTTTGGAGATTCCTTACAAATTTTTGTGGCATTTATTCTTAGACATTTGATGTTTTGGGTTTTCATTTAGTTCAACATAATTCTAAATTTCTTTTGAGTTTTCTTCCATGACCTGTGTGTTATTTAGAATTTTGCTGTTTAACCTCCATGTATATGGAGATTTTTAACCTATCTTTTTGTTACTGATTTCTAGTTTAATTCCACCATGGTCCGAGAGCAGATACTGTATGATTTCTATTCTTGTAAATTTGCTATAGTGTGTTTTATGGCCCAGAATGGGGTCTCTGTGAATGTTTCATGTGAGTTTGAGGTGACTGGATGAGGTATTCTATAGATGTTCATTATATCCAGTTGATTGATAGTGTTGCTGAGCTCACCTGTGTCCTTACTAGTTTTCTGCCTGAGAATCTGTCCATTTCTGATAGAAGGGTGCTGAATCTTCCAACCACAATATCAGATTCATCTGTCTCTCCTCATACTTTCATGGATTTTTAAATCTTTGCTGTTAAATACATACATGGTTATGTCTTCTTACAGAATTGACCCCATCATTATGTAATATCCTAACCTTTTTTATCCCTGACAACTGCTCTGTCTGAAATTAACATGTACTCCCACTTCCTTCTGACTGGTGTTAGCAAAGCATCTTTATTTTTTCGTTTTTGGTTTTGGTTTTTCTTTTTGGTACTGGGGATTGAACTCGGGACCTTGCACTTGCCAGGCAGGCGCCAGAACCACTGAGCCAAATCCCCGGCCTAAGGCATATTTACTTTTATGTAGCTCTGACTTTTTCGATGATCCATTCTAACAATCTCTTTCAATTGATATACTTAGATGACATTCAAAGTGATTACTGATATAGTTGGATTAATATCAACCACAGGATGGACACAGTGGTGCCCACTTTTAATCCCAGGTACTTGGGAGGCTGAGGCCTGCAAGATCCAGGGTTAAATCTCCAGCATACACATGAGAGCACATGCACATGCACACGCACATGGACAGAATAAAACAACAACAACAACAATACCCTGCCATTTACATTCCTTTTTTTATTTGGAAAGGGAGATACTGGGGATCGAACCCAAGGCATGAGAATAAACAACAGCCTCACCCTTTTTATTTTTTGAGATAGGGTTTTCCTAAATTGCCCATGCTGGCCTTAAACTTGCAATCCTCCTGTCTCAGCCTCCCAGTTAGCTGGGATTATAGTCATGTACCACCATGCTCAGCTAAAATTGAGGGATTTTGTCACTGGTAGATCTACCTTGCAAGAAATATTAAAAGAAATTCTTTATAAAGAATGAAAATTATACTCAGATCTAAACTTTAAAAAGGCAGAGCATTAGAGAAGGAGCAAAAGAAGGTGTAACAAAATCTTTTTTTGTATGTATTATTTTTCCTCAGGGACCTTGCACTTGTGAAGCAGGTGGGTGGCACCACTGAGCTAAATCCCCGGCCCTTTGTACGTAGTCTTAATTGACCTCAAAGATTAAAGTTTGTTCGAAATAATAATAGCAACAAAGTATTTTTTTGATTATAGCTTATAAATATTGTAGCACATGAATGACAACAATGTTATAAAAGACATGTGAAAGGAACTGAGAATACACTGATATAAGGAATTTGTATTACCTGTATTATGAAACAGTACTACTTAAAAAAAAAAACTTAGGGGCCGGGGGTTTAGCTCAGTGGTTCTGCCGCCTGCCTTGCAAGCACAAGGTCCCGAGTTCTATCCCCAATAGCCACCCCAAAAAATTAGATTAATTCTAAATTTACATTGTGAACTCAAGAACAACTACTAAAATTTTTTATAGAAGTATAATGATATGCTAAGAGTACTGTGCTAAGTGAAATTAGACCAAAAAAAATGAAATATATGATTCTACTATGTGAAATACACAGAACATAAAATAGATGTTACCAGGGACTACAAAAAGCGGGGAGTGGGAAGTTATTGTTTAATGGTACTGAGCTTCTGGTTTTTGTTTGTTTGGTTGGTTTTGGTTTTTGAGACAGGGTCTTACTATGTAGTTCTGGCTGGCCTTGAACTTAGTAGCTTAGAACTTGCGGCGATCCTCCTGCCTCAGCTTCTTTTTTTTTTTTAACATTGTGATCTTATTTTCCCATTTTGTGATGTTTGTAGTATTTGACAGCTTTTTATTTTTTTATTTTATTTTTTGGTACTGGGTATCAAATTCAGGTCCTTGCACTTGCAAGGCAGGTGGCAGAACCACTGAAGTTCTGCCTCAGCTTCTAGAGTGCTGGAATTACAGGTGTGCGCCATCACACTCTGCCTGAGCTTCTGTTTAAGATGATTACAAAACTTCTGCATGTAGTTGTACAACATTGTGAAAGTATTTACTGCCATTGAACTAAAAAATGACTTAAATGGTAAATTTTATGTATATTATAATAAAATAATTTTTGATGTAGTGGCTGAAAGGTTTTCAATATTTCTTTAACTATATAGTCTACTTACAAATATCATTTTACCACTTCATATATCATATAAAGATCTTAACAACAATATACTCCCCAATCCTCACTCCATTGTTTGTGCTATTATAGTTACATCCATTATATAATACATGATATATTTCTACTATTTTTGCTACAGAGATAACTCTTAGAGACACTAAATATAAGAAAAAATAAACTTTATATAACTTACATGTATGCCCTTTTCCACCATTTTTTAAATCTCTTTGTATAGATTGTTTCTATGTTACACAAAATTCCTGTCTTAAGAATTTCCTTTAATATTTTTGTAGTATGGGTCTGGTAATAATTTCTCTTAACTTTTGTATCCCTGGAAAAAAGTATTGCTCCTTCACTTCTGAATGGAATTTTTGCTGGATGTAGAATTCTGGGTTGACAGGTTTTTTTCTTTTCTTCTTTCTTTCAACATCTTGAAGATCTTACTCTACTATCTTCTGGGTTACAGTTTTTGAAAAGATTTTGTTGTAATTGCTTGCTCTTCTATTTCCAGTACGTCTTATTCTTTAGGTGGTCCTCAAGATTTTCTCTTTTTGGTTTCATAGTTTGGTATGTGTCTGGATTGGTTCTATCTGTTTAGTTATTTTTTTCTGATTGACATTCCCTGAGCTTCTCAGATCTATGGTATGTTATTTCTTTTCTATAAAAACTGTCATTACTTCTCCAAATATGTCTTCTTCACTCTGTCTGACCTCCAAGATTCCAGTTACAAAATACATTATACCACTTAATATTATCCCATAGCTGTTGGCTGTTTTGTCTTGGCTTTTTCTCCCCTCTCTTTTCTCTTTGTGCTTCAATCTCGGTAGTTTCTACTGATCTGTCTTCAAGTCTTACGGTCTTTTCCTCAGTTGTCAAGTCTATTAATGAGCCTGACAAAAACACTCATCAACTGTTATTATGTTTTTCATTACTATTATTTCCATTTCATTCATTCTAATAGTTTTCATCTCTGCTAATATTCCTTTTCTGTTTGTTCACATTCTCTATTGTGCTGGGGCCTTTAACATATTAATCACAGTTACTTAAAATTTCCTGTCCAATAGCTCCAACATCTGGACCATATGAGTCTGATCTGTGGACTGCTTTGTCTCTTAATGGTTTGTTGTTTTTCTCTTGCTCCATTATGTGCCCTATAATTTTTGGCTGAAAACAAAACATCATAAAACAATCGATACTTAGATAAATAATAGTTATGCCTAAAAATGGGCATGTTTCTTCTTTTCTTAGGCCCTTAGTTCAAGGGAGAAGATTAAGTTAATCTAGTTAGTTGTGGAGCTGGGTCTGGGGTTTGCTGTTGCTACGGTGATGCAATACCCCCCCACAGGCTTCCAATTCTTATAGCATCATCATCATCGAGTATTTAGGCATAAGTTCATTTGCCAGAGGGTTCCTTTTGTCAGTGCCTCTGCTCCACCCACAGACTTAGGTCTTCTCTTTGTGACTGTACCTCAGAGAATGTCTCTTTATAAGCTTGCCTTTCCTGCTACACCAGACCACACACTTTCTAACCTGGTGGTGAGAGACAGCTGAAGAGAAACAGATTCAACCTCAGTTGTAAGCTGAACCTTAGTCTGTGTCCCTGGGTCTTGGAGGGGAACTTCTCAGTGATCCCACCCCTCTCCCAACTGCAGGGGACTCCTAATGCTTCAGCATGTGTTCCCTCTCCTCCCCCGGGACAGAAGTTTTATTTTTCTTCTATTCTTCCCCAAGCTGCAGTGAACCCTCACCCATGCCTCAGGGTTGATAGGGTTTGTATTCCTTTCCCTAACACCTTTAAAGCCATTTTTTTTGGTTTTGTTTTATTTCTAAAATAGCAGGTAGAATTTAGTCTCTCTCTGGGTGAATGCTGTTTCATCAGAATGTACCATTAGGAAAGCTTCTGCATCCTCTTCAAATATCATCTCTAATTCTTTCTTCAGCCTTGTTTTCCTCTTTCCTGTGTTCCAAACTGGATCCTGTAAAAGCCCTGCCAGATGCCTGTACATTCATCTCCACTGACCTGAAGATCTGAGTTCTACCTGTTCTTTTCCTGTGATACGCTAGCTACAGGCTTCCCTTCTCAGAAAACTCAGAGTGTGGTAGCCCTTTACCATACTCTAGGATTCAAGTTTACAAATATTTCTTAATTTAACAATGAAAGAGTGTGCATTTTTCACTCTCCTTTTTGCTTTTTCATTCATGGAAGAAAAGGTGAAATCTTTTTCTTTAATAAAAATGACATTTTAAAAACCAGAATTTAGGTAAAGGAATTTACTGTCTATCTGAACATTAGTACACAATACATATCAGACTAGGAATAATATCAAAAACAAAAATTCAGAAAGAAAAAAAAAGGAAAAAAACCCACAAAAATTCAAAGGTATTATAGAAGCACTAACAGGTTTTCCACGTTAAAAAAAAAAAAAACAACCTAAAAAAAGAAAAAAGTAACCAATGCAATGTATCCCCAAATTTATATGCCCAAATTCTAGCGTGACTATATTTGGAGATGGGCCCTTTATGGAACATATCTTAATCTATTCAGGATGCTATCACAAAATATCTTAGACTGAGTCATTTACAAATAACAGAAATTTATTGTCCACAATTTTACTGGCTAAAGGGTCTCAGATCAAGGCACTAGCAGATTCAGTGTCTGATGACAGCTTACTCTGTACTTCACAAATGGTGATTTCTTGCTATCGCTTCACTTGGTGAAATAAGCAAACAAACTCTCCCAGACCTCTTTCATACAGGCAATGACCCCACTCAGGAATCACCTAATCACCTCCCAAAGCCCTCATCTCCTCAACCTCACCACATCATCTCTTCCTGTCACTGGAGTTGAGGATGGGCTTCAACATATGAATCTCTGGCAGACACAAACATTCAGATCACACAGATCCAGTTAGGGTCAACAAGATCACAGGTGCAGCCCTGACCCAACACAAGGAGAGACAGCAGAGTGCACTCGGAGGTGCACACACACTCGATCACTCGCACACACTCACTCCGGCCCCACCCCATCCCATGTTATGTGAAGACACAACAAGAAGACTGCTATCTACAAGCCAAGAAGCAAGCCCTTATCAGAAACTGGCCATGCACACTGATCTCAAACTTTTAGTCACCAGAACTGTGAAAAATAAATTTGTGTTGTTTAAATCACAGGATCTCTGATATTTTATCATGGTAATCCAAGCAGCCTATACATAGCAATGTCAGAATCACTAATTTTATGTGTTTTAAAAGGGAGTTTAGCCCAGTGTGGTGGCCATGCCTATAATTCTAGCACTTTGGGAGGCAGAGGCAGGAGGATCACAAGTTTGAGTCCTGCCTGGGTAACTTAGCAAGATCCTGTCTCAAAATTTAAAAAAAAAAAAAAAAAAAGGATGGTACTGGGTACTGGATCCATGACCTTTTCACTGAGCTACATCCCCATCTCTTCACTATTTTAAACTTTTGAGACAGTGTCTCACTAAGCAGCTAAATTACCCAGGGTGGGCTTGACCTTGCCACCGTCCTGCCTCAGCCTCCCACAGTACTGGGATCACAGGTGTGTGCTAACATGCCCAGCTTAGATATAAATTATTAACAACATCTGGAGTATTTTCTTACATTCTAAAGTTATCACAGAGAGCAAATATGCTGTTCCTTGGTAAAGCACTAAGCTAAGCTGTCAGGGCACAAAACTGGACTGCAAAGGCCACTAATATGACCCAATATATGACATATTTCTGTTCAACATAGGGTTAAGCAATTAACATTGCTGAAATTACTTTCAATGAGTAAGCCAAGAGTCATAAAACCCAACAAAGTATAAAGAATTCTATAATTTTCTTCAATGAGAAGGGTTTTTTTTTTGTTGTTTGTTTTTTGAGACAGATCTCGCTATGTAGCCCACCTGAACTTGGGGCAATTCCTCTGCCTCAGCCTCCCAAGTGTGAGGATTATAAGTATGTGCCACCATTCCCGGCTATTGAGAAGGGTTTTTGACAAAAATAAAAGAATACTTGTGAACAGTCAAAAAGATAAGTACTATTTTGGGGAG
>NW_004624822.1:4242358-4256814 GCF_000247695.1 Heterocephalus glaber | reverse complement strand
CAATCCCCGGTACCAAAAAAAAAAAAAAGAAAGAAAGAAACATATTTAATTCAAAAAGAGATTCACAGACTGAAAGTCAAAGGATGGAAAAAAATACTCCATGTAACAGGAACCCAGAATAAAAAAGGGGTAGCTCATTTATTTGCAGACAAAGTAGATTTCAAGCCAAAACTGATCAAGAAAGACACAAAGTCACTACACCATTGTAAAGGGAATAATCCAAGAGGAAGAGAAAACAATCATAAATATATATGCACCAAATACCAGCATACTCAATTATATAAAACAAATATTAGGGCCAGGGATTTAGCTCAGTGGTTTCACCACCTGCTGTGCAAGCGCAAGGACCCAAGAAGTTCGATCCCTGGTACCAAAAACAAAACAAAAAAAACAAATATTAACAGACATGAAAAATCAAATAAGCACTAATACAACTGTAATGGAGGACTTCAATACCCCACCCACAAATAGATCAGCTAGACAAAAAATAAATAAAGGTCAGAACTGAACCAAACTTTTGAACAAACGGACCTCGTACATGTCTACAGAGTATTCTACCCCAAAACAAAAGAATATACATTCTCAGATGCACATAGGACATTCTCCAAAACAGATGGCACACTAACTCAAAATACAAGCTTAAGTAAACACGAAAGAAGTGAAATTATCTCATGCATATTATCACACCATAGTGCACTGAAATTAGAAATCAATGGTAAAACAAATCATGAAAACTTCATGAACACATGGAAATTAAATAATACCCTTCTAAAAATCCAATGGGTCACAGATGAAATTAAAGGAAAAATTAGGCAGTTTTTACAATTAAACAATAATGTCAATACAACATACCAGAACTTAGGGAACAAAATGAAAGTAGTCCTATGAGGGAAATTTATAGTGGTGAATTCCCATATCAGAAAAACAGAGCAAGCTCAAATAAACAACCTAATTTTGAACCTCAAGCTTGTACAAAAAAGAGCAAGTCAAGCCCAAAGCTCATATGAAGGAGATTATAAAAATGAGAATAGAAATTAATGCAACTGAGACTAAGAAAACAATACAAACAATCAATGAATCGAAGACTTGGTTCTTTGAAAGATTATATAAAACTGACAAACCCTTAACCAACCTTATCCCTGCTGCCCCCCAAAAAAAGGAAAAAAAGAAAAGACTCAAATCCATGCAATTTGGAATGAAAAGGGTGAAATCACAACAAATCCTGCAAAAATCAAGAACATCATCAATAGCTACTTTGAGAACCTGTACTCTAACAATATGGAAAACACAGAAGAAATGGGCAGATTCCTGGATACATATGAATTACCAAAGCTGAATCAAGAAGATATAAAATTGAAGATGCAATTATAAACCTTCCAACAAAGAAAAGCCCAGGTCCTGATGGATTCACTGCTGAATTCTACAAGAAATTTAGAGAAGCTCTGACACCACTACTTCTCAGATTCTTTAATGAAAATGAAAAAGAAGCAACACTCCCAAATTCATTCCTGAAAGGAAGCAATATTCTGATACCAAAACCACAGAAGTATACAACCAAAAAAGAACTACAGGCCAATTTCCCTAATGAACCTAGACACAAAAATTCTCAATAAGACACTGGCAAACAGAATCCAGCAAATCATCAAGATTATACACCATGACTAAAAAGGACTCATCCCAAGGATGCATAGATGGTTCAACATATGCAAATCAATAAATATAATATACCATATTAATGGAGCCAAAGACAAAAACCACATGGTCCTCTCAATAGATACAGAAAAAGCATTTGACAAAGTCCACAGCCATTCATGATTTTTTTTTTTTGTACCAGAGATCGAACTCGGGTCCTTGTGCTTGTGAGTCTTCCGACAGAATCACTGAGCTAAATCCCCGGCCCCATTCATGATTTAAAAAAAGAAAAAACTTCCAGAAAATTGGAATAGATGGTGTGTTAGTTACTTTTCTCTCATTACTGAGACAAAATACTCGACACCCAAAATTAAAGGAGGGAAGGTTTATTTAGCTCACAGTTTATAGAGGTTTCGGTCCATAACTGGCTGGCTCTAAGGCAGAGCGGCAGATGGCAGAGGGGTGTTGCAGAAGAGAAACAGTTCATGGTGCCCAGATGGTAGCAAGAGCAACAAGGGAACCTTAACAACATCTTTCTGCTCCTTTTATCTTACCCAGACTACCGAGTCTAGGGTGGTGCCAAACCAATCAGTGTACTTGTTTAGTAATCAAATGCCCTTAATCCTAGCATCACACACTCTAGATTCAGCCACCTCTGAAAAATTCACCTATGACTGCTTGAGGCTTTGAGGGGACATCTAGATCTAGATCCAAACCATAATAGATGGTCCTTATCTCAGTCTGATAAAAGCCATCTAGGACAAACCAACAGCCATCATTATACTAAATGGTCAAAAACTAAATGCTTGCTGGGCGTGCTAGCACACACCAGAGGCTGGGGCAGGAGGATCACCATGAGTTCAAGGCCAGCCTGGGCTACATAGTGAGTTCAGGACCAGCCTGAACTACAAAGGGAGACCCTGTCTCAAACAAACAAAAAAGACAACTAAAAGCTTTCACTCTAAAGTCAGGAACAAGACAAGGATGTCCTCTGTCACCATTTATTCACTATAGTTCTGGAAACATTAGCCAGAGCAATTAGACAAGAGAAATAAATAAAAGGAATAAGAATAAGAAAGGAAGAAGTTAAATTACCATTATTTGTGGAGAAATGATACTCTACATAGAAGACCCCAAAAACTTCACCAAAAGACTTCTATATTTAACAACCAAATTCAGTAGCATAGCTGGATATAAAGTCAACACTTAAAAATCAAGAGCACTCCTGTAATCAAGTAACAAACTCACCTCTGAGAGAGAATTCAGGAAAACAACACCTTTCACAATACCATCCCCCAAAAAGGAAAAACCTAGAAATTAACCTAATGAAGGAAGTAAAAGACCTTTATGCTGAAAACTACAGTGCTCTGAAAAAGGATATGAGAAAGTGGAAAGATATCCCTTGTTCTTGGATAGGAAGAACCAATATAGTGAAAATGGCCCTACTTCCAAAATTGTTATACAGATTTAATGCAATCCCAATCAAAATACCATAATAAGCATACTTCACAGAACTAGAAAAAACAATCTTAAAATTCATTTGGAATCAGAAGAGACCCAGAATAGCAAAAGCAATTCTGAGCAACAAAGGCAAGACACGGGCATCACAGTTCCTGACTTGAAATTATACTACAGAGCTACTGTGATAAAAACAGCATGGTACTGCCCCCCCCCCAAAAAAACCAACACCACCACCAACAACAAAACCAGACCCAAGGCTCAATGGAACTGATTAGAACTCCAGACACACTCAGCCATATATCTTCGACAAAGGAGCCAAACAACACCTCCTTGGAAGAAAGCCTCTTTAATAAATGGTGCTGGGAAAACTGGCTTTCCACATGCCAAAGATTAAAACTGGGCCTGTATCTTTCACTGTGCACTAAACTAAAATCAAAATGGATCAAAGATCTAAATATTAAAACAGAAATAGTAACTCTGCTGGAAGAGAGAATCTCAATCCAAAAATGGTCATCTGACATGAATAGACATGTCTCAGATGAAGAAGTAGAAACGGCAAATAAATATATGGAAAAATGTTCAATGTCACTGGTAATTCGAGAGATGCAAGTTAAAACAACACTAAGATTCCATCTCACTCCAGAAAGAACAGCTATCACCAAGAAATCAACCAATGGGCCAGGGATTTAGCTCAGTCATTCCACTGGCTGCCTCGCAAGCACAAGGACCCGAGTTCGATCCCCGGTACCAAAACCCAAAAAAATCAAACAATAACAAATGCCGGCAGGGGTGTGAGGAAAGAAGAGCCCTTCTCACCAATGGTGGGAGTGGAGACTGGTGCAACCACTGTGGAAATCAGCATGGAGATTCCTCAAAAAACTAAAACCTAGACGTTCCATTTCACCCAACTATTCCCCTTCTGGGTATCTTCCCAAAAGAATTAAAAGCCTCAGGGCTGGGGATTTAGCTCAGAGGTTTTGCCACCTGCTGTGCATGCACAAGGACTCAAGTTTGATCCCTGGTACCAAAAAAAAAAAAAAAAAAGAATTAAAAGCATCATACCACAGCAAAATGTGCATACCTATGTTTATAGTGGCACAGTTTGTAAAAGCTAAATCTTGGAAAGAGTCCAAATGTTCATCAACTGATGAATGGATAAAGAAGATGTGGGGTTTTTTTTTTTTTTGGTATTGGGGATCGAACTTGGGTCCTTGTGCTTGCGCAGCAGGTGGCAAAACCACTGAGCTAAATCCCCGGCCCCAAATGTGGGGGTTTTTTTAATACAAAGGAATACTACTCGGCCATAAAGAAGGGTGCACTTCAGAAATTTATAGCTAAATGGATGCACCTTGAGATCATACTAAACGAAATAAATTGGACACACATGTTTAAATACTGCATTGTTTCTCTGATATGTGAAACTGAAAGTATAAATAAGGACCAAAATGTATAATATTAGGAAATGGGAAGAAAATGTTCAAACTGGAAGGGGAACAAGGGAGGGGGTAGGAAGGGAAAGGAAAAAAAGAGAATAGAAGAAAAAAATGGAAACAAACCTTTTATAAGTAAGTAAAGGAGAAGGGTTGAAGGGAGGGGAGGGGAATGGGAAAAAAAGAAGCAAGATACATCATGTACAGGTATAAATTCTCTGTGATGAAAATTATCATTACGCATATCTAAAATGTACCAATAAAATAAACTTACTTCAGATATAATACCAATAGTTGGAAAGTAAAAGGATGAAAAATTCACAAAATAGAAACATCAATCAAAAGAAAGAAATAGGTAAATCCATAGAGACACCAAGTAGATTTATTTCCAGAGCCTCAATGGAACAGGAAACATCTGCTAATGGTTTATTGGGGGATTTTTAAAAAATGTTCTGAAATTAGCAGTGATAGTTGTTCTAATTTGTGATTATACTAAAAATCACTGAATTTGACTAGAGATGTAGCTAGCTCCTTGGTATATCACTCGCCTAGGATGTGTGAGGTTCTGGGTTCAACATCCAGTATTGCAGAAACAAAAACCCTACCACTGAGTTATAAACTCCTAAAGGGTGAATTTTATGGAATGTGAATTTTATCTCCAAATAATTATACTTCAATAAGGTTTATTTTTAAAAACAAAACCTCACCAATAAAACAAACCAATTAATACTGAGCTAAAGACATGAAGAGCTATTTCATCAAAGAGGATGTAGCAATGCCAAGCGTGCATGTATAAAGATATTCAATATCACTGGCCATTAGGGAAATGTAAATTAAGACCATGGTGAACGTCACTACATAACTATCAGAATGGCTTCAATAAAAATAACAATTATACCAAATAGTGGTAAAAATGCAGAGAAACTATGTCTCTGACATTGCTGATAATTAAAATAGTACAGCTACTTTGAAAAATAGTCTGACAGTTTCTTCACTAAAGCTGTAATATAATAATTGTGCTCCTCAGAATAATCCCCCCAAAATGAAATATCATGCATATAATAATTAACAGTAATGTATTTGTAATAGCCCAAAACTAAAAAAAACCAAAATCTACTACAATAGATGAAGTTAAATCAAACTGTAATACTCCATGGAATACTACTCCGAAATAAAAAATAACAATATTGACATAGCCAAGAACCTCAACAGATCTCAAGGCTATTATTTTGAGAGAGAGAAAAACCAACTGAAAAAGGTCATATACTGATTCTATTTATGTAGCATTCATTAAATAACAGAATTATAGAGCTAGAAAGCAGATGAAGTTAGGGAGAAATAAGGAAAGGAGGGGTGAGAGGTTTACACAGTAATGAAATAATTCTATATTGTGACTAAGGTGGTAATCACAGGAATCTACATGCGTGGTAAAATGACACAGAATTGCACAGACTTTATACCTATATCATTTCCTAAATTTTATATCATAACTATACGAAATGACTTAATGGGAGAAAATGGGTGAAGGGAACGCAAGACCTGTCAGTATTACCTTTACAACTTCCTCTGAACTGATAAATGTTTCAAAATAATTAGCAGTAACTACCTAAATAAAAATACTGCTTAAAAAACAAGTCTGTAAAAATTACTTAATTTTTCAGCAAATATTATTAGTACTCCTCAGTGTCAGGTTCTCTGACAGATATAGAAGACAATGACAATGCATGAGTTCAAAGACTTTCCAGTTTAGTGGTAGAAAGGCCAGACAATATAACACAGGTATAAGTAATACAATTCTATACTCTGCAGACTAAATTATGCTCAGCAAAACCAATACCTGGATCAAGCTGCTGTTCCCTGTTCATCTCCACAGCACATGGGCTATCTCCTCCCCACACAAAGGAAAGGCCTGATGGTCCAGCTACAATCTGAAGATGACTTGCAGATTTCAAGTGTCTGTCCAATGGGCATCCAAGGGTCCAAAAGAAAGTACTGAAAAATCAAAAAGAACACATAAACACCCTAAATCTCGTAAGTGTTTACTCATTCATAACACAAGCATTTGACTGTGTTCAGAGGTAAGATAAAACTGGCAGAAGAGATGGGATTGGGGAAAAAACAGACATCTTCTCTAATTGTGAAGAGGGGGAGGAGGCGAGGGGGGGAGGGGGAGGGAAGGAGGGGAGGGAAGGACAGGAGGGGCAGGAGAGGAGTAAGGCTCAGGGAGAAAGTCGGACAGCAAGTCCAAGAAATGGCTCAGAGCTCATCAAGACTTTGATAAGAAAATCTAAAGATCGTAGTCAATTAACATGTATATGAATCCTATACTTTAAACTTAGATTACCATACTTACTACCACATTCCTACTCACAAAAACATTTCCTTAGAGTTTTGAGGGTAGGGTACGGTGTTTCCTTTCAAAGCTCTGTCTTACCCAATAAATGAGATATCATATATTATGAACTTCATCTAATTTATCTTGTACTTTATCTCATTTCCCATTTCATTTCACTAGACTATTAGGCAGAAGCAAACTTTCAACTGTTATTCTAAAATTACAAAGAGAATGCCTCCAAAATAAGCTCTGAACCCAATTTTTGAAAACTGACTTTATTGGAGTATAATTCACATATCAAAACTTTCTGCTTCAGCTAGGCATAGTGATGCTTGCCTGTAGTCCCAGCACTCTGTGAGGCTGAGGCTGGACAACTGCAAGTTCAAGCTCAGCCTGGACAACTTAGCAACTCAGTGAGACACCATCTCAAAATAAAAAAAGGTTAGGGATGGATGTAGCTCTGTGTGAAGGTCCTCAGTTCAATTCCCAGTACCCCCCCCCCAAAAAAACCCACTTTAAATGTACACTCTAATAACTTATAGTAAATTTATAGTGTGTAACCATCATGGTAATCCAATTTTAGAATATGTCTGTCACTCTGAAAAGAAGCTTAATGGTCATGTATGGTTCCTCCACCTCCTCTTTCTAGGTCCGGGCCAGTAATCTACTTTCGGTCTCTAGAAGATTTTTGTCTTTCCTGGACACTTCACATAAATGGAATCATACAATATATGGCCTTTTGTGTCTGGTTTCTTTCACTTACCAAGTTTCTAAGGTTCATCCATATTGCATAATGGATGAATCTATTTATTCTTACTTTCTATACATGTAAAACAACCTAAGATATTACCTTTATATGTACCTAGCAGATTAGAAAGAAGAAATTTTTTTAAAGTAGTTGCTATAGGATGGCATGACGAACTGAATGCAAGGGCAACAACACAGAAAACTATGTAAGTGCCATAGGTACCTAACAACACAGCTTTAAGGGTGATATTCTGCAAGATCATCTCTCTCAAGAGCATTTTTGGGCCAGGGATTTAGCTCAGAGGCACTGCGCCTATCTTGCAAGCTCAAGGTCCTGAGTTTGATCCTTGGTTCCCCACCTAAAAAAAGCATTTTGAGTATATATGACAGCCCTTAGAAACTGATTCTCAAAAAACAATTTTAATCACTAAGAAAGAGTTACCTTAGCCTTTAATACTCCATATCCCTTCAAAATGTATCAGCTACCCGAAGTATAACAGCTTTAGGGCCAGGGATTTAGCTCAGTGGTTCCAGTGCCTGCCTTGCAAGTGCAAGGTCCTGAGTTCATCACAGTACCAAAGCAAAACAAAACAAAACAAAAACCCAAAACACAGCTTTAGATGGGAGAAAGGGATACCTAGATTCTTGTTTCAGCTTTACTACCTAACCTTATATAGTATTATACTATGTCAAATTTTTATCTGTAAAATGAGGTAAGGTCTTTTCAGATTTTAAATTTTCATTTCATAAAAAAGGATTTAATAACTTTTAAAAGTTACTTAAGTTCCAGTTACCCAAATAGTTATATACAAGCACTGAAACCCAGACATTCTCATAGGAACAACTGAACAAAAACTTGAGGGATATTTAAAGTCTCTAAATGTGCTCTCTCTCCTCAGTTTACTTTTCTATGCCAAGCCCCAAACATCTAAACAGTACCACTCCAACTACTAAGTCATTTACTTCCCATATATTTATCAACACCATGTACTATCTCAGGGGCTGGGATAAAGTAATCAAGAGGCACAGTTCCCGCTTTCAGAAAGTGTATTTTCAACTGGGGGCAGACAAATTAAGACAGCAATTTAAAACAGTTATTTAAAGTACTGTACTATGAAGGAAAAGTACTGGATGCTGAGAACATAAAGTTAGGATTAACCTGAACTAGGAGATCACTGAATGTCCCTGAGAAAACAACATTTAAGCTGAGTATATAAGGGAAATAGCAGTTAAGCAAAAAGAGTAAAAAGAGGATTACAGCACACACAGAGACTCAATGGTGTGAAAGACTGAGAGAAAAGCATTGTGGGTGAAGCATGGAAGCCAACAGAGTAAGTAACACATGAGACTTGGCAGCAGCTAATATTTACTAAGGACTATGTGATGGGCACTGATCTAGCACATAAACTTAACACCACCCAACTCCACAAGGTGAGCATAAGATCATGAGGTTCATCGGCACAAAACAATTACCTGAGCTAGCCAGTGTTCCACAACTGGTAAACAGCAAAACTAGGTTTTGAATCAAGCAAAATATCTATATTCCATGTCCTCAAATACCACACTCCCTCTCAATTAGAAGCAAGTAAAGGCAAAGAACAAATCTGTGTTTTCAGAAAGATCACTCTGGACCCAAACAG
This sequence comes from Heterocephalus glaber, assembly GCF_000247695.1. Next base: position 4,247,569 of record NW_004624822.1, on the reverse strand, counting down.
AAACCATAAAGGGGTGACAACATAGATGTTATGCATGGCCAAAATTAACCGTAAATAAAATTCAAAGACAAATGTGATAGGTGAAAATATCTGCAACATTTAAGAGGTAATGGGTTAGCTAGGCATGGTGGTACACACCTATGATGTCATTTACTTGGAAGGCTGAGGGAGGAGGATCACAAGTTCCAGGCCAGCCAGGACAACTTAGAGAGACTCTGTCTCAAAGTACAATAAAAAGGGCTGGGGGTCAGGTATGGTGGTGCACACCTATGATCCCAGCATTCAAGAGGCTGAGGGAAGATTGCCACAAGCTCAAGGCCAGCCTGGGCTACATAGTACATTTAAGACCAGCCTGAAATATACAATGAGACCTTGTCTCAAAGCGGGGAGGGGGACTGGAGATGTAGTTCAACGGTAAAGTACTTGCCCAGCAACAGTAAAGCCCTCTGTTCAATCTCCAGTATTGTGCAATAAAAATAAAATAAAGAGGAAGAGGGATAATAGGTTAATTGCCATACACAAGCACTTGCAAACCAATAAGAAAAAAGAGAAGGAGCAAAATATGCAATTAATCCACCTTGAAAAATAAGAATACTGTAATACTTATAAAATGTGAATAAACAGAATTGATATAATGCTTATAAATACATTCACTCTCATTAATGATGAGGAAAACACAAATTTTAATTATATACTATTGTTTTTACTTTTCAAATTGCTAAAACTTCTTTTTTTCTTTTGAGATGGGGATCTTGCTACGTAGTTCAAGTTGGCTTTGAACTCACTATGTAGGCTTAGCTGACCTCAAACTGGTGGCAATCCTTTTGCTTCAATTTCCTGGGTGCTGGGATTACAGGTGTGTGCCACCATGCCCAGCTTAGTAAAACTCTTATAACTGAAATATCTAATATTGACAAGGAAGGTGGAAGAATGGGAGGACTCTGGGACATGGATTGGTCCCAAATCTTTTACACAAAACACACATGTGGAAGGCTACATAATCAATGATGTTTGCCAAGTATTATCCAAAATAGTGAGAAACTGGAGACAACCTATATGCCCACCAAGCAGGAATGAGATGATCTACTGAGGTAGATCCATGAAAACATTTGGAAACACTGTCCATATTACTGAGTGAAAAAAGTGAGGAACGATATTATGTTAACTTTTTAAAACTCAATGTCCATTGTTTCCTTGTTTTTGTGACTTTTAACAAATGTATATGTGTCTACTGCATCATTTGTAAGAGAGAGATACTAGTACCATAACTACCTTATCTACTTCACAAGACAGCTAGGAAGATTAGTAATCCAAGAAGAACACTTAAGAAAGAGGTAGCTACTCAGTAAATGCTGAGTTAATGTTAACTGTTAAGCAATGCTAACAGGGTCAAGTTCCTACAGCACTGATTTAGTTGATCACCTCTCTATATAAAGTCTTAACACTTCCACATGGTTTTGATGGAATAAAGCCAGTGCTAACAAATATCTGCTGGTTCACATCAGTAGATGAAGATGTCATCTGCTTACGTTCATGAGCTCTTGTAATACACTGTTATGTTTTGTGCAGAGAGGCACAGAATGTAAAAATAATAACTACAATTAAAGAAGCTTCAAAATCAAAAGACATACTGTGGAAGAAATCCAAATCTTTTGTAGCTGAAAGCTAAGGTTGTGGCATTTTTTTCAGTCTTACATCATCACTTAGATTTCAGCCAATGAACAAACAGTTCATCATCTTAGTAGGGTCATGAGAAATAAACTGATGAAGGATTTTGCTGTACAACATCTGTTAGCTCTCTTTATTGCTAATCTGCTGTCTTTTTATGCTGTGAGGAAAAAATAGTAAAATATCCAAGAGCTTAATAATTAAAATTTAATTCACTTCTCATTTATTTCATTTACTTCCTATTCACATTGTTTTACTGACCTTGTCTATCTTATTGTTGATTTTCAGTATTATAATTCCTCTTCTGGTAATCAGAACACATGAAGAGTTACTCACTTAGTTCTCAAGAATCAACTAGTCTGACCTTGCTCGTTTATATTTAATAATTTAGTGAACTAAAAAGGTACCTAGATACTTGTAGAAGGTTCTAAAATAAAACATACCAGAGTTGGAAAAAATTTTAAACACTTAAATAAGCTGGTAATGGTAGTGCGTGCCTGCAATCCCAGCAATGGAAGAGGCTGAGGCAGGAGGATCCCAATGTTGAGTCCTGCTGAATCAACTTGACAAGACCTTATCTCAAAATGAAAAGGGAAGGGGGTGTTAGGGGATGTAGCTCAGTGGTAGAGAGCTCTGGGTTCAATCCTCAGTAGCAGAAAAAACATACACGAACACATTTATAAATTTTAGAAGCAAAGCTAATAGAACAAAATAAACTTTGAAGCCAAGAGTTTAAAAAAATAAAACCAAACTGAACTTGCTATTTCAATTTAATGATATATCAATGTAAAACAAAACCGCCATGGAAGAGCTAGAGGTATAGCTTAGTAGTATAGCACTTGCCTAGCATTCATGAAGCCCTGGGTTTGAGCCCTATCACCATAAAAACATAAGCAAGTAAACGATCAAACCACTGTGGAATAATTACCTTTAACAGATCTTTTAAAAGACCTAAATATCACCTGAACAAGTTATACCTGCTTTTCCCTCCTGCCTTGTTTCAATTTACACACATGATCCACACTCCAAACGTGGCAGTAGTGACTTGATATCATGTTAATGCACTATTTCCAAGGCTACGATAACAAATGAGAATGTCACACAGAAGCTGATTGCATGCCTGTAACAGGTACTGCATTTCTCTAATCTGAGATACTTAGGGGCTGAGGCAGGAGGATCTCAAATTAGAGGCCAGTCTTGGCGATTTAAGACCCCATTTCTTAAAAAAAAAAAAAAAAAGAAAGAAAAAAAAACTAGTACAAATACACTAATGCAAGAAAGTTGTCTGTGGGAAGGATTCTCAGCCAAGTGATTCGATGTGTCTGATATAACTTTTAAAGGCTTAGGAGCCAGGTACACATCTGTAATCCCAGCACCCTGGGAGGCTGAGGCAGGAGAATCACAAGTTCAAGATCACCCTGAACAATTTAGTGATTTAGCAAAGCCCTGTCACAAAAAAAAAAAAAAAAAAGGAAAGTCTACGGCTGCAACTTAGTACTCCTAAATGAATGAATGAATGAACGTCTCAGAAGCCAAGCATGAAAGCACATCCCCGTAAATCTAGCACTCTAGAGGCTGAGGCAGAAGGATCACCTTGAGTTCAAGGCCGGCCTGGGACAGTCAGTTGTGGGCCAGTCTGAACTACATAGTGAGACCTGTCTCAAAATACAAAACAAAAATAAACGGCTTAGGGCCACGGATTTAGCTCAGTGGTTCTGCCGTCTGCCTCGCAGGCGCAAGGACCCAAGTTCAATCCTTGGTACCAAACAAACAAACAAAAAACCACTTAGAACAGGAATCCAGTGTTGCTCTAAAAATTGCTGACATATAATGGTTCTTAAAAAATGAATTCCATAAATATTTACCAGACAGTCAACAAAAAATTTCCCACTGAAATATCTGCACTTGATCTTAGCCAAAAGGCCGAGAAGCGATTGAAATATCTGAATTACACATCTACCCTTCAAATCAACAGATTTAAATTCAGCAATAATTTCAAGTATGCTTTCAGATTAGATAAACATGATAATTCAGCAAAGCAGATTATCCATTTTCAGATTTGACACATTAACTTTGCCCATGACAGTAAAAATTACTGAGCCACTATATTTTCTCTTGCCCAATAGTGCAGATTTCTTTTGGGCCTTCACTCTCAACAATAGTCAATCATCTCTCCTTGACCTTGTACACATTCTATTTGACAGACTACTTTCATTAAACACTGTGCTTCCACTTGTCAAATGTCAATGTAACTCGATCATTGTAAATGTAACTTGATCATTATAAAAATCTTGTTTTTTCATTAATTTGTTAGTTGCTATTGTTTCTATTGTTTTAACTCAATGCTACATGTCTAAAGAGATTAAAAAATAAAGTTTTGAAGCATTTTGACAGATAAATCCTATGCAGCTCTATGATTTCAATTAAATCTAACTTTACTTTTCCAAGATTATATAAACTCAACACAGGGCATTTCTGTCTCAGTTGAACAAACAGATACTAATATATCTATTAAATCACTAAAAAGTTTTTCCTTTTAAAAAGAAGGTCTCACTAGGCGGCTGCCCAGATTGGCCCTAAACTCCTGGGCTCAAGCAGTTCTCCCGCCTCGGCCTCGCCAGCAGCTGGGACTACTGCACCAGACAAACCCTGAATGCTTTAAACAGAATCTAGAACTTGAGAACAATAATAAGCTCAATAATAATAATAATCTAAATTGAAAACCAACAAACAAAATAGAAAGCCAAATTATAGAGCCAATATTTTAAAGAATTATTTTGGGCCAACAATGAGAAATTGTTCGCACACACACACATAGCCACTAAAAATTGTATTAATGTCACAGAAATGTTTTGCTTCCCAATAAAAATTCCAACAGAGTATTTTATTCAGCTTGTCGGTGAGATGAGGGATGCTGCGGATTGAACCCCAGGTCTTCTCAATGAGCTTCATCATCAGCCCTTTAAATTCTATTTTTTATTTTGAGACAGGGTCTTACTAACTCATTAAATAGTACAGGGAGGACTTAAATTTGGGATTTTTCTGCCTCAGCCTCCTAGAATGCTGAGATTACAGGCATAACCACACCTAGCTTCATGAACTAATTTTAAAAGAGAAAATGTACATCTATTTTTGGAAAACGAGGATATATGATGAAGCAAATTCCTTCTATCAAAGCATTCAAAATAGTGTAGGATTAGCACAAGCATAGACGAATACATCAATAAAGTAGAATGAGGTTAAAAAAATCCTGTTTTATATGAGCGTAGTATATGATAAAAGTGGCATATGAAACCATTTGTGAAAAGATGCAAATATATAGCATTAAAGAACTGCATTTGGAAAAGAATCTTACCACAGTGATATATGTGCACCCATGTTTACAGCAGCACAGGCTGTAATGGCTAAAGCTTGGAAACAGGCCAAGTGCCCATCAACTGCAGACGGGATAAAGAAGATGTGGTTTTTCTATAAAATGGAGTACTACTCAGCCATAAAGAATGAGAAACTAGAGACATTTATAGCTAAATGGATCCACATTGA
>NW_004624822.1:4225290-4240463 GCF_000247695.1 Heterocephalus glaber | reverse complement strand
TTTTGCAGTACCAGGGATCAAACTCAGGACCTTGTGCTTGTGAGGCAGGTGCAGTGCCACTGAGCTAAATCCCCGGTCCCTCTTATATTTATTTCTAAGATTTAAAATTTTAAGAAAATGTACTTATTAACATGAAAAGTTATTCATTCTTTCAATAAATATTTACTAGAAACCTACTGTGTTCTAGGCATGATCACAATACTTCAGATACATCAGTAAAGAAAACATTAAAATCTCTGCCCCCACAAAGCTTACAGTTTAGTGTAAGGAAGGAAGCACAGTGCAGCAATTTTTAAAAATGTAGGGGATTTAGCTCAGTGGTTCCAGTGCCTGCCTCGCAAGCACAAGGTCCCAAGTTCGATCCCCAGCACCAAAAAAAAAAAAAAAAAAAGTAAGTCACAGAAGTAGGCAGGGCTGACAGCAGGGGTTTAAAGTCAAACAGAATGGAGAGGGGAGGCTTTACTGAGAAGGTAACATGGGCAGACTTGAAAGAGATACAGAAAGGAAGAGCAGGCCAGGCAGAGAGAACACCAGCACCGAGGCCCAAGAGTGGGAGCATGTACACTATGTTCTAGGAACAGCCAGCAGGGCACGGTAGACAGTACCAGGTAAACACATTTTAGGAGCACCCAAAAGAAGAGCAAGTTACACTGCTTGCCACAACCCCTACCCGGGCTGTGAACACCTTCACATACCTACATCCCTTAAATAACTATACTTAGACAGTGATCCTAATCCTCTGGTAGAGATAAAACATAACCAATGTTAATGGGGATGTAAACTGGTAGAGCCGCTTTGTGAAAGAGTCTGGTAGTCATCAAAACATTTAATACAGATAACTCTAAAACCCAGTAATTTCACTCTTCAGTATATACCAAAGACATATGAAAACATATGTCCAAACAAAAACTTGCTCCTGAATGTTCACAGCAGCATTATTCATTTTAGCCAGAAAGTAGACACAACTCAAATGTCTACCAATTAATGGATAAATAAAATGTAGCATATCTAATACAGTGGAATATTATTCATTTATAAAAGAAGTGAAGTACAAATACATACTACAACATGAATAACCTTTAAAAAATTCTGTGGTAAGCTAGACACAAAAGACCACATATTGTGTACTTCCACTTATATGAAATGTCTAGAATAGCTAAATTCTGTTTTTACCCTCAACAGACCCAGAAAGTAGATTAGTGGTTGCCAAGGACTGGTAGAGAGAGGGTAATAAGGAGCAAATGCTGAGGCATACAGGATTTGTCGGGTTTTTTAAAGATGTACTGAAACATTCAAAAATTAGATTGTGGTGGTAAAAACTGCACCACGCTGTGACAGTTGGTGGTTCTGTATAAAAGAAAAACCACTAGATTGAATACTTTAAATAAGTGAATTTTATGTTATGTAAAACAGTACATCTCAAGCTGTAAAAAAAGGAGGGGGTTATTTTGAAGGACACAACTTTGCTCCCCATACCCCCAAGTACTGGAGACTGAACCCACACATGGTAGGCAAGTGCTATACCACTGAGCTACATCATCAGACCTTTTCAAATTTTTGAGACAGGGTCTCACTAAGCAGTGGAGATTGGCCTTAAATTTGTGATCCTCCTGTCTCCCGAGTAGCTGGGGGCCTGACTTGAAAGAGTATATTCTTGTCCCCAGCTCCTCCCCTCTCTCTCTGCTTCCTGGCCACCATGAAGTGAGTGGCTTTCCTCCACTACGCCCTTCCACTATAGTTTCTGCCTTGGAGCTGGCTGATCATGGTCTGAGCCCACTGAAACTATAAACCAAAACAAACCTCTTTCCCTTTAAGTGGGAGGTATTGGGAATTTTGTCCCAGCAATGGGAATGTGACTAGTACACAGTTATTTGGAATTAGTACTCCCATTCTCTAGCACTCACATGAACAGCTAGTAACTTATTTTATTTAAAGAAAGCTCTCTGAATCAACAGCAGTGATACTACCAACCACTCTTCAATTATTTCTCAATGAATAAATATTTACTGAGTACATCTTATCTACCATGTCCTTTACTAAGTAAACAAATACATTACTTAAAAACTTGCCCTCATGGATGTCATAATCTAGTATGGATAGATAGACAATAAAGTATACAATATGCTGAATGAAAATAAATGTTAGAAAAAATTAAACATGGAATTAAGACAGGAAGTATTACTTTCAATGGGGTGATCAAAGTCTTAATGATGAGATAACATGAGCTGACACATGAGGGAAATGAGGAAATGAACCCTGGGAATAGTTATTTATGCTGTCTTATTTTTTTAAACCTCAACTTCAATACCTGCAAATTCTCCATTAAAAGCACTTCAAAATCAATTTCTCTAACCTTTCTTTAATACACATCTTTCAAAATTTTCAAGCATAAATACTTTTAAAACTCATCTTTACTGTGATGACTTTGGAAATCTAGTGCTAAACAATATATAAATAGGGCCGGGGATTTAGCTCAGTGGTTTCGCTTGCAAGTTCGATCCCCGGTACCAAAAAAATATATATATATATATATCCCTAGCCCACAGCTGCTATATATGACCATTTCACAGCCCTGTTTCCTCAGCAATTACTAATTAGTACCAGGATACTAAGCATCTACTACACGCCAAATACCGAGATTACTAAATCATGATTTTTAAATGTTTTGCCACTGTATCAAAATATGACAGAATCATTTAGAAATCAACTCTTTACCCTTACATTATCTGTGTAACCTGGAGAAATGACAGATCTTCTACAATTCAAATACAATCACATTTTTCATAGATTAAAACTAGTAACATAAATACATTTTAAAAGTTAACATGTCTGAAAAAAAAGTCAGCATGTCTGTGTTCTGATTATATAAAGGAGAATTTAATTTAATAACATGTGTTGATAAAATTACCAATTTCAATAACATTATAAAAGAATTACAAAAGCCAGGCATGGTAGCATACATGTGTAACCCAGCCACTCAGTGGGCTGAAGCAAGAAGATCTTGGGCTCAAGACCAGCCTGGAAAACATATGGAGACCCTGACTCAAAACAGGAAGGGACTATAGGAAAATATCATGCTTGGATATGAAAAGCTTTAAAACCATTCTATAATTTCATGAATTCTGTTTCTCAGCTTTCTCATGCCAAGTCACAGATCAGAAACATCATTCCACCCCCAACAAATGGTGGTTAATCATTTATCAAGAAAATAGTAATATCTGAATACTTACTTGGTATGTCCCTGAAAATTTTATGTGATAAGTAATTAGCACACAGAACAGTGCCCAACACAATTTTGTAATGATTTATTATTTAATCTTAATTATTCTACTTAACCCTTATATGATAAACCCATTTGTATAGGTAAGGAAACAGTTTCAGAGAAGTTAAATAACCTGTCAGTTTGTACAGTTAGGAAGCAAGAAGGTCAGCATTTGAACGCTAGTCTGATTCCAGAGCCTGAGCAACTTTCATCTGAGCTTCCAGGCTTTCTTGAATCTCAAGAGGATACAAAGACGACTGTGAGGTATCTCCTGTACCAATAAAGTGTTGTCTTTCTTCCCTATTCTCTCTCTGTTGTCATGATCAAGGAACAGGTCATATGACTTGATTTGATTTTGATCCTGATAGGCTAATCTAAACCTCTCAGAAATGATCAAATTTACATTAAGTAACAAGGGAGTCCATCAATGGAATGGTTTAATACTTAAAAGGGGAGCATAGAGACCAATTTGGATCAGGAGTATAGTTGAACTTGAAGAGCCCTACTACAGATGGAATAAAACAGAAACCTGATATAAACCTTTCAATGTTTTTGATGTTCTTAGTTACCTTAAGGTAAAGAAACAGACCACAAACTAAAAAGACCCAAAAGTTCTATTAAACCAAGGAAGTTACTAATTGTCTTTACCTTATGAATAACTACCAATGTCTCACCTCAGGATAGCCAGCCCCCTAAAAAGGAAGACCACTGACAAGTAATAAAAGGAAGGGGAAGGTCTGAAAACTCCCTTGTAACCACAATTAGAGAAATTAGAAAATCAGGTCAATTAAAGTGCACATACACTGACCAGAAAAAAAGATGGCAGCAGACTGGAACAAACAAGTCTCCCTCTTATACTTCCCCCAACTAAATTCCTTGCTGCCTGGGATGTGATATTATGTCTACAAATTCTCTGGCACATGAACTGTTTGAGAAATAATTGGAGACAAAATAAAAGCCAATTATATTCATTAAAAGCAGATTAGGCTCTTGAGGATGAAAAAAATCAGTTGAAACTGAATACTGAGTATAACTAAATTTGTTCTACCCAAAGTTTTACACAGTAAATTCTCTGGTAAAGTCACTTGAAAAAATCAGTATGGGTGCCTAGATAAGAGCTCAAGTCTTTTGTGCCTTTATCTTCATGAGTTAGGCAAGATGTTTCTCCAAAAAGTTAACAACAAAACTCACATGTCAGGAAATGGCAACTAGTGAGATAATAAACTCTACTAACCATAAAAATGACACTCAGCTTTAATTACACACTCTACCACTTACTGGTTCATTTTCCTTATCTGTTAAATAGGGAATATACATATGTTGAAGGCTTGCTGCAAAGACTAAAACGATAAGTTATGTCCAATAAAGCACAATTCAAACAGCAGGTATCTAATAAAGTGTATTCATAAGAATATTAGAAATGTTTAAACCCTCATATTTTCATGCAGTTATGTCTCCTCTGCTAAGAAAGTCAGGCATCATAAATTTTAGAGGCTCCTAAACCTATACTACAACTTTCAAACAGCCAGGAAGTTCAATAAAATTTTAACTGGTTAATAGGCCTCAAACTGGAAGAAAATCAAAGTGTATGAAGGATCAACACCGTATTAAAAGTAACTGGACAGTTCAGGCAAGGAAGGATGTGGTCTCAGAGACACATTGCTGGGTCTGAATCCCAAGTATTCAGCTTGTTTGTTGAGGGGCCTTGGACAAATTAAGTAACAAATTTATGCCTCAGTGTCTCATCTGTAAAATGGAGATGTTAACAACTGTACATGTTGTATCTGTTAGGGCTTTTACCTAGATGTCCCCACCAAAGCCTCGTGCTGGCTTTTTGGAGATGGCTGGATAAAGAGTGTGTAATGCTGGGATTAAGGATATGATGCTGGGATTGATTCACAGTGTGATGCTAGAATATAAGGGACAGCAAAAGGGCTGCTGTCATAGCTTGCTGCTTTTGCTACCTTCTGCCTGCCATGAACTATTTCTCCTCTGCAACGCTCCTCTGTCATCCCACCCTGCCTTGGAGCCAGCCAATTATGGACTGAAACTTACACAAATTATGAGCTGAAATAAACCTTTCCTCCTTTAACTTGGGGTGTTAGGTATTTTGTCTTAGCAACAAGAAAAGTAACTAAAACTACCTCATAAAGTTATCTTAATTATTCAATCAATTAAACCATACAAAGCTTATAACATAGCAACCCCTCAAAGAGTACATATTAGCCATTAATGCTTTAATAAGCCTCTTTAAGAATAAATTTTTACTATTTCAAAGATGATTTGCAACCAATAAGGATTTAAGATGCTCCTTTCTTTTCCCCTACCAAGAATCCTTCCAACCTCGCCTAGCAAAATTATACAGTACATTTTTTTAATTATAGTACATTTCCTTAATCTTTAAGTGGAATACCACTGAGTTTCAAAAACAGCCAAAAGGTTAAAAAGAATTTGTGATAAACAGCCATCATCAAAAATTTCAGAATCATCAGGAAAGAATATAAACAAAGGTCTTGCCCTAAGGGACTAAGAAGCTCTACCTTATCCCAGAAGACTTCAAAAAGGGAGCAGAAAGCAAGCTGTAATGACTGACATACGATACCCTTGGGATGCTGCCTACAGTTCCATCACTCAACAAATTCAATCTTGGGGGTTTCACTACTCTTGTTTTGTTACATTAAGCACAAAGGAATTTTTGATTCCTTCCTTCCTTTCTTTTTTTGGTACCAGGGATCGAACTCGCAACCTTGCACTTGTGAGGCAGGCGCAGTGCCACTGAGCTAAATCCCCTGGCCACAAAGGCATTTTTTTCCTTTTTTCTTTTTTGGTACTGGGGATCGAAACTTGAGTTTGCACAACAAAGGCATTTTTTAAAGCTTTAAAAAAGTTAGATTTTAAAGATTCCTGAACAACAATTAATTACAATGATTTGATTACAATGTTTAAGAGTTTAAGGTCCAAGAAGAAGCAGATTGTCAGTTGTAAATACTAAAACACTTTGGACAAGTTCCCACCCCTTGAAATCATGGTAAGTGTTCATATAGGACAATCACATAACAACTAGTCCCTCAAGAAAGCATCCATGCTCTCCCCTGATGGTGAACATCTACTACAAAACACTGAGCCACTAAGTCACGGTCCACAAACCTAAGAAGCATGCTGAACACTTAATAACGAGTAAGTAAGCTATTGAGAAAAAGTACAAATTATTTAGAAAATAAAATAGCTCTTCTCTAGCTTTTAAAATAAGTGTTCCAGAGAAGGAGTAAATCTCTGGTCACTACAAGAGGTACACTGCACAACATGAAAAATCTATAACATAATTCAGTGCAAAAAGTTAAATATAGGCATAAGAAAAGAAAATTGCCTTAAATTATGCTAATTATTAGGAATCTAAACTCATATGTAAGGTATAAAACTAAAACTGTAACTGGTAAAACAAGAGTCTACCTACCTGAGATTGCTAGAGCTTAGCAAGATACTTGGCAGACTTGACTGATCGGTATTAGAACTTAGTTGTACCTAACTATTTGCTTTTATGAACTTCAATACCCACATATATTAACAGAATATACATAAACATTCTCTGAAAACCGGAAGTGCCTATGTTAATTATTTTAGAAATTTTTCCATTGAATCTCTGTACCTTTTAAACAGAAATGATTGTCCTGTGCCCAACCCACCTTCGCCATCACTTTTCTATTCTTTCCCTAAAGACAATTTTGGGGCCCCCTCCAATACCATGAAATTATTGTTTTGGTAAGCTTAAATACAATACTACAAAGGTTGTCAATTTTCTAAGGTTAGTACTTACTGATTTTACTTTCTACAAGCTATATAATTTCCAATCTTTAATAATGTTGACTATGCCATTAATAATATTTTCATCCCTTACAAAAAACATCTTTCCATAGAGTTACATCTACCAATTTTTGTTATGTAAGAAAAAAATCATTTTTTACAAAATATACAATTTCTTTATTGGACAAAAGTATAACTAATACAGAGGGGTGCCTAAAGTCATCACAACAAGCTAGTAAGAATTGAAAACTTCATTTGCAATTAATGTCTCTTTAGAGAATTAAAATGTCCAGCATCCCCTATAAAATCCATTCTGATCTATATTCTAAAGGCTAGTTTTTTAGCAACTTGCAGAGAAGTCAGGCTGTTATTTTAATTTTTGTTTTAAAGCGCTTAAGAAGAAATAATGAATTCCACTGGCCAAAACAGCCAAAATTGCTCCAGAAAAAAATCATCATAAAGGTAAAAATAAAGTAAATCTCCCAAATCATTAACATGTTTTTCCCACAGTATTCTCTTACAGGATATGAAATAAATACAGTAGAAGTCTGTATTGAAAGTGCAAGAGGCGGGACCTCGGTAGCGGCAGTGGCGCTGGTCGGAGCAAGGCCGCTGAGGGCCGCTGAGGCACGGGCAGCCACCTGGAGCCCCATGGTGCAGGAGGGTCGCCAGGCCTCTGGAGGAGCCCGAGGCCCGGCCGCCCCGAGCCGGCCCGCGCCCGCCATGGAGCCGCTGTTCCGGAGCGAGCCCTTGTGCCCGGCGCAGCTCTTCCTACAGGCGGGCACGGCCTACGAGTGCTACTGGTTTATCTGGTGCAGGAAATCACTAGAGCGGATATTCCCCTGCCTAAGAGAGAGGCCAGTCCTCCTGCGTCGCCTCTGAAGCAAGTTCTAGAAATGCAGGAGCAGCTGCAGAAGCTGGAGGTGGAGCTTCGAGAAGTCACCAAGAACAAGGAGAAACTGTGGAAGAACCTGCTGGAACTGATCGAGTATACCCACATGCCGAGGGTGATGAGAACCTCCGTGAAGCCCAACGTTGAGTTTGAATCCACTTACAAGGAGTTTCCTTCCGTGGAGAGTGACTGCTTACTGGACTACAGCTGCATGAAGAGGCTGGGAGCTAAGCTGGGGTTTGTGTCTGGCCTAATTCAACAAGGAAAGGTGGAAGCGTTTGAGAAAATGTTGTGGCAGGTCTGCAAAAGGTACACCATCGTGAGCTATGTGGAGCTGGACGAGTCCCTGGAGGACCCCGAAACTGGAGAAGTCATAAAGTGGTACGTGTTCCTGATATCCTTTGGAGGAGAGCAAATTGGCCAGAAGGTTAAGAAGCTCTGTGAGTGTTACCACTGCCACGTGGGCCCCTACCCCAACACGGCCAGGAGCGTAAGGAGATCCAGGAGGGGCTCAACACGCGGATCCAGGACCTCTACCCCGTGCTGCACAAGACCGAGGACTACCTGAGGCAGGTGCTGTGCAAGGCCACCGAGTCTGTGAGGAAAATGAAAGCCATTTACCACACACTGAACATGTGCAGCATCAATGTCACCAACAAGTGCCTCCTCGCCGAGGTCTGGTGCCCTGAGGCCGACCCTCATGAGCTGCGCTGGGCACTGGAGGAAGGGAAGAGAGAGAGCGGTGCTACAATGCCCACTCTTTGAGAACCCGATCCCCATAAAAGTGATGCCACCCACGCACATCCGCACCAACAGTTTTACAGAGGGCTTCCAGAACATCGTGGACACCTATGGTGTGGGCAGCTACCGCGAGGTGAAGCCAGCTCTCTTCACCATCATCACCTTCCCGTTTCTGTTTGCTGTGATGTTTGGAGACTGGCCAAGGCTTCGTGATGTTCCTGTTTGCCCTCCGGTTGGTGTTAAATGAGGATCACCCCAGGCTGGCCCAGTCCCAGGAGATCATGAGGACGTTCTTCAAAGGCCGCTACATCCTCCTGCTCATGGGCTTGTTCTCGGTCTACACAGGCCTCATCTACACTGCTTCTCCAAGTCTGTGAACCTCTTCGGCTCCAGCTGGAACATGTCTGCCATGTACAGTGCCAGCCACGCTGGGGAGGAGCACAGGAAGATGGTTCTCTGTAACAACAGCATCATGAAGCACAGCCGGCTTCTCCAGGTGGATCCAATTGTCCCCGGCATGTTCCAAGGCCCTTATCCTTTTGGGATATCGATTTGGAACTAGGCCACAAATTGCCTCACCTTCCTGAATTCTTTCAAAATGAAAATGTCTGATTTTAGGAATTATTCACATGACTTTTGGTGTCATTATGGGAATATTTAACCACTTGCACTTCCACAAGAAGTTCACCATCTACTTGGTCTTTGTGCCTGAGCTCCTGTTCATGCTGTGCATCTTCAGGTACCTCATCTTCATGGTCATCTACAAGTGGCTGGCATGCTCAGCCGCCACCTCCAGGGAGGTGCCCAGCATCCTCGTCGACTTCATCAACATATTCCTGTTCCAGGCCAGCGAAGCTATTGGCCTCTACCCAGGGCAGCCGTACATCCAGAGGGTGCTGCTGGCCATCACCCATCCTCTTCTTGAGAAAGTCACTCTTCCTGCTGTGGCTGTACCATGGCGCGGGTGCTTTGGTGTGAACCAGAGTGGCTATACCCTAGTGAGGAAAGATAGCAAGGAAAAGTGTCCTTGCTTGGAAACCAGGACATCAAGGAGGGGAGTTACCCAGGTGGAGGACGATGCAGAGAAGTGACATGTGAAGAGTTTAATTTCGGGGAAATCCTGATGACACAGGCAATCCACTCCATCGAGTACTGCCTGGGCTTCACCCGCACACCTCATCCTACCTGTGGTTCTGAGCGCTCAGCCTGGCCCACATGCAGCTATCCGATGTCCTGTGGGCCATGCTGATGCATGTGGGCCTCCACGCAGACACCACCTTCAGGGGTCCTACTTCTCTTCCTGGTCATCGCTGTCTTCGCAGTTCTCATGATTTTCATCCTTTTGGTCATGGAAGGGCTTTCTGCTTTCCTCCATGCCATCTGCCTCCACTGGGTAGAATCTCAGAACAAATTCTATGTTGGTACAGGCATCAAATTTGTTCCTTTCTCAGTCTACCTTTGTCAAAGTTCAGTAACGACGACAGTGTGGCATGATCATCCTGCTGTCACCAACAAGCTTTCAGATTTATGGAGAGCTATCATGTTAAGAATTTTACCTCCGTCAAGTTTATGATAGGAGAAATTCCATCTCCATTGATTGCCTTATGATATAGCCAAATGATTCTATAAGATATACTTCTTCCTCATGTTAAAGATTTTGTAAAGTTTACCAGTTTCAGACACATTATTTAAAAATTTAAAAATAAAAGAAATAAACTGTAAAAGAGATCGCAACTCTGTTGTTTAAATTCACATGAAAATCCTCCAAAACATCATTTTGAAGACTCACGGGCTTGGCCACATCAAGTTTAGAATTTGATGACATGTAGTCAGATGACATTGAGCACCTTCAGTCAGTCCTTCCTAACTTGAAAACCAATGCTTGAAGTGAATACAGTCTATCAAAAGTCTTAAGCTTACATCAAATTCCTCTCAAAGGAATCTTTTAAGAAAAGAAAAATCAATAAGCCATTCAAACACCACAGTACTGGGCCGAGGATTTAGCTCAGCGGTTTCGCCACCTGCTGCACAAGTGCAAGGACCCGAGTTCGATCCCCAGTACCAAAAAAAAAAAAAAGACCAATCTCCAAACACCACAGTACTAATCTTTCCTGAATCCTTAGTAAAATGTCAAACAAATTCACACTGCTGGACAAACGGCCACTTTAATGAAAATGTCTTGCTAAGAATTTAAAAAGAAAGAGAGGAAAGAGAGGGCAAAACAAAACAGAAAAGAAAAGGTTTTCCCAACATTAAAAATTCTATGATCAGAACTATTATAAAGTTTTGGTCTTGGGCAATAGGCAAACTTTGCAAAACAAGTAAACAGACCTAATAAATAAACACTACTACAAATTGTTGTCAGTCTTATGATTTTGGAAGGGTACTGATGGAGATGAGGGAAATATACAGAGTAGGTAAAATAATTTTCACTTCAAATGATCAGTAATGAAGTTCAACATACTGTATAAAAATTCATTCATTGGCTTATTCCATCCTCCTCCCCAATAATTAATTTATGCTCACATTACAGTCTCATTTGCAAACTTCTATCCAATGCCTTCAGCAATTACACACATCAGTGTCTTTTATACTCACTGTCAAGTACCTGATGTTTTCCCCTCTTTTTAAATTCTATTTTATTTTATTAATTTTTTTGAGACAGGGTCTCACTGGGTAGTTTAGGCTGGGCTTGAACTCACTATGTAGCCCAGATAGGCCTCAAATTTGCAGGGATCCTTCTGCCCCAGCCTTCCAAGTAATGGGATTAGAGGCTTGCCCTACCATGCCTGGCTCCATCTCTTTTTATTTTATTGAAGAACTGAGGCTGGTGAATCTAAGATCAATATAAAGATCAATCCTAAACATCATGCAGTATATACCACTGCTCAACATTTCCACAAATAGAAACAGTTCTGTTATGGCTTGTTGTAGCTCACCCAAAATCCACATGTTGAAACTTAATCCCCGTGAGTGTTAAGAGGTGAGTCCTTTGAGAAGTGATTAAGTCACAGGGGCTATGCCCTCATGAATGGATTATTGTCATCATTTTTTGCTTCAGAAAGTTGCTTTGCTCTCTCTTACTCCTTCTACCTTCTGGTATGTGAGAACACAGTAACAAGGCACCATAAATGGGGGAAAATGTTTCACCAGATCAAATCTACCAGTGCCTTGATCTTGGACTTCTGAGCCTCAAAAACACTGAGAAAATATATTTCTACTATTTATAAATCACCCACTTTCAAGAATTCTGTTAGAGCAGCATGAACAGTCTAAGATATCACCCTGAAAAAGGGGTCTATCCATTCTACTTCTATTTCATAGAAAGGTTATCCATTCTGTGTTCCAACATCATGAATGAAAACTGCCATGACTACCTTTTGTGACAATCTATTCCACTTCTGAGCAGCCTACCAAAAAAAAAAGTCTTTACCCTGTCCCTAAGTCCTGTGGCTTCTCCCCATTGGTGTTGCCAAGGGAGAACAAGTCTGGGCTTTCACGCTCACGAGTCCTTCACACAGTGACAGGACTAACAGTTCACCCAACTGCTCTTCCTAAAATGCGTCCTGAGTTTCCTTGCTTTCCTAAAATACCTTATACTTAATTTATAAACAACTACAATCTGAAGATAATTTTTGAGAGTGTGCGCCTGTGTGTCTGTTTGTATGTGTACATGTGTTTGAACCCAGGGCCTTTCCACTGAGCTACATCCCCAACCCTTTTGATACAGGGTCCTGCTAAATAAGTTACCCAGGCTGGGCTTGAACTTGTGATCCTCCTGCCGTGGCCTCTCAGAGTGCTGGGATCACAGCCACACATCACCAAATCCAATTTTAAGATGGTTTTTATTTATTTATTTATTTATTTTTGGTACCAGGGATCGAACTGAGGACCTTGCCCTTGTGAGGCAGGCAGCAGCACTACTGAGCTAAATCCACAGCCCTAGATGGTTTCTATTTCTGCTTTATAGTCTATTTCTATGACCAGGCAAAATATTTGAAGAGAAAATTTGCTCTAGTTAATCAGACTTTCATACTGAGATCTTATAAGCATATTAATAGAAACCAAAAAAACCCTCCTCCTTCCTCAATATTTCTTTAAGTTTAATTAATCATCTCAAAAAAGCAAAGTCTCTCTCACAAGGAGAAACAAAGAAAAATCACAGGTGGATCAGCACACTCCACAACATGAATGAAAAAAATAAATATTTTCAATCTGTATTCAATTCTCCCTCTCTAAAAGCACCATAGCACCTTATGGAGCCCTCCGGAAGAGCACTTCCCCTATAGTAACTCAGGCCTCCTTGTTCCTGTTCCTAGAAACTGGACCCTGCCTTAGTCTCTCTCACTGATTTGGCACCATGCTTGATGACAGTAAACATGCAACTCTTGTGTCTGATGAATGAAAGTGATTCTGTCATCTGTTTGGTTAGTCATCAGGTCTCAACACTCAATATTCCTCATAAACATCCTTTAATTTAAAAGGGCATCAAGAAAACTAAATTAATTATTAACATTCCCCAGCCTCAGGCATACAAAACCGGAGCCTCGGGCCAGGCCAGGTGAGGGAGGAGGGTTCATCATGTCTAGTGGCACATAAGAAAACCCCACTACCGGTCCCTCCACTCCACTCACCACATCAAAGCCATGCATCTCAGTCACAGTCCAGAGCAGTAGTGAGTCTGCTCAGGACACCTACCTGGACAGCCAGGATCACAAGAGTGAAGTGACAAGCCAGTTGGGTCTGAGCAACTTGTTGGACAGCCTGGACAGCAGTACTTGACCACCTAGCGTGACATGATGCAGGGTGGAGTTGCCCTAGCCCCTGAAGCCCCGGAGCACCCCCAAAACATGCAGCTCTGAAAAGCGAACAAGGGATGCTGATCAGCTCTGAGTCCCATTCCGAGATCATCCCCAAAAGGAAACTGTCATCAATAGGAATACAAGTTGACTGCATTCAGCCAGTGCCAAAAGAGGAGCCCAGTCCCGCTACCAAATGCCAGTCCATCAGGGTTGAGGTAGAGGACGACTGGCAAAGCAGCGCCCCCTCTCACAGTATGTCCTCCCAACAGGACACTGACCTGGATACCCAGGATGCTAATGACTCAAGCTGTAAGTCATCTGAGAGGAGTCTCCCAGACTGTACCCCACACCCCAACCCCATCAGCATCGATGCTCCCCCAAGATTGCCCATATCAAGTGCAACCTTTCCTATGGAGACAACAGTGACCCGGCCCTGGAGGCCTCCTCACTGCCCCCACCTGACCCCTGGCTTGAGACGACCTCAAGTTCCCTGGCAGACCTAGCACAGGTGGCTACTAGTTCTTTTTTTTTTTTTTTGGTACCGGGGATCAAACTCGGGTCCTTGTGCTTGCGCAGCAGGCAGTGAAACCACTGAGCTAAATTCCTGACCTGGCTACTGGTTCTTGAAGCTACTTCAGGCAAAAAAAAAAAAAGAGTGGCTGGAAGGCTGGTGCTGCCAGATGGACAAGGAGACCAAAGAAAAAAACCTCTCAGAAGAAGTCTTAGGAAAGGTCCTCAGTGCTGTGCCCACTACCCAGCTACTGATGTCTCAGAAATTCCAGCAGTTCCGAGGACTCTGTGAGTAGAACTTGAACCCTGATGCCAACCCACGTCCAACAGCCCAGGACCTGGCACAGTTCTGGGACCTGCTACAGCTGTCCATCGACATCAGTATGAAGTCTGATGAACCCTACCACCTCAAGGGCAACAGCTGGCAGCTGGTGGAGACCCCAGAGAAGAGGAAGGAAGAGAAGAAACCATCCCTTCCAGTCCCAAAGAAGCCAGCCAAATCCAAGCCACCAGTGAACCGTGTGACAAGGCCTCAGATGCAGGGGACAAGCAGCATCAGAAGGCCCACAAGAGACTCCTGTCAGCCAAGCGGGCAGCTTCTGTGCGGCAGAACTCTGGACACAGAAAGTGCATACAGCATCAAGATTTATGTCCCTGAGGCCCAGATCAGGCTGAGACCACGAAGAAGGAAGGAAATAATTTTAAATCATTAAAAAACACATACAAGGGCTGGGGATTTAGCTCAGTGGTTCTACCACCTGCCTTGCAAGCCAAGGTCCCAAGTTCGATCCCTGGTATCAAAAAAAAAAAAAAACAACATGCAAAAAAAAAATTCCCCAATTCTGAAATTATGATGCCTTATCAGTGTAAAAAAATTAAATTTCAAAAAATGTCACATAATTAGGGGGATAAAAGCAACTACAGAAAAAAAATTTTTTCTAAACAAACACCTCAACATTTATAAACTTCAAATAAAATTCCGTAACAATGTGCAGTTTTTGCTCGAGTCCATATGCTAAATAGATATGTTTAGTTACTTTCTTTTTTTAAGATTCTTTTATTGGTACATTTTAGGTATACAATACGTTCACATTTCTCATTGGGATCTTGTACCTGTATATGATGCATCTTGGTTCTTATTTTTTCCCCATTCCCAGCCCTCCCT
>NW_004624822.1:4209723-4221204 GCF_000247695.1 Heterocephalus glaber | reverse complement strand
ACACTAGTGTTTGGTGCATAGATATTTATGATTTTCATCTCTTCCTGTTGGATTGTTCCCAAGGATGTAGTGTCCTTCTTCATCTCTCTTAATCACTGTTGGTTTGGAATCTACTTGATCTGCAAAGATGATAGCTACTCCTGCTTTTTTTCAGGTTCCCATCGCATGGTGTATTGTTTTCCACCCTTTAACTTTCAGTCTATGAGTTTCATTTTAAATTAAGTGTGTCTCTTGTATGTACCATAGTTACTTTCTTGAGAAGCATTTTTTATTTGTAGCAAAGTTATTAAATCTTACACATTATATTACACACATAAAGGTCCATATTGAAAGAAATTACAGTACTTCAAAATTTGATCTATTATATATCTGCCACAAGTCAGCTACTCTGCTATATTAAAGGTCTGATATCCTCACAGTAGTTTCTTTACAAAGTACATGATCTTTATGAGCTGCACTAAATTTGTACACCTTCAAGGATTAATTCCAGGTTGATGAATAATTAGTGGACAAACCTCTGCTCTGCCCTACTTATTTATTTATCTCTGACTATTCTAAGTATCTGCCACATAGAGCTCCTACTAGGAGTTACATCTACTTACGAAACCCTATAAAAGGCCAGGGATTTAGCTCAGTGGTTTCACCGCCTGCTGCACAAGTGCAAGGACCTGAGTTCGATCCCCGGTACCAAAAACAATAAATAAAAAAACAAAAAAACCCTATTGAGTTGCCATGAAATTACATTAGTATTTCAAACAGATGTACTGACAGCCCAAAAAGGGGGCGGGGGGGGGGGATCAACCTATTCAGGGGGAATTCTGAAAAGTTAATAAAATATAAATTTAAAAAATAATAGTGAAAGCTCAACACAATTTATGTCAACTTTATACATTTTAAAGTAACTTTTCTTACTTACAATTAAAACCAAAGAAAGAAAAGAGGACCTTTTTGTAACAAAAAGCAACAAGACACAACAGCACCATAAATCAAGGTTGTAGAAAAAAACCAAGCAATTACGATATACTCATTACAAAATACTATGCTGGGAAATAAGAACAAGACTGTTGTTTGCCCTTATAAAGCAACAATTCAATTTATATACAGTTGATACTTATAAAACAGGTCTAGGCCATAAAGAAAGGTTTCAACAGAAGGCTTTGTCCATAATATATTACTGCAAAAGAAAACAAAAAGTAAAACCTGTCCACAACCATCTAATAAGTTAAAACTGTTGTCTGCTAATTCAACTAGAAAATGATGCACTAGAAAAAATATTTGTTAAGAGTCATTTCATTTTTAACTAGATTATATACAACTAAACCACAGTCTAGCAAAACGGAAGTTTTTTAAAAAATAAAAGTATGCCAATGAATAAACAATAAAAGAATGACAGCACATCTACTAAATATATTACTGGATCTAAGTGTTGACCATCAATAGCTTACACTCAATCAAAAAATAGGAGACAGGGGCCAGGGATTTAGCTCAGGGGTTTCACTGCCTGCTGTGCAAGCGCAGGGACCCGAGTTCCATGCCCGGTACCAAAAAAAAAAAACAGGAGACAACCTGAAACACTTTGCGCTTTCTAAACAAAAACAACACTACCAATTAAACTGCCTTTCCAAAAAAAAAAAAGTCAAATTTGAATCTATTGAGCTTCTACACACAGAGAAGTTGGAGGAACATGTTAAATATCACAATGGTGAGCCAGTCAGCAAAACCAAACCAACTACAGAAAATACTGTATGACAAATTACCTGGCTTTATCAAACTGGAAGGAAAAAAAGAACAAGGAGACAGGGATACTATAATTCAAAGACATCTAAAATGAAATTCAAGCCACAACTCAGGAAAAAAAATCTATTCACCATATCATCAAAAAGAATAAATAAGCCAGGTGTGGTGGCACAAGCCTGTAATTCCAGCATGCAGTAGCCTGAGGCTGGAGAATTCCAAGTTTGAGGCCAGCATGGGCAATTTAGCAAGATCCTATCTCAAAAGGGAAGGGGGGGGACAAAACTCGGTACAAAGGCCCTGGGTTCAATCCCCAGTATGGGAGGGAGGCAATAAAATAAGAGCCATACACTGAAAAATAGAAATTATGGCTGAATGAACAGAAAGATCTAACAAACAGGCATACCATCTTCATGGAGTAGAAAGATACTAAGGTAATTCAATGGAAAAAGGACAGTACTTTCAATAGATGAGGTTGGGAGTGTAGCTCAGTGGTAGAGAACCTGCTTGGCATGCATGGAGCTCTAGGTTCAATCTCCAGCTCCACCAAAAAAAAATTTTTTTTCAATCGTTTCAATCATTTGTACAGGAACAAGTGAACTCTATATGGACAAATATGAACTTCAACCTTACCTCACACCACACATAAAACCTTAAAGTGAATCATAAACCTAAATGTAGGAGCAAAAATTCTAAAAAAAAAAAAAAAAATCTTTTGGGGGGTTGACAAAGTTTTTTGATATAACACCAAAAAAGCACAAATAATAAAAGTAAAATAAAATGGAGAAAGTACCCAAGTTTAGAACTTATGCTCTTCATAGTATGTGGGTGTAGCTCAGTAGTAGAATCCTTGCACAGCATAATTCAAGGCCCAGGGTTTAATCCCCACATTGTAGAAAAGAAAAAGCAAAGCAAAACAAAAACTTGTTCTTCAAAGACACTAAGAAAAAGACAGACTGGGAAAAATTTGCAAATTACATATCTAATAAAATTTGTGTCTACTAGCCAGGTGTGGTGGTGTACACCTGTAATACCAGCACTCAGGAAGCTGAAGCAGGAGGGTTGCTGTGAGTCCAAGGCCAGGAGCTACACAGGGAGTTCAAGGCCATCCTGCACTACAAAAAAGACCCTGTCTCAAAAAACCTAAATAAATAAATAATATCTAAAAACTCTTAAAACTCAATAAACAATCTAAATTTCTTAAACGGGAAAAAGATTTGAATAGGCATTTCAAGAAAGATATATGAATGGCAAATAAAACACATGAAAAGATACTCAATTTCATTAGTCATCAGGAAATACAAATTAAAACCAAAAGGAAATATCATTATATCCCAACTAAAATGTCTAAAGTAAAAGATTAGCAATACCAACTTTAACAAGGATGTAGAGAAACAGGAACTTTCATATAATGCTGATGCACATGTGAAATGATATAGCCACTTTGAAAACAAGTTTGGTCATTTCTTAAAAAGTTAAACATAGGGCTGGGGATTTAGCTCAAGGGTTTCACCGCCTGCTGCACAAGCGCAAGGACCAGAGTTCAATACCCGGTACCAAAAAAAAAAAGTTAAACATAGACTTACCACACAATCCAGAAATTCTTCTTTTGAGTATCTACCAAAGAGAAATGAAAACATATGGAAAAACATTTTTAAAGGGTTTACCGCTATGAACTTTCGGAAACCCAAATGTTACCAACTAGTGAATGGATATATAAATATGGTACATCTATCTATACAATGAAATACGTTGCAGCAAAAAAAACCCCACCAAACTGCAATCCTTCAGCCTCAGCCACCAAGAATGGTTGGATTACAAGTATGAGCCTTAAGTATAAATGGCTTAAGTATAAATGCATGAGGAATTCTTTATAAGGTATCAGTCTGACTTTGTCATCAAAATGAGGTAATATAAGAATTATATAAAAGGGAAGTATTTGTGTGATATTGCCATTAGAGAAGTACCTCAGAGGCTCCTTGATTTACATATTTAAAGTTCCTAAAATTATGGCTTTTTCCCTCATTGGCTATATAGGAAATTTTTAACCCACAGTTGTGCCTTACTGTCCTATCAATATTATTTGTTTTTTGTTTGTTTGTTTTGCAGTACCGGGGATCAAACTCAGGACCCTGCACTTGCCAGGCAGGTGTGGCGCCACTGAGCAACACCCATGGCCCTCCATCAATATTATTATATTCTTCAATCCATCAATAAATACTTAGGGTAAAAAAAAAGAAACAATACAAAAAAAGGAAAAGATATTTATTACAACATGGCTTGCAATGGTTAAAAAAAAAATTTTAGAGACCACTCAAATATTCACCAGTAAGTGTTAAGGAAATAAATTAAGGTAAACACTTAAAATGAAAAATATTATGAGGGAAGAAATGGATATGGGTATAGATGAAACAAAAGTGGGTGTGAGCTGATTACTGCAGAAGCAATCCTTGCATAATGGACACACACTTGGATATTTTACTACTCTACTTTTACATGTGCTTGAAATTTTCCATAACAAAGTCTTTATTAAAAAGGACAAAGATATTTTTTTTAAGTTCCAAGGACACAATTTTTTTTTTTTTGCAGAACCAGGGATCAAACTCAGGACCTTCTGCTTGCCAGGCAGGCACAGTGCCGCTGAGCTACATCCCCATCCCTAAGGACACAATTCTTTTCTTTTTTTTTTTTGGTACCAGGGATCAAACTCAGGACCTTGCGCTTGCGAGACAGGCGGCGGAACCACTGAGCTAAATTCCAGGCCCAAGGACACAATTCTTTACAAGTGGTCACCTACCCTTTCTTCCCCAAATTCATAATATCAACATGGAGAAGATTCAATACAATATAAGTCATAAAAATATTAAGGTTCCATCACCCTCAATTTTTCTTAAATCCTCAGGCCATGCATGAATAGAAGAGTCTCACACTTTCGAACATTTCAAGTCCAGTACAAAGTCATGGCAGCTCATTCTCACTGTGTTCTCACTAGCAAGCAGCTCTACATTTCTAATACAGGAGTCACACTTCTCTGGCTAAGGAAAGAAAGAAGCATAGAAATGGTCATTGCCCAGCTAGACATGGTAGGTAGCAAACACACTCTCAGGGGCTGAGGGAGGGAGGGAGGGAGGGAGGGAGAGAGGGAAGAATTATTGCCTATTTTAATCTTTGTTTTCTGTGGTTTTTTTCTTTTTAAGGTTTAAATATTATTTGTACCATGTATTTAGCCATTTCTGAATTGCAACAGAAGCAAGAAAACTTGAAAACCACCCAGCCCAATATTTTTGAGTAAGAACAATAAAAAAGTTATCCAGGGCCGAGGCTATTATTTCAAATTAACTTCAACGTTAAGAAATTAGGAGGTATTCTCCTCAGTCTAATTTTCAAAGAAGGGGCCAGGGATTTAGCTCAGTAACACTGCGCCTGCCTCGTGAGCACAAGGTCCTGAGTTCGCATCATAATAATAATTTTCAAAGAGTAAATGCTCATTAAACACCTGCTGATGTGAGCTATAATAAATACATGGAACAAAAACTGGATGCCTATCTTCAGGGCACTAAATCCCATAGTCCAATGCCACTGACTGCCACCAGAACCACTCCACAAACTCATTGCCTTGTCAACATCAGTTTGCTTAAACCCAGAGCAGGGATTTTTCAAGACAGCCTCCTCTTTCAAAAAGTCATATGATATTCCAAATCAATGGAAAAATATAATGACTCATGATAAAATTAACCAAGGTTTATATTTATTCCTAGATTTCTAGTATTTAGATCTCCCATCCTTTTGGTCCTACTCCAAAATATTTCACAAAATTAGAGCACCTAAATTTTCATTCCAGAAACAAGAATATACTTTTTATACCTAAATTTCAAAAGAAAAGCCTCTACACATTCTGCATGATGCCCAATATCACAAATCAACATGTCATCTTTACTTGATAGAAAATTTAAAACAATAATGATACCAATTAGATATTTAATGTTAAGAAATTTTGATTTTTGCATGTGATAGTTATTATGGTTAAAAAGTCATCATTTAAAACATAAATACTGGTGCCAGGGATTTAGCTCAGTGGTTTTGCTGCCTGCTGCGCAAGCACAAGGACCCAAGTTCGATCCCTGGTACCAAAAAATAAAAAAATAAAAATGAAAAATAAAACATAAATACTAGATTATTTATGAAGTGATTATAATACTAGAGATTTGCTATAAAACAATGCAATGAGGTAGGCAAAACTGTATTATCTGTCAGAGAAGTATAGATAAAATAAGCTGTCCATGTGCTGATAATTGTAGAAACCAAGTAATACAATATTCTCTCACTTCTGTGTATGCTACATAATGCCATAATAAAATAAAATTATAGTGATAAATCAGCAGATATACCATGAAGCAATAGTAGCATTATTAATTGCTGTAACCCCAGAAATAAAGAGTTTTGGTAACTGACATCATGATATTCATGGATGCTATTACTCTTCTGAAGAAACTGCTGCATTTCAGTTGCATGAGGTGACTGCCATAACTAATATCCAAATTGACATGATATTACATTCAAATACATTTTACATTCTAGAAATCTTTCTTGAAAATAAATTATATTTAACAAGTATCTGCTAACTACAAGACCATCACTGTTACTTGAATATTTCCAATTCTTTTCTGGGGGGTAACAGGGATCAAACTCAGGACCTTGCGCTTGCAAGGCAGGCGGCAGCACCACTGAGCTAAATCCCTGGCCCAAATATTTCCAATTCTTAATCATTTTCCTCAATAACCTATTCAAGTGAACAGTGAAGCTAGAATTATAAGGAAAAAATGATCTGTAACTAGAAATCCATCTTATGAAAGTACAGATATGAGATTTTTAATTCAAAAAGAACATCACAAATTATTAGGTCACATTTGGTAACTAAAACATAAAATTGATAGTTTCTCCTACTGTTCTCACAGCCCAAGATATTTTTCCTTCATAGCAACCAGGAGTCTAAGAACAAATTGCTTTGATGACCTATGCTGATCCTCCTTTTTAATTATAGTGGATGAAGTGGCAGGTGCCTGACATTTTTAACACAACTTCTTTATCAGTCACATACAAAAGGGAAATGCGGGATCCTGGCTTAAAGCTCTTCAAGCTTTCAGTAGCACCATCAATCACCACTCTAATATTGGGCATGCAACTTGATGCCAGCCAATATATATATTTGCCAAGCTTAGGTATCCATCCCTGGTACCAAAAAATTAACCCAAAGAGCTTATTGTGTAAAAGTTTCTAATCTTTTACTAAGATGAGGAACAATTAAATCAGATCTGCTATAAATTTTCACAACACGCAAAATTGGTACAACACAGAATTTTTTTCTAATGCAAAATCAGCTTATTGGTTGTGTTTTTGAAAAATCAGGAGGTTTTGTTTTTAAATTCTTGCAAGTCGAGTTGAGTGTAGTCACATCATTTATTAACTAGCAAAAACTTAATGAAGACTATGTACATATGGGAAATATAAGCACATTAAATATGGTCCCTATGCTTTGAGAGAATGTAATATCAGTTGGGAAAACCTAACAGTGACTTATAAGAGCAAAGGATGGCTACCAAATGCTCCAGATAGACCATGCACAATGGGAGTAAAGTGAAGGGGGTGGGTAGTTAATCCAGGTCCAGAACAGGAATGTAATTCTGAAAAACAGAAGAAAATTGTAGATAAGGAAAAAAAGCAAAAGCATAATGAGGACAGTGCAACATGTGTTTCAGACATAATAACGAGAGCTATTTGGTTTGGGTTGAAGACTTCAAGGTAAGTAAGACGACAAAATTAGAAAGCCAAGTTGGGCTGAGCCTGGAGGCCTGATGTATCAAGAATTTGTCTTCAGCCTGAGAACTGTGAACTGGGCTGGGTGACACAGAAATAAGCAGAAGTGTTCAGACAGATGATCCAGTGATGTTCAAGATGGAGTAAGGAGGAAGAGCCTGGAAATTAGTTTAGTGGTGTTTCTGTCAGCAATTCTGAAAAGACACCAAATACCAGAGTGACAGGAGGAAATACTTCATTTATATAGCACATCTATAGTTCACAAAGGACTTTTGCTTATCTCATTTTACTTGCAGAATAATTTGTAAAATAGAACATCTGTTACATTTCACAAGTAAAGAATTGCTCTTCTGGGCATTTCCTTTTATGACCATCATTCCATGTTTCTTTTTATAACTGTCTGTCTCTTAACCACTAAACTGTAAGTTCCCTGAGGTATGCAGGGCCCCTGTATTCCCACTGCCTCAACAAAGGACCTGCTCTGCTGGCTGATTCCAGTGGATACTCCCTCAATATGTGATGGTGAGTGAAGAGCACATCCTTTCCCCGTACTGTTGTTTCAACAATACTGAATTTTTTTAAACCAGAAGTTGTTTTTAGGTTTTGTGTCATGTTTTAGTTTCAAATGATTATTCTGACTGTGGAAAGGCTTTGACAACTTGTTGCTGTTACTGTTGCTGAGACAGGGTATCACTATGCAGCCCAGGATGGCCTCGAACTTAAGATCCTCCTGTCTTGGCCCCCTCCAGTGATGGGATTACATGTGCACATGTCAGCAAGGCTTTGACAATTTTTTTCTGGTACAGGGAATTGAACTCAGGACCTTGTGCTTGCCAGGCAGGTGCGGTGCCACTGAGCTACATCCCTGGCCTGCTTTGACAATTTTAACCTTTTTTGGCACTTGCCTGACAAGACTTCTTTTCTCCCTAGGTAGGAACAAGAAAAATTACACACAAAAATAGTATCAGGGTGCCTGCCACTTTCATTCAGAAAGTCATCCTAAGTAATAGATTAAGGACATAAAACAGGCATTTGGGGATTATTTCTTCAAAAATGTTTTATTTCCTTGCAGAATGGAATGTATGCTAAGACAACCATGCATATAGTTAAAGCCAAGAACCCTGGCCTCCAACACTTGTGCCAGAAAGCAAGAAAATGCTCCAAGAGAAATAGAGACTTGTCAAAAGGACAACAAAGCCAACTAAAAGGGACTCCCATTGGCCAAATCTGAGACAATTTAAACATCAACACATAATGTTAGTAACAGATTATAGATCACTCAATAAAATAGGAAATCATGAGTTGATATTAATATAAATAAATCAATAAATCAAAAGTGTGATGAAGAATGGTATAGTTACATAGTTCTGA
Source organism: Heterocephalus glaber (assembly GCF_000247695.1). Next base: position 4,212,285 of record NW_004624822.1, on the reverse strand, counting down.
ATTACTTAACCAAAAAATACTAGTATAAGCGGAAAAAAAAATTTTATCAGTAAAGAAGCCTGCCAGAAACTCCTTAAGCACCACGTAATCAGAAAGGAGACAAACTGAAATTGTGGATCATCAAATTAGAAACAATGATATAGCATCATTTCCATGCTACTCCTGACAAAGACATGTATAATCAGGAAAACATCAGACAAATCCAAATTGAGAGACACCCTACAAAAATAACCGCCCTATAATCTCCAATCCACTGAGACTATGAAAGTCAAAAGAAAGGGGAAGATTTGGCAACTAAATGCAAACACATGATTCTGAACTGACTCCTTTTACTCTTACCAAACATAAGGGGAAATAAGAAGGGGCTGGGAACTTCACTGAAGCAATTAAATCAAACTCGAATGGGGTCTGAGTATTTGATGGTGGCAATGCGGCAATGTTAATTTCCTGATTTTGATGATTATACTGTATTTATGTAGAAGAATGCCCTTGCAATGGAAATACATACCAGGGTATTCCAAAATGATGGAGCATCTGGTAGACAGCTCACTGCCAAAAGTTCTGAAGTTACTGCCAAAAGTTTTCTCTATTGTAAATTTTCTGGGTTTGACTATTTCAATTTTTTTTTCAGTACTGGGGATTGAAACCAGGGCCACAGAATTACTAAGCCAAATCCCCAGCCCTTATTTTTTTTTTATTTTGAGATAGGATCTCACTAAAGTTCCCAGACTGGCCACAAATTTAGAATCCACCTGCTTCAGGTGGGATTACAGGCATGTACCACTGAACCTGACTTAAAAAATATTTTTAAATGATTAGTATCTCTTCAAAACAGTTATAGATAAAACCTTTTTTTAATTTATAGATACAACCTTAATGCATACATTTATGTGTACTTTCCACTAAAAATATTCTCTTAAGAAGTATACTAAATGAGTCTTCCAACTGGGCACTGGAGAAGCAGTGTGAAACAGTATTCCATAACAAAAAAACAAACAACAAAACAGGTTTACACATAGTAACGGTGACTTTAAACTCCAGTTTACCACATATTCATGAACTTGGAAGATTTTTACCTTTCTGGGTTTCAACATTCTCCTCTATAAAGTAGGAATACCACCTTTTATACAGAATGGCTATGAGAATGAAATTAAATGACCTATGTGAGAATGGTTTCCAGATATTAACTACTCAAAACTAGTTTTCTCTCACTTCTAAGAAATCTATTTACGAAAGGCTTACATTTAGTTAAGTCTGCTTCTTAGTAAGCCTAAGGAATAGGCTTCCTATATCAGACAACTTTTCAGGCTAAAGGACTATTAAGGATCCTTGTACAGATGAGGAAACTGAGCCCCAACAAGACCTTGGACTGCACAAGACAAAGGCAAACCATCTCCAATCACAGAGAAATCAACACTGTTTTGGGCTCCACTCAGACATGCTCTCATTTCATCTCCAGTATGCAAAAGCAAGTATTATAATGATTTTACATTTTTGGAAATCAAGGCTCAAGCAAGATTAAGAAACCTACTCAAATTCAAGTCTCTGCAACTCCAAGCTTCATGAATTTCCCATTAAATGTTAATCTGAGTTACTTCCAACCAGGATTAAGAAAGGTGCTATACATATGTGTTTTAAAGGTTTTTCTAGATCCTACACACTCAAGTAGTTATTTCCTTATTCTCAGAGTTCCCAGAATGTTATCACTGTAAAACAGAAACTGTTTAACCCTAAGGTCTTTGTCCATCAACATCTTGAGCAACTTATAATAATCTTACCCACTCTCTTACTGCAGATCTGTTTAACAAAAATCAGCAACAGTGTAAAAGAAGGCAAATTTTTTAAAATGTCTTTATACTTTAAGTAGTTTATCTTATTCTTGCCACTTAGAGCAAGGTTCTTAACCTGGGGTTCTAATGTCCACAAAGAGAATTCAGGAGTCTGTAAGTATGGGTGAGAAAAACATTTTATAGCAATTTTCACTGACTTCTAATTGAAATTTAAGATCTTCTTCAAGTAGGAGCAACAAATCACTACAACATTAGCAGTAACTGAAATTTTATCACTACAGAAAAGCACATACTTTCAAATCATATAATCATTGCAGATTACTGTCTATGTAACTGATTTCCTTTTAATTCTATGTATTTTAACTTTACTCTGAGAAAACTTAAGTTTATGTAAAGGGTACATGAATACCAAAAAACTTTAAAATCCCTGGATTTAAACAATAAAGTTGTTAATCTGAGGAAAATTTGAGAGATCTAGGAAAAAAAGTTTGGTGCTATATAATAAAACCCCTTACTCTTTGAGTAAGTTTGACTTTTGAACACATGAATTCCTTATTCATTTTTTAAATTCCTTATTCATTCAACAAACATTTACTTGGTTTCTATACTGTACACTATACTATGTATCATTACAAAGACAAAACGTTATCCCTGTGCCCTAAACTAGTAAAGTGGAAACATCCACAAGCAATCGTAATGAAAAGGAAAATGCTGAACAGACATTTCTCAGACAAAGAAGTAAAAATAGCAAATAAATACATGAAAAAATGTT
>NW_004624822.1:4177662-4207347 GCF_000247695.1 Heterocephalus glaber | reverse complement strand
ACACACACACACACACACACACACACACACACACTGAGTATATTCTACCTGCCTTATAGGTGAAAAGCTAGTATCTCTTAAAATTGAATGCTAAAGAGACTAATAAGAACAGTAAGTAGACCAGGCAAGGTGGCACACACCTGCAATTCCAGCACTCAGGAGGCTGAGGCAGGAGGATTCCAGCGAGTTCAAGGCCAGCCTGGGCTGTAGAGCAAGACCCTGTCTCAAAAAAAGAAAGAAATGAAACCACTAAGAAATTTTCATACTATAGAAAATTAGAAATATTTCATGCTACCTTTCCCAAATCTTAAACCAGGTTTTTACAAAGCATTTGAAAAGCCAATCACAATCATCTAGAAACCTGCTACTGGAATTGCAGTGCTAAAGGCTTTTATTACAATAGTGACAAAAATAGGCACTGTTTCAATGGAACATATTTTTCCATCTCTCCCAGTGATAAGTCTTAATGGAGATAATACAACTCATTCATAAAACTTGCTGAGTTATAACTTACGCATTATACTGATTTGTACTCAGAATGACAAAGGTATTCAATATTCGATCCTCTGCATAAAGATTAAGTTCTTCTACACCAGGGACACTCACTGATATGTATAGCTGAGCTGCTCAAAACTGACCAGAGGCAAGCCTTCTTCTAAATTCATTTTTCTATCCAAAAAATTTCTTGGTATCAATTGCATCACAAGAACTATATCACCAATTTTTTTTAAATATTCAGGTAACAGGTACTCGTGGAGTTTTAAAATCATTCAAAATGTAATATTCACTGTATTTAACTGAGTAACTCGGGATGAAAGTAAACTTCACCCTGTTACAGGTATGACCTGCTATCATCTTGTCTTACATCAAAATAGTAGTTTTTTCAGTTAAAAACAGATTAATGATGGGCCAGGGGCATAGCTCAGCGGCACTGCGCCTGCCTGGCAAGCCTAAGGTCCTGAATTTGATCCCTAGTATCAAGAAAAAAAAAAAGAACAGATTAATGATTTTTTTGCACAATGTTAAAAAACAGAATCTAAATGTATAATCAATTCTCTCTGCCTTGTATCAAAAACATTCTTACAAAGAATATGATCATTATTTTTCAAAATCTTTCCTTATAAAGAGTTTTTAATTTAATTTTTAATGGAAATAGCAGAATCTAGAGTTGATATTTTTTAATTTTGCAAAAATATTTAATTCATTGTATTAGTACACAATAAAATCACCAAGCAGTGGTACAGCTGGATCAAATGGTAGCTCTATTTTTAGTTTTTGAGGAACTTCCATACTGATTTCCACAGTGACTATACTCATTTATATTCCCACAAGCACTGTGGAAGTGTTTCTTTCCTGCATCCTCACTCAATTTGTTGTTTTTTGTATTCCTGAGGTCAATCATTCTGATTGGAGTTAGGTGGACTCTAGTTGTTTTGATCTGCATTTCCCTAACAGCTAAAGATGCTGCACAGTTTTTTCATATCTTTATTGGCCATTTGCACTACTCCTTTTTTTAGTCCTTATATTTTTTAAAACTTGTTTTATGGTCCCAGATATCATTTATCTTGCTGAATGCACTCTAAGCATTTGAAAAGAAGGGGGTTTTTCTGGAGTTGTTGCATATATATTTGATAAAAGTGACTGGTGGTGTTATTCCTGCTGGTGAATTATATTTTTGTCTACTTATTTTGTCAATTGTTGAGTTTTCTAGTAATGCTTATGGGTAGGTCTATTTCTCCCTCTAATTCTGTAAATTTCTGCCACATGTATTTTGAAGACCTGTCATTAGGATCATATAGCTTTATGATTGGTCAGTTATGCACTAAGCATCTTACCATATGTCGCTCATCTCTGTATCTTAAAATCTGCTTTAATATTAATAGAGCCAAACTCCTATGCTTAACTATTGCATGCTATATCATTATCCATTTATTTTTATTCTATTTGTGTCATTATACTTAACTGGGTTACTTATGATTAAATTTTTCATTTTTAGCAATCACTGCTTTTTTTTTGTTTTGGAAGCAGATACTTTTTATTAACTGACCAAATCATAAAAACATCATGGTAGACACCTTAGTTCATCCTTCTAATAAGCCTTTTGATTTGGTCTTCCCTATTTCCAGCATCTCCACCTTCCATAAAATGGGTGGTCTTTTTCTTCATTCTACCTCATGGAGAAGATCATTTGAAGGGCCACAGGAAATTATTTGCCTCTTTGAAGCATTTTCCAACTGTATAGATCTCATGAATCAGATCTTCCATGCAAATGATGCTATATTTACCAAGAGATCGAGCAATCAGTCCATTATCGGTCAAGGCAATTCTCTTCTTATTGCTTTTGCCATAGCCACACTTGCTTTGGTGACTTCAGGTTTGGTTACCCCATGCAATATATGGTTCCACACTTCTCAGCTTGTTAATTGAAGCCTTGTTAAGCTTAACAAAGGTACCACTGAAGATTTGGCGAAGGTGAAGAAGCTGCAACACCTTGTGGACCTTTCCACTCACATCACTGATACCCCTGATCCAGATGACAAAGGCCAATTTGGGTTCTGCGGGTACATAGAAGTTTCCAGCTTTTCTTGCCCCCCTAGCCATTCGAATCTCAGTTCTGTCCATCTGTCTATACTCCTTATGATAGTGCCTGGCTTTTTCATAGATGAGCTTCCTCCTTGCCTTTCGAAGCATTTTGGGGGCAAACTTCTTTCTCAGGTGCTTCACCTTCAGCTCTTCGAAACGTCTTCGCTTTTTCTTAAAGGTTTCTGGCACAGCGGGAACCTTCTTTTTCTTCTCTTCGACAGCCTTAAATTTATGTAGCCTTCCTTTTGCAAAAATCTGTAACTGCCCACATGTACCATTTGATCATCAGTGTCTTTGGTTACTGGAAGTTTTTCTGCTCAGGTGTCTCTCCGCCAGTCCGAGAGTGTTGCGACACATTTCTGGATGCTAGAACACTGATTTGAGAGCTGCTGGCTCCAACTGAGATAAGAGATGACAAAACTCATGTGGGAAAATATCGCAGGCGCTACCCGGCAGTGCTAGCAGAGGACCTGGACGGTGGGTGTGGCGGTGGTATTCGGGGCTCGCGACTTACCTTTGTGTCTGCATGTTGTTCTGGAACCTGAAAAATGGACTCTGACAGTCCAAACCCCGAAAAGAAACAATAGTCTGCACTACTCCTTTTGAAAGTTTTCATTCATTCACTTGCCCATTAACTGGGCTATTTGATTTTTTTGATGTTACTTTTTTTGAGTTCTTCACATATTCTACATATTAATTCTCTGTCAAAAGAGTAACTGGCAAAGATTTTCTCCCATTCTGTAGGCTGCCTCTGCACTCTGTTGTTTTCCTTGCTGTACAGAATTTTTTTTTTGGTACCAGAGTTCGAACTCGGGTCCTTGTGCTTGCAAGGCAGGCAGCGGAACCACTGAGCTAAATCCCCAGCCCCTGTACAGAAAATGTTTTAATTTGGTGTAGTCCTATTTGTTTATTCTTGCTATTATTATTTCCTGTTTACTGGAACCCCATTCAGGCAGTCTTTGCTATATCACTATGACCTCAGGTGCTTTCCCTATGTTTTGTTCTAGCAGTTTCAAAGTTTCAGGTTTTATACTTAGGTCTTTCATTCATTTTTCAGTTTATGTTTATACAGTATGAAAGACTGGGATCTCGTTTCAATCTTCCATGTTTGGATATACAGTCTGCCCAGCACCATTTGTTAAAGACACTGTCTTTTCTCCAGCATGTTTTTGGTTTCTTTGTCCAAAATCAAATGGCTGCAGTTGTGTGGGCTTATTTCTGTGTCCTCTATTCAGTTCCATTGGTCTACGTGTCTTTGTGCTAGTATCATGCTGCTTTTGTTTCTATGGCCTTGTAGTAAAGTTTGAAATTGAGTATTGTGATGTCTGTAGCCTTGCTCTTTTTTGCTGAGGATTGCTTTGGCTATTCTGGGCCTTTTGGTTTCCATATGAAGTTTAGGTTTCTTTTTTCTACTTCGGTGAAGAATGTCATTGGTATTTTGATGGGAATTGCAGTAAATCTGTAAATTGTTTTGGTAATAAGATATTTTAACAATATTAATTTTTCCAGTCCATGAACATGGGAAGTCTTACTATGTTCTAGCATATTCTTCAACTTCCTTCTTCAGTGTTCTAGAATTTTCATTGTAGAGATCTTTCACTTCAGACTGACCCCTATTTTATTCTAAGCTACCATGAATGGAATTGTTTTCCATATTTCTTTCACAAGTAGTCCATTTATTTTTTTTTTTTTGGTACCAGGGATCGAACTCAGGACCTTGCACTTGCAAAGCAGGTGCTGGAACCACTGAGCTAAATCCCTGGCCCCTAGTGCATTATTATATGTAGAAAACTTACTGATTGTTTAATGTTGATTTTATATCCTGCTACATTGTTAAGTTTATTAGCTCTGAAAGTCTTTTGGTGAAGTCTTTAAAGTTTTCTAAGTATAGGGTTATATCATCTGCAAACAAGGACAATTTGAATTCTTCCTTTCCCGTTTGTATCCATTTTACTTCTTTCTCTTGCATAACTGCTCTAATTTAAAATTTCAAGCACTCTATTGAACAGGAGTGGTGAGTGTGGACATCTTTGCTGCATTCCTGATTTTTCAGATAGTGTTTTGTTTTTCCCCATTCAGAATGATGGTGGCTACGTGTTTGTCATATATGGCCTTTACTATATTGAGGTATGCTCCTTTACTACCTAATTTCTTCGGGGGGGTTTTGTACCAGGGATCGAACTCGGGTCCTTGCACTTGCACAGCAGGCAGCAAAACCACTGAGCTAAATCCCTGGCCCTCTTCAGGGTTTTTATAATGAATGAATGTTGAATTTGTCAAAGGCTTTTTTATGTCAGTTTAGATGGTCATGTGATCTTTACCCTTGATTATATTATGTGATGTATTACCTATTGATTTGCATATGTTGAACCATCCTTGCACTGCTGGAATGAAACCAACTTGATCACAGTGTAGGATCTTTTCAATATGTTATTGAATTTGGTTTGCAAGTATTTTATTAAGAATGCATCATGTTCATCAGGGATATCAGTCTGTAGTTTCGTTTCCCTTTTCCTGTCTTTATCTGGTTTTGGTATCAGGGTGATACTGACCTCATAGAATGAGTTTGGAAGCATTCCATCTCTTTTTATTTCACAGAAGAGTTTAAGGAGCTTTGGTGTTAGATCATCTTTAAAGTCTGGTAAAACTCAGTAGTGAACCTATATGGTTTGGGCTTTTTATTAGGAGACTATTTATTACTGCTTTAATCTCATTGCTTTTTATTGATCTGTCTAGGGTTTTTATATCCTCTTGGTGCAATTTTGGTAGGTTGTTATGTGTAAATTTTTTTATTGGTGAAAGTAGAGTGCTAAAGTCGCCAATGTTATTGTATGGACACTTATGTGTCCCTTTATGGAATACAGGTTTTCAAAACAGTCCCTTATAATCCTCTGGATTTCAGTGGGGTCTAATGTAACACCCCCTTTTTTCTTCTCTAACTGTACTGACTTGGGTCTTCTCTCTCTCTCTTTTGGTTAGTCTATGGATTTATCCATTTTGTTTATCTTTTCAAAGAACCAACTCTTTGTTTCATTGATCCTGTGTATTTTTCAGTCTCTAAGTCATTAATTTCAGATCTGATCTTCATTATTTCTTTCATTCTATTGGTTTGGGTTTAGTTTGCTCTTGTTTTTCTTGAGATCCATCATTAGGTTATTTGAGATCTTTTTTTTTTTTTTTTTTTGAGACAGGGTCTTGCTATGTAGTTCAGGCTGGCCTTGAACTCACAATGTAGCCCAGGCTGGCCTCGAACTCACAATGATTCTCCTGCCTCAGCCTCCCAAGTGCTGGGATTACAGGCATGCGCCACCACGCCTTGCTGATTTTTTGATGTAGGCACTCATTGTTGGCACTCAAATTCTGACATACTGTGTTTCCTTTTTCATTTGATTCTAGGAATCTTTTAATTTCCCCTTGATTTCTTTAATGATCCACTGGCTGTTCAAAAGTGAACTGTTCAATCTCCATGTGTTGTATAGTTACTCTTGCTTTTGATTTCTAATTTCATTCAGTTATAATGTGTTAAGATGCAAGGAATTATTTCAGTGTTTTTGTATTTGTTAAAACTTGCTTTATGGTTTAAAATATAACCTGTTTTGGAGAATATTCTATGAAGTGCTGAGAAGAATGTGTATTCTACATTTATTGGACAGAATGTTCCAAAACATCTGCTAAGACCATTTGATCTATGATGTAGTTTAACTCTGATATTTCTCTGTGGGGTAAATTTCTCTGTGGGTTTTTTTGTCCAGTTGACCTATCTATTGGCGAAAGTGGAGTACTGAAGTCACCCACTGTTACTGTACTGAGACTTAATGTATCCCTTTATGTTAAGCATTTGCTTTATGAATTTGGGCACATCAATGTTTGGTGCATATATATTTACAATTGTTAAATATTCTTGATGAACTGTTTTCTTTACCAATGTGCAGTACTCTTTGTCTTGTCTACTTTTATCTTGAAGTCTGTGTTGTCAGATATGAGTATAGCTATTCCTGCTTGCTTTCAGGTTCCATTTGAATGAAACATTGTTCTCCATCCTTTCACTTTCAGTCTGCATATATTTTGCTAGTAAGATGTGTTTCTTGCACACAGCAAACTGTTGAGTCTTGTTTTTTAATCCAAACTGCCAATTTTCATCTTTTGATTAGAAAATTAAGACCATTTACATTTAGACTTATTATAGAAAGGTATGTACTAATTCTTGTCATTTTGCCATTTTTCTGATGCTTGATTCTTTCCTCTTCTCAATAGCTTATATACTCTTCCTCATTTATGTGTAGGATTCCTTTAAATTATCTTCTGCAGTTCTGGCTTACTGGTCACAAATTTCTTTAGTTTACACTTGTCTTGGAATCTCTTTATTTCTTCTTCAATTTTGAAGGACAGCTTTGCTGGATAAAGCAATCTGAGTTGGCAGTTATTTTCCTTCAGGGCTTAAAACACAACATTCCATGCTTTCCTGGCCTTTAGTGTTTCTGCAGAAAAGTCTGCAGTTGTTCTGATGAATTTGCCTCTATAAGTGATGTGGTGTTTCTCTTTTGCACCTTTCAATATTCTTTCCTTTTTCTGTACTCTTGACATTTTAACAGAATGTAAAGTTGACTTTAGCTGTATAACTCCTAAAATTTAATAGTGATTTAAGATTTTACTATTAGTCATCACATCCTAGGAAATGAGTACAATCTAAGTATCTAGTTCTTATCTGAATTGCTTAGAATCAGAAGTGTTTCAGATTCCAGACTGTGGAATATTTGCATATACTATGCCAGTTGAGAATCCCTAGTGTGAAATTCAGATTACAGATGCTTAACCTGTACAACTAATTACTATATTACTCTTTTTTTTTTTTTTTTTGGTACCGGGGATTGAACTTGAGTCCTTGCGCTTGCATAGCAGGCAGCGAAACCACTGAACTAAATCCCCAACCCATTACTGTATTACTCTTGCCAAAATTTTCTCATTTTTAACTATTAAATAATTAGTTAATTGGCAGCTTTAATTACTTCAAGAAGGAACAAAGTTTATTTATAAAGGATTATTTTCTTTAAATAAACTGCCTTGAGATGTGGAAGACAGCTGACATTTGACTGCTCATGGTGTCCAGCCCTATGCAATATATTAATTCTTCCATCCCAACACCATCTGAAATAGTCCCATTTTAAAGGTCACCAAATGGAGACTTAAAATTATTTAACTTAAACATAAATAGTAAATGACAACTTAACCCAAGACCTAAGTTCTTCTTCTTTCCAGCAACCTGCTTGCCATTCAAAAGTAAAATTTTTGCATGTAAGGCTTTTTTCCAAAAATGCATTTCATCTTCTATTATTTCCTCCTAAGACATTTTACTGTGTGTTCTACAGCCTCAACACAGGAAAGAAAACACACCATTTTGTAGTTTTTAGAACTACTACCTAAAGAATCAGCTGACAATAAATAAGAAATACACCTGAGCGCTGTTACTGGTAATAGGTCTTCCTTTGTAAAAAGCTTTAGAGAAGAATAGTACATCTGCTCTAGCTTATAAATTGTACAACTATGTTACATTCTTTATTCCCACATCACAAAATAAGGTGTCACTGTCCCTGACAGAGGTTAGTCCTAGGTTCTCTCAGGATAGATGGATTCTTAGGAACAGTCAAACCCTCAGAAGTATGTTGACTGAGTGAATGAATATGAACACAGTCACATAAACTGTAATAGAGTAGAGATTAACTACAAAACTAGAGGACCACCCAAAAGCCATTTAAATAGACAAAATTATCTTTAAGTCATTAAAAAAAAGTTAACAGACCTCTACAAGTTTACTTCCTACTGAATCAGATTTTTAAATACTATATTTAAACACTGTTATGAATGTGGAAAGACATTTCACTACAATTTAATTTGCATTTTCCCAGTCAAAGCCACAAAAATAGCTATAATGAAAAATAAATATAATAACAAGGGTCAGAGAGGATTTAAAGAGAAGAAAAATGGCATATATTGCTGGTAGGAATGTACAAATGGTATAGCTTCTTTGAAAAACAGTTTTGACAATTCTTCTAAAAGTTCAGCATAGTTACCATATTTCAGGAGAAATGAAAACACGTCCCACAAAAATCTGCACAGGAATACAGTGGACCCTTGACTCATGAACTCATTCAGTTCCTGAGGGGTGGTTGTAACTCAAGTTGGTTGTAAATCAATATAGCTAAGATCTGGATGTTTACCTGGATACATGCTATAGATAACAAGAGGCAGATAAATCTTCCATTAACCTAATTAACCCAAGTTGTTCATATGTCAGGCCAGTTGTAATTTGAGGGTCCACTGTATTCATAGCAGCATTCCCAATAAAAGCCAAAAAAATGGGGCCGGGGATTTAGCTCAGTGGTTCCGTCACCTGCCTCACAAGTGGAAGGTCCTGAGTTCGATCCCCAGTACCCAAAAAACAAAAAGCCAAAAAATGTAAGTAATCCAAATATTCATCAACTGATTAATGAATAAATAAAATGGGATATATCCATATAACGGAATGTTATCTGGCAATGAAAAAATGAAATACTGACATACACTAAAACATGGATGAACCTCAAAAACTTAATGCTAAATTAGTCTACACAAAAGACCACATATTATGCATTATTTATATAAAATGTCCAGTACAGGCAAATCTAAAGAGAGTAGATTCAGTAGTGCCTTGGGCTGAGGAAGCAGGGGGAAGATGGGTTGGGAATAACAGTGAAAGTATATAAGGTTTCTACTTGGAATGATGAAAATGTTGTAAAATTAGATTATGATGATGATTGCACAACTCTGTAAATATACAAAAACCACTGAACTCTTTATTTTAAAGTGAGCTATTATTTAAATAAGTGAAAAAATAAACCATGCAATTGTTTTTCATTTTTCCTCCTCAGCAACAGTGTATGGTGAGAAATACTTATTTCACCAAAAACAATATAGTTGTTTTTCTCTGATTTAGAATACTGTCTTTTCAGACCCTATATTTAACAGTTAAAGAAAGTATGGGGCTAACATCCAGAACACAATCATTTGTAAATTAAAAGACTATGTAAGAAAAATTACCAGAACTCTGAGCTCATACTCCTAATGGCAAAGTGGGGCAACTGACTAGGTTTGAGCGCAGCAACACTATAGGACATCGTGACATCCTCTGCCTCACCTAAAGGACATGATCACAGCCTGAATCACAGTAACACAAACCTTCAGAGATTCCCTGAGGACTGAGACAGGTCAATCTATCTGAGGCTGGAGGGAGCATTCTTCCAATTTTTAAAGCAGACAATATCCAATCTTCCCATGGTGACTGCAGAAACTCACGCACACCATCAGCAGTGAATAAAAGGTCCTGTGGCTCCACATACTCATTTCTGACAGTGAGATTTTTACATTTCTGCAAATCTAGTGAATGTGTAATAGCATCTCACTGTTTCAATTTGCATGTTCCCAATTAAAGTGAGGTTTAACAGCTTCTCTTCTGTTTACTGACCACTGCATTTCCTCTTTAGAAAAGTGCCTTGTCAAGTCATTTATCTACTAGACTGTCTTCCTTACTGATTTGAAGGAGTTTTTATACACTCTGGCAGTTACATGTAATTCAAATTTATTCTACTCTACTTCATTTTTTTCAGTTTCTTTATGGTGCCTATTGATAACGGTTTTAATTTTAATGTAGTCACATTTATCATTCTATTCCTTCATGGTTGGTAATTTTTACATCTTGTTTAAAATTCTTCATCCTCCTAAGGACACAGATATCTTCTCTTACTGTCTAAAGGTTTTCTAGTTTTGCCTTTCATACTCAGCTCTTTTAATATACTTGAAATTGGGCCGAGGATTTAGTTCAGTGGTTCTGGCGCCTGCCACACAAGCACAAGGTCCCGAGTTCAATCCCCAGTACCAAAAACAAACAAACAAACAAACATGGGCCGGGGGTTAGCTCAGTGGTGCCGCCATCTGCCTCGCAACGCAAGGTCCCAAGTTCAATCCCCAGTACCAAAAACAAAACAAAACAAAACAAAACAAAACAAAAAACCTGAAATCAGAAAGATCCAATTTCTTATGGAAAATTTTCTTATGGAAAAACAATTATTGGGAACTCAGTCTAATTCTAGTACCTAACTCGTAAGTATTAAGCAAATAGGAAACTAATAACAAACTCCTTTTGTTAAGGACTTACTATACTATGTTACATATACAATATAGATATACAATAATTCTGCAAAGTACATTATCACTATTCCCATCTTACAGATAAAAAGGTAAGGTTAAGAAACACGTTCAAGCTATTAGAAGATAAAGAGATGATCCGTGTCTGTTTAATCTAATACCATATCCATGTTCTCTGTACCATATCACACTGCTTCACATAAGAATTTGATCTCTGGATAACAGAGGAAATATTTTCATTTTGAAGATGTTGCAATCATTTTACACTCCAGGTCCACTAATACAGTATAATGCTGCTTATGTTATTTTCATAGTGGTGTATTCATTCAACTGTCATTTCTTGAGTGTCTATTACCTGCCAGGCATTGTTCCAAGTCCTGGGAATGAATTAGTAAACAAAACAAAAGATTCCTACCATCTTGGGGGTTTATACTCCCACTTGATCATAAGTCGTCTCCCATATCTATTCCACATGACTCAATCCTGAACACTTAATAAAGGAAATCAAATAGCAAGGACCGTACTGTAACATGTTACAATGACATGCAGCAAACTGAACATGAAGAGCAACCTGAAGCCAGGTATGGTGGCACATGCCTGTAATGCCAGAACTCTGAGAGGCTGAGGCAGGAGGATCACAATTTCAAGGCCATCCTGGGCCTGTCTCGAAAGTGAGAGCCTGTCTCGAAATAAAATATAAGAAAGGCTGGGAATGTAGCTCAGTCTGAAGACCCTGTTTCAATCCCCAATACTGGAACAGGGTAGGGAGCAACTTGGAAAATATCAGCAGTCCTACAGAAAATGGAAAAAACTTCATAAAATAAAGAATCCTATGCCTCTTTCCTTCTCCTACAGCTTATGCCTTCACTTTTCAAAAAAAAGTTATCTTAACAAAATGAACATAATTTCTTGTAAGCATCAACAGATACCTTGCACCCTTTCTAAACTCCTCCTTCAAAAGATAAATGTCAGTGTATGACAAGTAGTAATAACTTTCTGCTTAATTTTGTTAATACAAACTACAAGATGTTGCAGCTTAGAAAAATGAAGAATGCAAGAACTAGGTGAGGAAAAAAAAGGTAATTCTGCAGAGTAATGTGAGAGTGCAAAGAACTTCCTTTATTTTTCCACCATCTGCTTGCAGGTGCTTTCATTCTTAAAACAAAGGAAAATCCATTCCCTGAAGTTCTAGACAACCTCCTTCTCTTCTCCTTAACAACCCTTAGTTATCCCTTCTGGTCCACATCCTGCTCTACCATATTATTCCAAAACAGCAACACGAAAACATCCTCTACTGTGGCCATCTCAGCAACAAAAGAAAACCTGCCTTGATCCCCTCATGACCTCTAAGTACTTCTCCATTTCTGTTTGCTCTTCACAGTAAGATGTGTCATCTCAGAAGCTTATCTTTATATGCCATTTCCTTCCTCTCGATCAAGCTTCAGTCTTTCTTGTACATCACTGACAACTGCTCTTGTCCAGGTCACCAATGATCTTCCTATGGCTTTATCTGTTATTTATAAGGGCCTCCATTCTACATAGCATTGTACACAGAAAAGCACAATTTCTCAAAGCATTTTATCCTCTGCTACTATAATTCTACTCTCCTCATTTTCCTTCTTCCTCTCTAGCCAATCCTGAAGCTCTTTTGTTGCTTCCTCCAGGATCACAAAACTCTAAAGCTTAGAATTTCAGAGTTTGGTGCCAGGTTCTCTTCTTTATTTTCTCATACACATTTGACAATCTGTTCCTAGTTGATGTCATACAAACTCAGAGCTATAAATACTATCAATGATTATGAGGACTAATTCCCTGCACGCCAGACTCAAATGCCCAGCCATTCATTTAGCATCTCCATTTTAATGCTATAAGAATAACCAAAACCCAACTCTCCACAGAATTCCTCACCTCAGTAGTACACAACCAACTAAGACAAGCATTTAGAAGCCATCACTGATGGCTCCCACAACCCTCAGCCATCCATTACCTAGTCCTATTGAGTCTATGCTATCATACTATCTTGAAATCCAGCACTTCATTTTTCATTGCCATGATCCTAGTTCAAGGCAACTTGACAACTGGAGTTGCCTCTAAATTGTCTCTTTCCATACTCGGAAATCCATCTTCTACACAGCATACAGCCATCTTTCAAAAGGCAAGGAAAATTACAATCCTACTTAAAGTCTTTCAGTAGCTCCTTAAATAGTAAAATCCAAACTCCTTGCTGGGACTTACAAAGCCCTGCAAGATCTAATCCACGCTTACCACTTCATCTTCTTTTCACTCATAACCCCTCCACTAAATTCCTAATTCACCAAAGACTCTACTCTCAGTATCTTTCCAAGTGCTGTCACCTTGCCCAGTGTAGATTTCACACAACTACTTCTCACTTCTCATATCTTAGTATAAAAGTCACCAGTTCATAAAGATCTTTTCTAATCATTATATTGATTAGAAAAGATCATACCACTTAGATTTCCTGCCTAGCATTTATCTCAATTACTAGATTTTATTTATTTCTTTACTGGCTTATCCTCTCTCTGCCTTCCTGCAATATAAGCTTTATCTCTTTTTCGGTTGTATATAATAGTGCCAATACATATTTGTAGAATGAATGGCAGAAAGAACAAATCAAGGATGGAGAAAGGAAAGCAAAGAGGGAAGATATTTCCAACTATACCTAGGTTTCCACCATTTTGTAATACAGATTTTTCCATACTGTAAGTGAAAGCAGAGGTTTCTCCATTGACTATATTGAGCGTAACAGTAACGTTCTATATATAATTTCACCTAAAGTGCAGCTCTAACAGTAATGTGCTTAATTTATACTCAATGCATTTTTACTGGAAGTTCAAATTAAGTTATTAGTACTCTAGTCTTGGGGAGTGACTGGAAGACACTTAAATTTGCCAGTGTTAAGTTCAGAGAAAACTTTGCTTAAAAGAGTGTTAAGGGGCTGGGGATTTAGCTCAGTGGTGCCGCCACGCCTGCCTCGCAAGCATCAAGGTCCTGAGTTTTATCCCCAGTACCAAAGAAAAAAGTGTCAAAAGGAAAAAATAATACAAAATCCAAGGGTTTTATGACTAAACTCGTTAAACAATGCCTCTAGGCTAGCAAAATATTAATGCTAGGTGATGAGTAAATGGAGGTATATATTATCTCTACTTTTTATGTATGTCTGAATTTTCCAATAAAAAGTTAAATAAATTAAAAATTACTTCTAAGAAGTCAAAAGAGAATACATGTCTCTAGATCACAGATACATTCCTAGCAAGCGCACTCAGTTGTCATTTAGAGATTTAATTTAAATGGACCGGTAACAATTCCTAATGGTGTCTAGGGGCTTCTGAGCACATCGGAGGACACAGGGAAAAAGGGCCATGCACTCACCTGCCAAAGCCATAGCCTCCCTCCTATCCCCTCTCTATGGGGATCTATAATAAAAAAGCTCAAAAATGGCAACTTCAGGGAGGAATAAGATCGTTTGAAAGAGGAAAGAAATAAAAGTATATAAAGGGAGAAAATACATTATTTTTGCTTAAATTCAAGCAGAACATTTTCCACTAGAATTTTAATGAGCTAATATTTTAACGCAACACTTCAAATTCAGGAAGGGATTTACAGAAGACTTCATGCAGATACACCAAAGGCCAGCGCTCTCAGCCAATAAAGCCCTTCCTCACAGGATTCCTCTCTACACTCCAGACCTTCTCTACGACATTAAATAAAATGTTATAGCTGTTAGTGATTAAAGGGTGAAAATTAAGCCCTTGTTTACTAGGCAATACAAAGAACAGAAAAATTTAAAATACTCTGGCAAATGTTTAGCTTTTTTCTACAGAAAGTCTAGTCCATAGGAAAACAAAAAGTAATGGCTTATTTTCAGTTTGTTTAGATTAAAGAACACGATTTTTAAATTTCCTATTAGGAAATCCAGGGAGTGCTGCCAGGTACAATTTTTTTTTTGGTACCAGGAATCGAACTCGGGTCCTTGTGCTTGCAAGGCAGGTGGCAGAACCACTGAGCTAAATCCCCGGCCCTGCTAGGTACAATTTTAAGAAATCCATTATAACTTTACAAATCAATCTATGAACATAATGTGATGGATCTAAACCAGCACATTAAAACTCTGTTTGTTGGGCAGGGGATTTAGCTCAGTGGTTCTACCACCTGCCTTGCAAGCACAAAGACCCGAATTCAATCCCTGGTACCAAAAAAAAAGAGGAAAAATAAATTATGGTAGAACTCTTTAAATCTGTAAATGTAATCACTGGTATAGGTGTTGTTGTTGTTGTTGTTGTTGCTGTTGCTGCTGTTGAATTCTGTTTCTCAGGCTGGTCTCAGATGCCTAGGCTCAAGTGATCCTCCTGCCTCAGCCTCCTCTGTAAGCTGGGACTATAGGTGCGGGCCATTGCTCCCAACTTGGTTTACAAAAAAACTAAACAAAGCTGAGGATGGGGTAGTTTCTTTCACTATCAATAACAGACTTCTCATATGCAGGAAACAGACAATCTGAATCCCTAGACCAGTGGTGGAGAACCCACAGTGCAAGCGCCACAGTGAGCACACAGAGTCCTCTCTGTCGGCACACAAGCTAAGCTGCCCCAGCAGAGGAGCACCAGATAACAGCGCACAAAAGTGCGCCAAATGCAAACTTTTACCTTTCAATAAAAAGCTGTTTGTATCACTGAAAGCTCTGTTGTCGTGTTCTTCTTTTAAGACAAAAGATGTTAATGTATGAGTTGTATTTTCTAAACTAAAACCTCAACATTCAGGTTTAATTGCAGTGTTGGCACTTTGAGATAAACAAGTGAGTTTGGGGTTGCACTTTGGGCGCTAAGTCTCTAAAAAGGTTAGCCATCACTGCCTTAGACCAATCTTAACTGATGCAGGGAAGTAGGGGAAAGGGCAGAGAGAAAAGAGGTACCAATTCCTATCATTTTCACTTCTTGCTTTGTTTTTGTTTAAAGAGGCAGGGTCTCACCATGTGGTTTGGGCTGGCCTTGAACTCACTATGTATAGCTGGCCTGGCTGGCTCAAGGTTCCAGTGATCCTCCTGCCTCAGTCTCTGCAGTGCTGGGATCCACGTCGGGCTCTCTCACTCCATCTTGAGAAAACAAAGATATTACCATTCAGAATGAATAAGCAAAATATGGTATAGACACACAATGAAATATTACTCATCTTTAAAGAGGAAGTTAATTCTGATACATGCCACAACATCAATGAACCTTATATTACGTTAAATCAGTCACAAAAAGACAAATACCGTAGTATTTGATTCCAACTACAGGGGGCACCTATAGTAGTCAAATTTCATGGAGACAAAAAGTAGTAGGGTGGCTGCCTGGGGCAGTAGTGGGGAGGGGAGAGAAAAAGAAGGAGTTTCTTGCTAATAGGTAGGATGGCTTTTCAGTTTCACAACATGAAGAGTTACAGAGACATATGGTAGTGATAGTTGCACAACAATATGAACCTATTTAATACCACTGAATTGTACTCGTAAAATGCTTAAAATGGTAAATTTTATTTTATAATAAGAACTGAGAAAATGTTGCCATTCGTAATTTTAATATAAGCTTATTAACGACAGGTTCATGGAGAAGCACTGAACATGAATGGAGCTGGCAATCACATGTCTAGGTTTCAGTGTTCTTGGTCATAAAATGAGAAAGGAAAGGAGAAGAGCAGCAAGTCCTGGAGGACTGGAGTACTAGGGATGATGTGAGTAGCAAAGACAAGAGCCCCAAATCAGAGCTCCCACACAAGCTTGCCACAGTTTAGACCTTTAAATGACAGCAGGGCCCTGAGTAAAGACTTTCTAATCACATCAGAAGAGGCCAGTATGATCTTTTAAGTGACAGAGATCTAATCTGGGACATGACTGGGCCTTAACACAGATTTACTCAACTCAAGGAAATGAGCACCTAATCACACTAAGAGATCATGGCCACAAGTGGAGATACGTTTCTTGCTGTGTGCCATTTCAAGAAGCTGAGTTTAGTTTTGTGGTTCGACACATGGATCTGACTAGCCAAACTGGGATTTAATCCTTAGCACTTTTTTTTTTCAGTACTGAGGACTGAACCCAGGGTCTTTACACCCAGCTATATCCCCACCCCTTTCTTATTTTTTATTTTGAGACAGGATCTCAAGTAAGTCATTAAACGGCCCAGGCTGGGCTTGAACTTGTAATCTTACTGTTTCAACCCTAATCCTTAGCTTTCTTACATTTCAGTCATAATCTAAGATACCGTCCTGTGCTATTTATTATTTGGTGTTAACAGCGCAAAGTGCTTAGTTTGTCCTACATGTAGGTTTACCTCCACACATCAATTAAACAAATGCCAACTGTAGTGCATAGTGGTACTTAGCCACACACCTACCCTTCTATTCTCTCCCCTGAACTACCAGACCTGAAGTCAACGCTGCAAACCTCCTCATCAGCTGCGCTCCCGTCAATTCTACAGGAGCACTGCCAAGAGCACAAGTTCCCACTGGGTGATAGCAAACACAAGCAGCTGTGGTGGAAATGCAGTTTATGAAGCATCTTTTCCCTTTTGCTCCTCCGGCCCTTTCTTCCTTTTGTAACCAATTCCTAGAATTACATTATCCTATCGATTTTATTCTTTTTCTTTTCTTTTTTCTTGGGGCAGGTGTGTGTTTTTATGGTGGTACTGGGGATTGAACCCAAGGCCACAGAGTTATGTCCCTGATCCTTTTTTAAATTTTCAGATAAAGTCTCACTAAATTGCTCAGGCTGCCCTCAAACTTGTGATCCTCCTACCTCAGCCTGTCAATAGCTGGGATTACAGGTGTACCCTACTGTGCAGGCTTTATATCCCTTTTTGATTCAAGCACATGGAGTGGTCTTCTGACTAGTTCCATCAAATTCACAATTTATATAATTCATGAGCCAAGGTGGAGAGCTATGCTATGAGAAATTCATTCATCCATTCATTCAATAAATCTTTACTGAACAACTATAGGCCAGATCCTGTTCTTGGTACTAGCGATACAGGAGGAAAGAAACAAAAACCCTTGTCCTCCAGGAGATTACATTGCAACAGAGAAGACTGAAAATACACAGGATAAATAAGTAAAATACATATGTGTAAGATAAGTGCTAAAAAGAAATAAAGCAGGGGCTGGGGACTTAGCTCAGTGGTTGCGCTGCCTGCCTCGCAAGTCCAAGGACCCAAGTTCGATCCCCGGTACCCCAAAAAAAGAAAAAAAGCAGAATTATGAAATGTTAGAGGGTTAAAATTTTAGATACCTAGGTCACTGAAGTGACTTCTGGAAAAAGACATGGCCCTAATCATGCACGTATCTATGGGAGGACATTCCAAGGAAAGAAAACAGTACATGCAAGGGCACTAAGGAAGGAGGCCTCTGGGCATGCTGAAGAATAGACTCCTAGCTGGGTGTGGTGGCATATATCTGTAATCCTGCACTCTGGGAGGCAGAGGCAAGAGGACTGTAAATTTGAGCCATGCCCGAGTAACTTAGTGAGACCTTCTGAATAAGTGAGAGGATGGATGAATGAATGGATGGATAGACAGATAGATAAAATAGATTCCTATTTGGCCAGAGGAGGAGGAGGCCTGAGAGGTCGGGAGACCAAGCAGGGATTGGGAACCTTGCAGCCTGCCATAAAGGATTTAGCTACAGCAGTTGATTCTGAGGAGTGACATCATGTGACCTACCTGTTAACAGGGTCCTGCTATGTCACCAGTATACTGCAAGGGCAAAGGCACATGGAGAAACAGCTAGGAAGCTTGTGCAACAACCCAAGTAAAACTGAATGACAGCTAAGACCAAAGCACTGGCAGAAAGGATGCTGAGCAAATTTTGAATATATTTTCAACTCCTAGCTGATCCTTAAAAAATTAGGAGACGATTCCTGAATCTTGCTGGAATCCACGCAACAGAAATTTCTATGAGATTCCTACCAGGTAAGAATATAACAGCTTTGAGCCGGGGATTTAGCTCAGTAGCACAGCACCTGCCTTACAAGTGCAAAATCCTGAGTTCAATCCCCGATACCAAAAACCAAACAAAACAACAACAAAAAAGAGATTATAACAGCTTTGGCCAAAGATAAATGAACTACAAATTGACATGCTGCAATAATATAGGATAGGGCCGGGGATTTAGCTCAGTGGTGCCACCGCCTGCCTCACAAGCGCAAGGTCCTGAGTTCGATCCCTGGTACCAAAAAGAAAAAAAATAATAATAATAATAATCAATATAGGTAAATACTGATGTACAACATGATAGAGTTTTGAATTTTTTAGTATGGTACAGAAATATAAAGAAACATTATAGAAATACAGTAGTACCTATAAATTTAATTTTATTTCATCAAATTAGAGATAAAATATTACCTTGTCAACAGTATTTCCAAGAGGAAAAATATTATATGTAGATTTTCTAAAAAGCCAACAAGAAAAGTTAGAACTAGAAGGAATCAAGCTCCTCCATTCCCTTCATTTTTTAAATTTTTTATTTTATTTATGGGTGGGGGCAGGGTCTTGCTGTGTAGTTCAGGCTGGTCTTGAACTCACTATATAGCCAGCCTACGCTGGCTTCAAGCTTGAGGCAATCCTCCTGTCTCAGGCTTCAAGTGCAGGGACTACAAGCATGCACCACCACGCCCAGCTCCTTTCATTTTTAGAACAAGGTAGTAAAGCCCAGATAAAAAGGGAACCTGGTCCTTCTTTAAGTTTTAAAAATGTTCATTAGACCCAGGGATTTAGCTCAGTGGTGCCACTCCTGCCTCGCAAGTACAAGGTCCTGAGTTAGATCCCAGTATCAGGGGAAAAAAAATTAAATTAAAATGTTCATTAGTCTAATACTGTGATGAAAATATTTCTAAATTGTATTTTTTCTTCCCTGTCTTCTTAAAAGAGACTCCTAAAGATGCTGTTACTTTTCCCTCTTAACCCTCATTCTTTCTAGAGAACAACTACACAAGCCAGTGTAACACTGGACTCTGCTAACTACTCCCTTTTCTTTTTTTCATCTATTTTGAGTTCACAAATTTTCCAGTTTATTCTAGTTGGCTATTGAGGCTCTCTATTATATTTTGATTTCATTTGCTGAGTTTTTTTAAGTCCAAGATTTCTGTTTGGTTCTTTCTTATATTTATCTCTTTGTTGAACTTCTGATTTCATTTCTCAGATGATGAATTGTTTTCCTGAGTTTGTTGAATTACCTATCTGAATTCTTTTGTACCTCACTGAGATTTTTTTAAATGATTATTTTTAATCTCTTTTCAGGAATTTTGTTGATTTCTTTTTCTTTGGGAGCCTGTTACTTGAGAATTGTTGTTATCCTTGCCTGCACTATATAGCCCTAACAATCTCTACTCATCTCACTTCCAACTGATGGCATCTGACTAGAAGAGTTAAGAGCCATGTATCAGCTTTGGTGCAGTTATGGCAAATGTTGTTAGCACTAGGATACTGATTTTACTTGCTCTCCATATTGGCCTGTGTTTTTTTGGTTTGTTTCTTTTTTTTGGTACTGGAGATCGAACTCAGGGCCTTCCGCTTTTGAGGCAGGTGCCGGAACCACTGAGCTACATCCCCGGCCCCTGGCCTGTGTTTTTCATATAGTGCTAAGGTTGGTCCCACGTAAATGGTTGGACAGTAATATAACATATAGTTCTGTAGAAAAAGCTCTAACCTTAAATGTAATTAATCACTTTTAAGAAAGTGTAAAATTTTAAATTAAAAGAAAAATAATAACTATATAAACAGATGAAAAATCAAATTGCCAAAGCATGTCATCAAACAAATGCTTGAAAGTATAAACAAAAGACTCATGCTGTAATAAAAGGGCACTTCATTTCCTCTAAAACCTACTATTCTACCAAAATTCTCCAGTGGGCTAACATGAACTAAATTTTTTGGCCACTTTCCTATCATTTTACCAAAATCACTTTAATTTTAACAATTAATTTTAAAAATTACTACTCTAGGACCAGGGATTTAGCCCAGCGGTTTTGCCATCTGCTGCGCAAACCAAGGACCCAAGTTCGATCCCCGGTACCAAAAAAAAAAAAAAATTAATACACTAGAAAAAGATTCATAAAATCACACAAAACTGCTATGCATAGTGCCATCTGCCTAAAATCTCAGCTATTGAGGGTACTGAGGAAGGAGGATAACAAGTTCAAGACACCCTGGGAAATTTAGCAATACACTGTCTCAAAATAAAAAATAAAAAGAGCTGGGTACGTAGTTTAGTGACACAGCATATGTGAAGCCCTGGGTTCAATCCCTGGTACTACAAATAATAGTAATAAAAAACAATGAACTGTAAATCAAAAAGCCAATGATTAACTCACAAGGACTCAGCATAATAACTCTTCATCAGTAAAGACCAAACAGCAGCATTCAAGAATAATACAAATTTGAGGGCCAGGTATTTAGCTCAGTGGTTCCGCTGCCTGCCTCGAAAGCACAAGGTCCCAAGTTCGATCCCTGGTACCAAAAAAAAAAAAAAAAGAATAATACAAATGTGAAAAGCTGAGCCCCACATAGTAAATACTATATTTCATAAGTTGCATATTAATACCACAAGTTAAAGTTTTCCCTCTGCCCCACTGTCTGAAGCTATTCACTCCAGACCCGGGCAGTCCCTGTGGTAAAACAGCCCAGAGATTACTGTTGGCTGCTGCTCTGCTTCTTCGGCTACTGTCAAACAGGAAGAGTTAGCAGGAGCCTCAGCAAACCTGAATCATTTTAAAAGGAGGCAGCATTAAAGACAGACTCAGAAAGTACTTTTAAAAGGAAAAGTGACTTTCTTATTTTACACTTAAGTCTTTCTGCATTAAAACCTATAATATTTTGGCCTGTTAATTTTTTAACAATAACAATAATTTTTTAACAATACATGAATAAATATCCACAGATCATTCAACTCTCTGACCTTTACTCCCACCAAAATTGTTTCTCAAAACCATGGCCTACAAAGATGTTAGCTCATTCTCATACCTCTTTCAAAGTATCTTCCATAGTAGATACTTTGTACTGTTTTGACAGCACTTAAACACAAGCTCTTCTGCCTCATGTCTTATCCTGGTACCACTACAAGCTTCTCAAGGGCACAAAACTCACTCAGTTACACATTCCCTAAAGCCCCTATACTGGTGCTTTCACATCACAGCTATTTAGTGTTTGTCAAATGAATTTCTATGTTGTCAGATCATGGTACCTCCAATTCACTAATGAGAAAACAACAATTCAAGATGCTAACACAGCAATAACATTCCTGCCTCCAGGAATATTGTCATGTTCACAAGAGAAGGAATTTTGAGCCTGCCATGTGCCTCAGAAGTCCGCTACTACTGATTAGTTCCTTTCTCAACAGGAATGAATGAAGAATCAGAGAGGTTATTAGGCACCACCACAGATAATTTGCTTGCTCTATCCTTTTGAAATCCTGTAAAGTTAAAATATACATTCAAGCCATTGTTCTACTTGCTTTCTAACCAATGAATGGTCCAACATGCTGGACTGGTGTATTGTTTACAATACTTGATTAACACTACTTGCCTGCTTTTTCTCAGACATTTTTTTTAAGAGAAAGGGTCTCACTATGTAGTTAAGACTGGTCCTGAACTCACTAAATACCCAGGCTGGCCTCGAATTTGCAGTTAACCTCCTGCCTCAGCCTCCTAAGTGCTGGGAATAACAGGCATGTACCACCATGCCCAGCTTCAGACCACTTCCTGAAGGGTATCTTAGATCTCCATAAAAATCTGCATTTCACAACTATTATGAAACTTTTTCTCGCCACAAATTCAACTAAGTCACATCCTTTTGCTTACTTTCATGGGTAAAAACTTGCTAGAACACAAAATAAACTGCAGAAAGAAGGCCACAGCAGAGAAAACATACTGTACTCAGAGAAGTCCCATTAGCACTCAGTGCTGGGGCATCCCACCCCCACCCCTGCCGAAGGGAACGGCATCAATGCTCCCAGAAGGACTCACTCACCCCACCTTAACTCAGAGCACAACCTCTGAGCAAGCCACAGCAGTGGCTGCATAGGAATATAGCACTATAGAAAAAAAAAAAACAGAAAATACCACTATGAACTGTTAAATCCACTTAGGTTTGGATCTGGGATGCTCCCCTAAATGTCCACATTGTAGAAGGCTTCCCCAGACAGTGGCACTACTGGGAGGTGGTGGATCCTTTAGGAGGTGGGGCCTAATGGAAAGAAATTAGGCCACTGGGTTTATGCCCTTGAGGAGGATTGTGGGACCCAGGTCTCTTCCTCTTTTCTCTTTGTGTCTTAGCTGCCACAAGGTGAACAGTTTGCTCTGCGACATGCTCCCACTACTATATATTGCCTTGCCACAGGCCCAAAAAAAAGCCACGGGGCTAAGAAATCATGGAATGGAATCATGAGCTAATATAAACCTTTCTCCTTTTTCAAAATTTATTTTTATTAGTACATGATTGCAGTACATAATGACCACATTCATCATGGGAAGCTAGTACATGCATCTAACTTACCTTAATTCTTAATTCTTAATATTCTCCTTAATTCTTAATATCTTATTTCCTATTCACTATCTTTTATTTTGCTCTTTCATTTATTTATATTTGGGGTTTCTCACATAAGAAAAACTATGTAACATTTAAGCTTGTGTGTCTGATTTATTTCACTTATCATATGTCTTTAACTCCTTCTGGAAGATACCTACACATCAAAGAGCTGTGTTGAATGGAATTCCTAGTTTTATTTCATTGCGGCAAGTTGACATACTTTCACGGAACTACAGAAAACAGCACTACAGAAGAGTTATCAAAAAAGCATAGGGCTGGGGATTTAGCTCAGTGGTTCCGCTGCCTGCCTTGAAAGCTCAAGGTCCCGAGTTCAATCCCTAGTATCAAAAAAAAAAAAGTATATATCAGGGCCAGGGATTTAGCTCAGTGGTGCCACTGCCTGCCTTGCAAGTGCAAGGTCCCGAGTTCAATCTCTGGTACCAAAATATAATAATAATAAAAATAAAAATAAATAAATATATGCTGAGAGGTATTCTGAATTTCTTTCAATATAAGATAATAACTTAGAACTTGAACTATTAAGATATATAACATTTTAAGGTTAAACTACAAAACATGTCAAAATTCTAAATTTAGTTTCTTTAGTAAATCTGCACCAGAACAGGAGTATCACATTTAAAATTCTTTACCCATTATCCCAAACAAAAATGAAATTTTTAAAAAATTTAGCTGTATTTCTGCTGGGCTTGATGGCACACACCTGTAATCCTAGCACTCAGAAGGCAGAGGCAGGAGGATTGCCCAAGTTTGAGGCCAGCATGGGCTATATAATAAGTTCAAGGCCAGCCTGAACTTACTAGTTTTGAGACAGGGGAGACCCTGAACTTATTAGTTTTGAGGCAGGGGAGACCCTGTCTCAAAATAAATAAATAAATAAATAAAATTTTGCTATACTTCTGTCGATTAACAAAACAATTTTTTTTTTGGTACCAGGGATCAAACTCAAGACCTTGCGCTTGCATGGCAGGCGCCAGAACCACTGAGCTAAATCCCCGGCCCCCAAAACAGTATTTTAAAAATCCAGAAATTGCTATGTTAGC
Source organism: Heterocephalus glaber (assembly GCF_000247695.1). Next base: position 4,182,959 of record NW_004624822.1, on the reverse strand, counting down.
CAATCCTTGCTGCTACAATTTTCTCACAACTAAAATACAAAAGCACATTGAATGAACTTATAACAAGCAACACCCATTCAGCCATGGGCTTTAAGGGCATGGCTAATACCTCAGAAATCTAGACATCTTCAGATGCTTCAGTCTCGTAAGACCCAGCTAGGGATTCTGCTTATCCCACCTCTTCAGCTTTAAGAGGGCTGGGGAAGGGAAGAGGGCCTGAAGCCTCTGCATAACTTCACCTCCAACTCCTCTTACTTTACTGCACCCAGTTCCTCTACCTTCTGCTTCCTGAAGAGCTGAGACTGGCTAGAGAACAGTCTACCTTTATACACACACTCAGGAAAAAAAAAAAACACTGTCTTAGTTCTTCTTAACCCAAGCAAATTCAGGCATCCTTAGTCCATGATACTATTTACAGCAGGGGAAAAAAAATAACCACTGGAAAAACTCAAAGTGTACAAAAATAAGGAAACAATAAATTATGGTGCACCAATTACCAGACAACCATTAAAAGAAGAAGGTAGGTCTATGTGTACTTGTACCTATGGTCTTTTTTTTTTTTTTTGGTACCGGGGATCGAACTCGGGTCCTTGCACTCTATGGTCTTTTAAGTAAAAAGTTAAAAGCAAAACAAAGTATAAAATACACTACAGTTTGGGGTTTTTAATGTAGATGGAAGAATATATGCTTTTATACTAAGAGAACTTTTCTGGCAAAATACAAAAGAAACTAGAAATAATGGTGGGCTACATAAAGCACTAAGGAACTTCAGGTCTTGTTAAAAGGGAGTACACCCTTTTTCACCATTCAAAAAATAAAATAAAATAAAACTTACTATGAACCTGTATCTCTGCTTAGATTTTTTTAAAGACTTAGGCTATAGTCATGATTTTAAAATAAAGCAACAGAAGAAAGAGTAATACCTATTAAAAACAATCTTATCTTTCTAAATTACAGCAGCCCTGCACCACTGTCAACAATGGACTATGCATACACTAGTGGTCTCCTAAGATTATACCACCAGGCATTCCACAGCCATTGCAGCCATCTTAGGTTAAGTAATGCCACATCCCCACAACGACAAAGTCACTTAACATTTCTTAGAATGTGTCCCTGCAAGACTCTATTTTTCTAAATTCTTTGTGGCACAATCTTAATTCAGTATAACAAGTGTGGGTAGAAGAACTAGGAATACACAAAGGTCCCTTCTACCCTCCTTTGTAACTACAGTAACTACTGAATCCCTCACCCCAATGGGACATAACAAAACAGATCGATAACCCATTTGGCAAGCTCACAGAAGATATAAGTAAACAGATATTGAGCCAAATCAATCAGCGAGTCTACAGAAGACACTAATAAAATCACTCCTGTTCAATATAGCTCTGGAAACATTAGCCACAGCAATTAGAAAAGAGAAAGAAATAAAAGGAGTAAAGATAGGAAAGGAAGAAGTTAAACTGTCATTATTTGCTGATGACATGATATTTCACATAAAGGACCCAAAAAACTCAGCCAAAAGGCTTCTAGACTTAATTGACAGATTCAGTAGAGTACCTAGATACAAGGTCAACACTCAAAAAACAATAGCCTTCCTATACACAAATAGCAGACTCACTGAGAAATTCAGGAAACAATTCCTTTTACAATAGCATCCCAAAAAATGAAATATCTAGGAATCAATCTAACAAAGGAAGCAAAAGACCTCTACACTGAAAACTACAGCACTCTGAAAAAGGAGATCCACGAGGATATAAGAAAATAGAAAGACATCCCTTGTTCCTGGGTAGGAAGAACCAATATAGCGAAATTGGCCATACTTCCAAAACTACTATATAGATGCAATGCAATGCCGATTGAAATTCCAACAATATACTTTACAGAACTAGAGAAGACACTAATAAAAAGCTGGCAGAGTTAAACAAAACGATGCAAAGCATGAATGACTAACTTAGCAAAGAATTACAGTCCATCAAAAGGCTCCAAATAGAAATTCAGGAGTCCTGGGTGGGGGGTCAAGGTCTTAACCCAGCCTCCCCAGGAAATACCCCTGACCGCCCCCCTTACTGAAAATCCTTGTACCTTGCTACATGACTTGCTTCCCAAGTGGGTCCCCATTCCCTAAGCGACTGCACCTGTAACCTCATTGGATGTTCATGGCTGTGGCCCATGTCGGACCCACATGGGTTTCACCCTATAAAACTTCTCTGTAAAGTGGGGTCCTTGGCTACCCGCTCAAGATCCTCCTGCCCCTCAGGAGCTTTCCTATCAATAAATATCTTCCTACTTTAAAAAGAAGAAGAAATGCATGAGATTAAAAATTCTATTGAAAGTATGGTCAGCAGAAGTGACCAAGGTGAGGACAGAGTGTCAGAACTAGTAGTTGTCAGTATCTACTTACAGATACCTTAAAAACAAGAGAACATGAAAAATGGATCCTATAGTTCTGAAATAATACAAAGACTAAGATTAATAGGAATTAGTAAAAAATCAGAAGGCAACACAAATTGCATAAAACCTGTTCATTGAAATAGTAACAGAAAACTTTCCAAATAAGGGAAAATAATTTAATATACAGATAAGTGTGGAATACAAAACCCCAAGTAGCCACAATAAGAAATGAACCTCTCCACAACCCATCAGAGTAAAAATCCCAGAATTCCATCACAAGCACAGAATCTTAAAAGTAGTCAGAGAAAAGGAACAAATCACTTACGAAGAATTACATTAGAATTACAACAGACTTCTAAACACAAGCCTCACAGGCCAGAAGAGCTTGTAGTGAAATGTTTTAAACCCAAAAAAGAAAACAATTTCCTACCCAGTCTCATATATCCTGCAAAACTATCTTTCAAAATTGATGGAGAAACAAGATATTTTCATGATAAAAAGTACCTAAGGAGGGCCAGGGATTTAGCTCAGTGGTTCTGCTGCCTCCCTCACAAGTGCAACGTCCCGAATCCAATCCCCGGTACCAAAACCAAAACAAAACAAACAAAAACCAGGTACAGAAGGACCTTATCTCAATCTGATAAAAAAAAAACTTTTATGACAAACTTAATGTCAAAATCATTTTAAATGGGGAAAAACTGAACATTTTCTCTCTAAAATCAGAAATAAGACAAGGATGTCCACTATCGCCACTCCAATTCCACATAGTACTTGAGACATTAGCAAGAGCAATTAGGCAAGAAAAAGAAATAAAAGGGATATATACAGGAAAGGAAGAAGTTAAATAAATGATCATTATTTGCAGATGACATGATCCTCTATATACAAAACACCAAAAAGCCACCAAAAAATTCTGAGAATAATCAAATTCAGTAATGTTGCAGAACATAGAAAAAACACAAAAATTAACAGCATTCCTGTACACTAATAATTAATCCACTGAGAAAGAAACTAGGGGGAAAAAACCATTCACAATAGCACCAAGAAAAATTAAATACTTAGGAATTAACCTAAGGAAGTGAAAGACCTCTACAATGAAAGCTATACCTCTCTGAAAAAGGAAACTGAAGAGGACATCCATCAGAAAATGGAAAGATACCCTGTTTCCAGATACAAGCCAAAATGAGATCACAACAATTTAAAAAGCTTTTGTACAACAAAAGAAACAACCAATAGAGTGAAAAGACAACTTAGAGAATGGGAAAAAAATTTTTGCCAGCTCTTCCTCAGACAGAGGACTAATAGACTATATAAAGAACTCAAAAAAATTAGACTTCTCATAACAAAAGACCCAACCAAAAAATAGGCAAGCAAAATGAACAGACTCTTCACAAAGAAGTACACATGGCCATTAAATACATGAAGAAATCCTTAACATCACTGGCCCTAGAAAAATGCAAATGAAAACAACACCAAGATTGCATCGGTGTTGGAATGGCCCCCAGGAAAAAAAAAAATGCCATCATCAAGAAGTCAGTAACAAATCATGGAGAGGATGTGAGGGGAACAACAAAAAAAACTTTTACACTGTTGGTGGAAATGTAAACTAGTATAGCCATTACAGAAAGCAGTATAGAGAGGCCTCAAAAAACTGAAACTAGAAATACCATCTGACCAGCAATTCCACTTGTAGGTATCTTCTTGACAGTGTTAAAGACATATTACAGTGATACAGCACATGCATTCCCATGTTTATAGCAGCACAACTCTTGGAAGCATCCTAAATGTCTATCAGCAGATGACTGGATAAAGAAAATGTGGTATTTACATACAAGAGGAGTACTACTGCTATAAAAAAGGATAAATTTGAGTCATCTGTAGGAAAATGGATGCACCTTCAAATCATAATGTTAAATAAATCAGACACACCAGCTTAAATGTCATAGGGTTTATTTGATATGAGAAACCCAAAGTATAAATAAATTTAAAAGCAAAATAAAAGATATATACTAGGAAACAAGGAGATAGATCTTTTGCAAAGGAGAAGAAGGGGACCAAGGGAAAGAGTTCGGAGGAAAAGGGGAGGAAAAGTGAAACTAAGATGTCATACACATGTACCCATGCCACAGGAAGAATGTAAACATTATGTACTGCAACTATGTACACATGCACACACACACGCATGCACACACACACACACATTTCTTAGATCATTTACAAGTTCATTGTGTATTTATATCTCCATTTAATATATTTATATATTTTCCAGGGACTGTTTTCAGTACCTGGGATGTGTGGTGATTAAACAGTAGACACAGGCCAGGGATTTAGCTCAGTGGTTCCACTGCCTGCCTCGCAAGTGCAAGGTCCTGAGTTCAATCCCCAGTACCAAAAAAAAAAAAAGGAGACACAGCTCCTGACTATATGGAGTTAACGATACTAAATCCACGAACAATGCATCAGAATATTTCTAGATCTCTCACAGGAATAAGGAAAAATATTCTTTTCTTTTTTTGGTACCAGGGATCGAACTCGGGTTCTTGCACTTGTGCAGCAGGTGGCGAAACCAGTGAGCTAAATCCCCGGCCCCCAATTTTTTTTTTTGCTTAAATTCTTTTATTGGTACATTTTAGGTACACATTACGTTTACATTTATCATTGGGTGCTTGTACCTGTACATGATGAATCTTGGTTCTTATTTTTTTGCCATTACCTGTGCGGCCTTCACCCCTCCACCCTTCCCTATTTACATATTTCATTTCCATTTGTTTTTCTCTTTTCTCATAATTTTTCCTTTCCATTCTTCCCTTTCCCCATCTCCTCCCACCACCCTTACCCCTTTGGACCTTTTCCTATTTCAAAGTATCAATTATTAGTTATTAATCCTCTTAATCCTTATTTACACT
>NW_004624822.1:4061559-4161057 GCF_000247695.1 Heterocephalus glaber | reverse complement strand
GCCGCCGCCGTCGCCGCCGCCGCCGCCGCCCGTTGGCGCCTCAGCCCGCGCGCCCGCCGCACCAGCTCCCGGAGGTTTTCCGCCGGCAAAGTTGCGCGGCCGCTCCGAGGGGGGACGCCGCGCGGTCTCCCGCCCCGGAGCCGCCGCCGCCCCTCCAGGCCGCCGCGCGGGAAGGCCCAGCCGGCGGCCCCGCTTTTTTACCTGCCGGGAGTTTTCGCGCGCGCGCTCGCTCGGTCGCTCGCTTTTCTCCTCTCGCGCTCGTTTTCTTTCTTTCCTTCTTTGCGCTCGCCCGCGCGGGAGCTTTTTCCGCTCGCGCCGCCCGCGCTCGCCCGCTCGCGCCCTCCTTCCTGCTGGGCTCGGCGGAGCGGGGCGGCCGGCAGCTCTCCCCGCCCCCCTCCACCCGCGCTCCGGCGGCGGCGGCGGCGGCGGCGCTCCGCGCTCCGACTCATTCCAATATGGCACGGGCGCACGGCGCATGCGCCCGCGCCCCCCCAGCTCCGCGGTCCTCCCGGCAGCCCGCGCCCCTCGCGCCGCGCGCGTGGTGTCCCCGGCCCGGCCCCCGCGCCTGCCGGGGTCTGCTCGCCCGGCTGGGGCCGGAGCTGGAGGCTTGCGCCTGCGGCTTGGGGCCGCGGGGGTCCGGCGCCGCCGGCCTCCCCCACTCCTCTCGAAGCCGGACGCACCTCGCGGAGGCCGGGGCGCGGGGCACGCGGTGGGGGCTCCGATCCCCGACGCCGCCCCGCCCGGGTGCGGACCGGCCCCAAGCCCGAGACGCGCTCTCGAGACGCCGCGCCGCCCTGGCCCTCCTCCGTCTCCGGGGGGAGGGCCTCGCCTAGGCTTCTGGACGGAGCGCCGGGGCACCCAGTGGAGTTCCTGGGCCGGCGCTGGAGTCCCGGCCGCGGCGAACGCGCCTGTGTCCCGCACGTGACAGCCTCGGGCAAGGCGGCATTAGCGGAAAAGCACCGGGCGAGCGCGGCCGGCCGGCTCCCAGACCGCGCCCCCCAGCCTGGCCCACATCGGGGCTCGGGCGCGTCTTTCAAGACCGAGAAGACCACCCAGTTACCCCGTCTGCGAAGTGCGACGCGGTCCCGGGGCGCACCTGAGGTCTCCAGGTTTCCTCCGCAGGCGCCCTGTGCCTCTGAGTTTTCCTGCAGCGAGGGGGCACAGGACAGCCGCCGAGTTCGGGCGGGAGATCCTGGAGCCCGAGTAGGATCGGAAGCTCGAAGGAGGCTGCGAGTCAGCCCCGCGGCCAAGCCAGCCACGGGCTGGGTGTTCTCCGAGGTCGTCCTTCTCCCGCAAGCGCGGATGCCCGTGGGACGCGCACCGACCCCCACCTGCTCCGGTCCCCAGCTGGACTGCACGGGCCTGGAGGGCTCAGTTGGGACGCCTCCGGCTCTGGCTTTGCTGAGAGGAGGAGGCGCCCCACCCGCACATCTGGGTACCTGGTGTGCCAGACGCCGCTCAGGCCATTTTTTCACTGATTTCTGCTGCCCTACGAAATAGCTCCTATTTTACAACTTGCTCAAAGTCACGGTGCAGGCTGGGTTGAAATCCACATTTTTTACTTAAGCACCACTTTAAAGACAGTACGACATCCAGAGAAAGAAAATGTAAAAATAATAAAGTATCCAGTTATTACTACGGAATTTGACTATTCAAAGGTGAAACCTTCTAAATTGATACATATCTTTACATAGTTGCAACCACACATTTTCTTATGTTTCGACTCTCATTAACATTTTTTTTTCCTCCTTACCCGGGATCAAACTCAGGACCTTGCGCTTGCCGGGCACGTGCGGCGCCACTGAGCTAAATTCCCAGCCCAAAATCTTCTCTTTTGTTAGCACTCATTTTTGAGGTGTGCAAGTATCTTATCCATTCACTTAGTCCTCTAATCTGGTACATTTTGATTCTTTGAAGTTGCTTGCTGATATATCCTTGAGTTCCGCATTTGAGACAAATCCCTGGGAGTGAAAAAATCTCCTATGTGGAAGGCTACGAATGACCAAGTGATTTTGTCTGTTAGTGCTCTATAGTGTTCTCAAAGAGCTGTCCCAATTATTCCATCACCTCCAAGGAACAAGTGTAAAGAGTTGAAAGCACGTTTCTAACCATTGAGCGCCACCTTTTCTGCCCTGCATTAATTATATCTATTGGTAGTTGCAGGTTACCTTCCTTAACATGTCTTCGATGACTAAATATTCAAAAATGAATATTTTATTTCATGCATTCAGTTTCTGTGAATGATCTATTCATATCCATTCATCTATTGGGGACTCAAACCTCTTCAGACTTTGAACAAATTTTTTATAAATATTATTCTTTTGTAATCATTGATGCAAATATTTCCCAGCCTTTTCCTTTTTGTTTTATTCTGATGTTCAATCTGTCATTCTAGTCCTTTGTGATTTTTTTCATTGCTTCAGTGCTGAAAAGTGAACTATCTTCCACCCATCTGATCTGCCACTTTTGCACAACTTCATTTCATGTTTAATTCGTGAATGACTGACTGCCCCCATTTTATTTATTTTGGAGTAAAATGCGTATTTGACTCGCCTCCTCTATCACAAATTGTTATTGCTTATGCAGTCATCATTTATTAAACACTCATTCCCTATCATATGCATAGTAAAACCTGTTATGCTAGCCTTTTGATTTTGGTTGTTATATTTCTGAATTCTCTGTTTCTTTACATAGACTCTTGATTCTTAGCAAATATTATACTGATATAAATATTGGTTCTTTGAAATAATTTCTCACATCTGACAAGACTCATGGGGGTCTTCTTTTTTCAAAATATCACTTAATGTCTACACTGGTTTATGTATCCATAAACATTCTAAGATACTCATAAAACAGCTAAGAGCATTAGCTTTGAGGATTGACGATACGGGCCAGGTATGGACCCTGGGGACTGGCAGCATCTGTGGCCAGGGCTTCAGGCTCTTTTCAACACTTAGCAGCCTTGTGACACTGACAAGTAACATCTCTCTGGGCCTTACACTCTTGATCTGTAAAATGGGAATAAGAGTAACACTTGCCTCACAACCTCAATGCCTGGCACATAGTAGCTGCTTAGTATATGTTGGCTATTGCTAATATTTTTAGTTCCAAAGAAATATTAGATTTCTGCGTAGACTTAAATTAATCCAGAAAATAGTTTAAACAGATCAGTTACTTTATAGCATTCACTTTTTTTCAACCAGGACATGTGTTATCTTTCAATTTATTCAAATATTATAAAACTCTCAGAAGCTAGATCCCTTGTTGACTGTAAACTTTATCCACTGCTCACCTTCACGTCCTCTAATGAACTGGAAGAACAGAAGCACAAGAAACAGTTGAAAATGACCATTTGAGGATCCTTCTGCCTTGCGCCAGGCCTGCATGAATGTGGGTGTGCACACCATGAAACATACTCTGCAGGGGTTGTGCTTTCCCTGTGAACAAAGAGCAAAGTATAACTTCCAAGTCATCCTTAGTAAGAGACAGAGCTAGGCCACAAACCAAGACTGTTGGCTCCTCAACCACTCTCTTGCTGGGAAATTTGGGTGGGGGTTATTGACAGAAGAGAAGGTCCCCAGAGGAGCACAGAGCCAGGGGTAACCCATGGAAGACTGACTTCTGGTCATGACTTGCCTTGCCCTGCCTGAAAGTCTCCTTCCAGGCTTCGTGATGCACCGTGTATAAGTCCAAAGCCTCACTTTGGCCTGTAAGACTGGCCTTCCTTGTCTAGCCTGCCCTTGATCTGTCCCACTCACCCACCTTGTCAGCTTCATTTCAGCTGCACCTGCTTCCTTTCTGTTCCATGAGCATACCACAGTCCTTCCCACCTCAAGGCCCTGACGCTCTCCATGCCCTCTCTGCACACTTCCACACACATGGCATGGGTTCAATCCCCAGTCCTGGAAAAAAATCATCATACAGGTTTTTGGGGTGTTGTTGTTGTGTGTGTATAGGACTGAGCCCAGGGTCTACCCTAAACTACTTTACCAGCCCTTTTGTTTTATTTTGTTTTGTTTTTGTTGCTTGTTTGTTTTTGAGACAGGATCCTAGTAGGCTGCTAAAGTATCCAGACTGCAAGCAAACTTGGAATCCTGCCTGAGCTTCTCAGAGTGCTGGGATTACAGGCATGTACTATGCCTAGCTACTATGAATATGATTCTTTTCTTTCTCTTTTTGAGATTTACCCACATGGAGATAAAGACATATTCAGATTATTATTTTTTCTCTAAGGTTAAGTCACTCCTTATTTCAGGTTAAGAATTATTTCAATCACATAGAATGCAGGGAACAAAGATTGAGGTGCACCCTACTGTATTGGTCTTTGAAATATTGTACCCATATCACCAAAGTTTTAGGTATATGCCCTCTGGTATGTTTGTGTTTATATCACACTATTTTTATAGTTTTATATAACTGCCTATAGCAAAAGATTGGGTATACGATAAAACACAAACAAAATATAGAAATTTTGCTGAGTGTGGTGGCACACACTTGCAATTCCAGTACTCAGGAGGCTGAGGCAGGAGGATCACTGAGTTTGAGGCCAGCTAGGCTAACCAGTGAGTTTGAGACTAGCCTGACCTACATAGCAAAACCCTGTCTCAAAAAATTTTTTTTTAATTTTTTTGGTACTGGGGATCAAACTCAGGACCTTGCACTTTCGAAGCAGGCGCCAGAGCCACTGAGCTAGATCCCCAGCCCTCTGTGACTCTTTTCAATCCATTTATCCCACCCACCTCACCTCCAGGCAGCCACCAATCTGCTTTCTGTGACCACAGGTTAGTTTTTAGTTTTTAGAATTTTATATAAGTGGAATTATACAGTTAGTACTCTTTTTTGCTTGTCTTTACTGAAACAGCACAATAATGTGGGATTCCTCCATGTTACTGTGGGTAGCAGTAGCCCGTTTCTTTTTTTTTTTTTCTTTGTACCAGGGATTGAACTCAGGACCTTGCACTTGCAAGGCAGGTGCTGTGCCACTGACCTAAATCCCCGGCCCCCTCATTCCTTTTTAGTGCTAAGTAGTATGTCCATTGCATGAATATACTAAAATTTGTTTATCCATTTCCTTGTTAAGCATTTTGGGTTGTTTCCAGTTTGGTACAATACATATTCATGTTCAAGTCTTTCTGAGAACAGATGTTTTCATTTCTCTTAGTTAACAGCATATATCTATTGATATTGGAGTAATTACTATATACAATTTGGGTATAATATAGTAATTGATGATTAATTATATACTATTATATCCATATATAACAAAGGCCTCACCAAAAGTTACACACACTAAAAAGTATGCATATATGTAGACAGCTAAATAGAGTCATGTGTCACTTAACCACTGGGACATGTTCTAAGGAATACATCATCAGGTCACTTGGTCCTTGTGTGAGCATCATAACCTTATACAAACTAAGATGGCTCTGACATCTCTAGGTGACACACTTTTATGGGACCACTCTTAAAGGCGGTCGGTCCATTGCTAATTAAAATATTATGCAGCACATGGCTATATATATATGTACATATATGTAAACACACATGGTTTTTTAATATGTGTGGTTTTCAGTAGGGCATTTAGTTCTCATTCCTTGTGGTCTCCTACTTGCCTGCCTTGAGTGCCATGTTTAAAATAAGCAGACTTGGGCTGGGGATTTAGCTCAGTGGTTTCGCCGCCTGCCTCAAAAGTGCAAGGTCCTGAATTCAATCACTGGTACCTAAATAAATAAATAAATAAATAAACAGACAAACAAACAAATAAATAATAAGCAGACACCCAGGCATTACTCAAGAGGCCAGATCCAAGACCTGGGGCCAAGCTGAGCCAAGGAGCTTACCCCGGGAGCCAAGACACTGAGTCTTCCTATTCTGGCCCAGGGCTCCTTTGACTGCCTGCACCCCAGCATCCAGGAAGGAGTAAAAAGCAGAGCCAGCTTAGGCACAAAACATCTCCAAGCCCATTATAACCCTCCTGGGGAAACTGGGGTGTGACATCCATGAAAAAGTCTGGTCATCAAGCCTTTGGAAGGGACTTGGCACAGCAAGCTCAAGCAGGAGAGGAAAACATGAAGGGCGGTATGGGCACAGTCCTAGTCATTCCACATCAGCCTGCTGGCGCCCCTCTGCTGCCCAGAGTCCTCTCTTCACACCCTGCCCGTTGCCGTGAGTGGAAACCATAGACTCCACCTGTCTCACCACCTCTGTCCTACCCCTGATTCTTCCATTCTACCATTTCTCTTCCATAGTAAGGTATAGCTTACATACAATAACAAGATTTTGGTGTAAAGCCATAAAATACTAGCAAGAACGTTTAACATGTTTGGTTGATGCCTGTCACAGCTACAGAGCAGCTTAATCTCCCTGAGTGACAAGAGCCATCTCTAGGCCTCCAGCTTGGTCACTGCAGGTCAGCACTGGGTGAATTTAGGGGGAAAGAAATTTTTGCACAGTGCAGAAAAAATTAGGAGAAATGTCTATGGACCTTACTTTACCCAATAGCTTTGTACAAAGTGAACCATGATTGGGCCGGGGATTTAGCTCAGTGGTTTCGCCGCCTGCTGTGCAAGCACAAGGACCCAAGTTCGATCCCCTGGTACAAAACAAACAAACAAAAAAAACCAAAGTGAACTGTGATCAATTGAATCTTTTGTTTGTTTTTGTTTTCGGTACAGGGGATCAAACTCGGGACCTTGCGCTTGCAAGGCAGGCGCCGGAACCACAGAGCTAAGTCCCCAGCCCCAATCAATTGAATCTTAATTTTCTCATTGCTTATTTTATAATTCCTGGGGTACACGATCTTCATTCCTGATGGGAGTTTCTCCTCAGGCCTTCAATTTCCATTCCGCACTGTCTTTAGCTAGTCATTCTATCAGGTCTAGAGTAAAACACCTGAGGCAGTCGCTTAACTTCCTGATACCAGTTGTCTTATCCTTAAAATTTAGTTAGTAACACATATAATCGGTTGAAAACAGGGCCGGAGGTTTAGCTCAGTGGCGCCAGCACCTGCCTGGCAAGGGCAAGGTCCTGAGTTTGATTCCCGGTTCCATCAAAGAAAAAAAGGAATATACAAATAAAAGAGAGAAAGAAATTTAATGTCATTATATTGTATAGCTAAAATGTACCAATAAAATTAATTTCTTTTAAACTGGCAATAATCCTAAAAAAAAAAAAGAAAACAGGGAACTGCACTCAAAGATAAGTTTCTTTCAGCTGTTAAGATTAAGCTGTTGGGCAGGGGATTTAGCTCAGCGGTTTCGACACCTACTGCGCAAGCACAAGGACCCAAATTCAATCCCCAGTACCAGGAAAAAAAAAAAAAAAAAATTAAGCTGTCAAGGGCGGGGGATTTAGCTCAGTGGTTCCAGTGCCTGCCTCGAAAGCACAAGGTCCTGAGTTCAATTCCCAGTACAAAAAAATAATAATAATAAAGATTAAGCTGTCAAGAAACTTGACAATATTTCAGAGAAGAGTTTTCTACATTTTTCCAAGTGGCAGAGCCAGACCCTATCACTCATACATCCTACTTTTCACTGATCCTGGCTGTGTCTGCACCAGGCAGGCTGCTGCTATGGACAGGACTGTAATGTGGCTCCCCAGCAGAACTCCCCGTTGAGGGAAGCTTTCTTCGGGGTTGGATCAATAAGAAGGTACCACAGAAAGGACCTCTGTCCAGGAGAGAAGGCCTTGTTTACTATCCTGAGCACAGCAGCTGAGTCATTGCCCCGCTCTGCTTATAATCATGGGGGCAAAGCCCTTTCTCTCCCAGGGCCTTGCTCTAGGCAGTGGGGAATAGAGACAAACTACAGATCTTCTCAGCACCAGAGCTCCAATAGAGTGGCCGCGGAGGGGCTGCTAAAACAGGCAGCTTTGGCAGGTGAGGGCCAGGCTCTCTACCGGCAGTAAATGTTTTCTTTGCAATTTCTGGCAGGATCCTAGCACCCAGAAGATTAAATAAGGGGATATCCATAGAGGTCTAAGCGTGGTGCCTCATTTGTACTTGAGGATCACCAAAAGTAAGCTCCTTTCTCCCCTGCTGGCTGCCAGGGACTATAACTTACACTTAATCACATCTGCTGGACCCCTCCCCTGCAGCAGGACTCTGGGTCACCATCCCTGCATCGAGGCCACCTCCACATCGGGCAACAAGTGGGCTCAGTGAGAAAAGTCCATGTAGGGAACAGGGGAAGGGGACGTTACCAGAACCTCTGCAGTGAGTCCTGGTCTCCTGTGAGCCACGGCAGCACACGGCGAATTACAGGAAAGGTAGACAAATGAGACTGAGAAGAAGCTGAGCTTTGGGTCTGATCAGTGCTGCTCTGGGCAGCAAAGACAAGAAGCCCTAGCTTGCAGCACCTTTTATTTAGTACATCCGAAGAAACAAATGTAACAAATGAATGATGTAGATTTCAGTATCACATTGGGATGAACAAGGTGTAACAAAAGACTGAGTGGGGGCGGAGGAAATCTAAGAACAATGAGGAACTATGCAGATGAAGATTAAGTTCCTCCCAGGAACTACACAGATGAAGATTTGGTTCCTCCCAGGGCGTCTCCCACAGGTGTGGTCTTGTCCTGGAGCATTACAGCATCATGGGATCATTGAGATCTCCCTTGTGACCTGAGGCCAAAATGGCAGTATGTCTTGGAGTGTTATTGCTGGCCTGTAGGCAGGAGAACTAGGCCTACTCAAATGATTTTTCCCTAGAATTATGTAGCATTGCTCCCAACAAGTCCAAGGACAAGGCACAATGAGAATTCTCACACATTCCTGTGGCAGTTTCTTATGGTTACACACACACTCATCTGAGGACACAGCTACTCCACTCTGATGGTGGTACACACCTGTAACCCAGTTCTCAGGAGTCTGAGTCAGGAGGATTGAGAGTTCAAGGCCAGCCTGGACTACATAGCTAGACCTTGTCTCAGAAACAAAACAAAATTAAAATAAAATAAAACTGCATGTCCACACATAGAGTCTTGCCCAGAAATATTCAGAGAACTTCTTGCAACACAAAGCAACATGGAGGAATCTTGAAAAGTATATTTTGAGCAAAAGAAGCCAGCCCCAAAAGAGAACATACAACATGACTACATTTGGATGAAATTCTAGGACAGCAAAACTGATTTTTGAGAATAGAATGGTGGCTACTTCGGGGTGAGGGACACTGACAAGGAAGGGACACAAAGAAATTTCCCAGAATGACAAACCCTTGCTCAGGGTCATGGTTATACTGTATCTACGTAAAAGTCAACAAGTTATACACTTACGGTTACTGCACTTACTGAATGTAAGTTACTTTTCAGTAAGATACATAAGGCTCCAAGGTATGCTCCTAATTGAGGAGCCTCTCAGGACTGGGACGCTGCAGGAGAAATGGGCAGTGGCACTCGGTCTGCATCCCAGTGCTCCCTCATCCAGCCCACCCTGTGGGACCCTGGCTGGAAACTGCACCTCCCGGTTCTGGTGTCAGTGACAACTGAATCCCTACCCTACTGGCTGGTGAATGAGATCATAAACATGTAAATAGTAGTTTACAGCAATTTTAGAGGCTTTTATCACCAGTATGCCAGCACCTTTTATAGCTACTCATAAATACACCTCCTATTAGAGTTTTAGCAGATCACAGCCCAAGGGGCTAAGTGACCCTCAAGTGAACTAACCACATGTCACTGCCAAACACTGGGCTTTTCTGAGGTCTTATGACTCCCTGGCTGAGGTGGGGCAGGCACAAGGGTCAGCTCTAGCCAGCCTGCTTAGGATACTCAGCCAAACAGTCTCGTGTGGCATCTGGGTGGAGGAGTTAACAGCTAATCTCAGTCGACCTTAGCAACTCCACCCAAAATGAGCTAAACTAAACTGGTCCTATTTTCCTCTACCCTGTTTTCTTCCCCAAGCTCAGTTTGTCTCCTGCTCCTTGCCTCTAAGCATGAGCCTGATCTCAGACTGCCTCCCATCTGCTATCTTGAGTGCTGGCTCTGCATGAGAAACCACCTCAGCCTGTAGTCCCAGCTACTCTGGAGGCTGAAGGCCAGGATCCCTTGAGTTTAGGAGCTCAAGACCAGGCTGGGCAACATAGTGACACTGTCATGTCAAACCCCAAAAAACAAAAAAAAAGGAAGGAAGGAAGGAAGGAGAAAAGAGCACCCAAGTGACAGGCACACACTTGTACCAAGACATAATGATGCACATATGGAAACACACACACACACACACACACACCACAGGGGAAGACCTACATCAACACAAGTGAGAACTTACAAGTGCACAGCTGCTCCCAGATACAGGCACACAAACAGGCACCACAACAACAGTCATTTTTTTGGGCACCTGCTAAATACGGGGTGCTTTGTGATCAACACTTACTTATGTCCCCTCCTCCTAAGTGTGCAGCATTGTGTTAAATTATTTATTTATTTATTTATTACATTAAATTCTATCCATTAAATTCTACTGTATGCAGCATCGCATTAAATTCTATGTGTGGACTCATTTAATCCTTACCACAGCCCTGTGTAGTACCCACTTTACAGATGACAAAGGTTCAGGGAAAAGCCTCTGTTCACAATCCATCTACCCAGCAAGCACTGGACATTCTCCAAGGTATCCCTCAAGAGCTTCCACGAGACAGAAAACCCTGACACCCCTGTCAGGTCACCCTTTCCTAGGAACCTCCCAAGAACCATCTTCATCATTAGTCAGCTTGCCCTCTATTTCCTTGGAAGCCACTCTTTTTGAGGGGACAGGAAGGAGGACAGTGATCTCAGGGCTTCCAGGAGAAATGTCTGAGACAGCACAAAAGCTCACTGTCAGCCTCCCACTGCACCTGGCCACACTTAACTCCCAGGACCTGGGCTTGCCCTCCCAGGTACACATTGCTTTCTCTAGCTCCCCACAAACCTCCTTCATCTAGTTTCTGGAGACAGGAAGTGAAGGCAGAGAGAGAATGTGATTTTCTCATGCAGAGTCAGAAGTCCAGGAAAGGTCAGTTTGTTCAAATGGATCATTTCAAGGCGACAGCCACCTACTTGGGGGGTAGCCTGAGCAGGGAGCATACCTTTGGCCACTTCTGCTATTAGATGTCAAAGAGGAACCTGGGGCTGGGGGACAGGCAGGTCCTGTATCAAAGAGGGAACTTGGTAGACAGCTGACCTGAACATCCAGGATTTCCCAGGCTCTGGGTGAGGGCAGAGGTCCAGAGCCAGCAGGACCTTGAGAAGGTGTGCTTGCAAGGCGGCCCAGACAGTTTCCAGCATGACCGACATTTGGAGTGGAACAAGGCGCTCGTAGTACCCTTGGCATAAGTGCATCCCATGGAGTCAGGCAGAGGTCAGGCACAGGGGTGATCTTCCCAGGGCTGCCCTGTCTCTCTGTGTGACCTGAGTGTGGGAGGTCTTTCCTTGGTCCTTAACACAAACAGGAGAGAAGACGTGGGCCAGGGCCTCCCGGTGAGATGCTGGGAATGGGTGGGGGGGCTATTAGAGATGAGCAGACCCTACTGCCAGGCCGGCTGGATCCCAAATCACAGCAGCTCAGGGCCAGGGAGGGGGAGCCTTAGGAGGGGAAGGAAAGCAGGAGGGATCCTGGAGTGGAGTGGAGTGAAGTAACTGGGCCTCAGTCAATAGGGGCACAGGGGTATGGTGGCACATGCCTGCAATCCCAGTTATTTGGGAGGCTGAGGAGGGACGATTGGAAGTTTGAATCCTGCCTGTGCAACTTAGTGAGACCCTGCCTTAAAATATAAATGAATAGGGCCAGGGATTTAGTTCAGTAGTAGCACTGCGCCTGCCTCACAAGCACAAGGTCCTGAGTTTGATCCCCGGTACCAAAAGAAAAAAGAATGAATGAATGAATGAATGAATGATAAGGTTGAGGATACAGCACTGTGGTAGCACGCCCTGGGTTTACTCTCCAGTGTCTCCAAGGCGGGGAGTATGGAAGTTTAGGTGGGGATGGGCTAAAGAATTTTGAAAAGCTTAATCAGAGGAGAACAGGGGGAAAGGAACATGCAGGAGAAAAAAGTATGTGGAAGTCTGGAGATGGGAATACAAATTGAGTGTAGGGAGCAACAAGCAATTCCTCTAGGCTAGAATGTGGGAGGGGGGCAGGAAAGGGTTGGGAGGGCTTAATCTTAAAAGAATCTGGGGCCGGGCATTTAGCTCAGTGGTGCCACCGCCTGCCTCGAAAGCACAAGGTCCTGAGTTGGACCCCTGGTACCAAAAAAAAAAAAAAAGAATCTGGATCCTGAGCAAGAAAATGCTACTGACACTGATAGTACCAAGGGCTTACTACTGCCAGGAGGTCCTCTAATTTCCATAGCAGCTCCATGAGGTGCTTGACTGGAGGGCAGGACTCTGCCAAGTCCCTGTTTGAGCCAGGTAGCCACTCCTCTGGCATATTTGATGCGTACAGGTCTCAGCACACTAGGAGCCAGGCTGGGCCATAGAAAAAGCTCTGGGCGTGGCACTATCTCCTCTGGCAGACCACCGGCCTTGACAGGCCGTCTCCTAGCCTGGCAGCCAAGCTGGGGTCCCTATGCAAATTGGCCTTATGAGCCACAGTTCAGCTTACACCCAAACTCCGAGAACAGGTCTTCAGGATACCCTTATTCTCCCATAGCCCCTAGCAGTATTGAGACAGCAGAGATCAGGCTCAAACTTTTCAGGCCCTCACCAGGGATGTGACACCCAGCAGCTTCAGGGCTCAGTGGAGCTTCCTGGACCAGGAAGTGGCCCTGGAGAGATGCCCAAGCCTAGTCTAAGACCAAACCAAGGACTCAAAAGCAAGACCTTGATTTCCATGGCTGCAAACAAGCTTCCTGAGGCCTAGCAGGCTGCTACTACGGTCTTAATTGGCACCTTCCTCCTGGGTTTAGTGCCACTGTCACATCAAATGAACCTAGATGGGGTCTGTCATGGGATGGACCATGAGTTCCTTGCATAGCAACTCTTGCCCAGGGTCAGCTGCCCCCTGGGCATCACTGCTGGCCAAGTTCAGACAAGGGGCAGAGGCCTCAGCCTGAGAGGGCCAAGGTGCAAAGGGCAGCTTTGTCCTTGGTACAGGGATTAAACCCCTGTGGGCACACATTCTCTCTCTCTCTCTCTCTCTCTCTCTCTCTCTCTCTCGTCACAGGCTTGGCCATCATCCTGCCTGGGTTTGAATCCTGCTCTACTCTACTCTTGCTATGGGACTTCAGCCAAGTGGCAGCCTCTCTGAGCCTCAGTTTTCCCATCTGCAAAAGTAAGGTGATCCCAACAGCACGAACCCCATGGGGTTGTTATAGGTGCCTGGATCACCTTCAGCCCTTAGGAAACATCTGTCCCAACCCAACTTATACATAGGATTTAGTCAAGTGAGTTCTTCCCTGCCTCCATTTCTGCACTTTACCTAGAGGAGGCTGGAGGACCTGCTTTCCTATTCGTTTCTGGTACTCTAAGAACTGGAGACTGACCAGTCACTTCATACCAGGGCACAAGCCAGACATCACCCCTGCGTCTCAGGGCTGGGCTCCCAGGAGGTGAAAGTCTAAAGGAGGTCTCAGGTGGACTTCTGGCCAGCATCCCAGCCTCTGCTGGATCCTGCTAGCAGCCTTCGGCGATTGCTCCCAGGACCCGCCGCTCCATTGCATCTTGTCCATCTTGCTCATCAGAAGAAACATATGGGAGGGTCCTGCCCTCTAGTGGCTACCATACACCAGGCCTCTGCTCTCAGGCTACTGGACTGGAAGAACTCTTAGGGCCCTATGTCTTCTCTAGTGCCGGCTGCACAGGAATAAGTCCATTTCCCAGGGTCTGACGCTGAGGCTGCTCTCAGGAGCTGGAACCCAAGAATCCTAACCTATGAGCACCTCTGAGTCCCGATGGCCCTTATTTCAGACATGTGCCCTCCCAGCTGGAGGCTCTAAGTGTCTCGGTCCACTAAGACAGAGGCCTGAGAGTACGCAGGACAAGGGCACCCACGCGTAATGATCAACACAGCACTACAGAGAGATGGGGCGGGGAATGTACCTCTGCCCGGGGGAGGTGGGGACCTTGTGCCTGTGGGCGGGGAAAGCACCACAGAATCTGGAACCTGTGTAGGGATTGATACCTACAAAAGGTGCTTTGCCTCTGGGAAAGGAGCCAGGGGAAGTCCTACCGCTCTGGAAACGGCCTCTGGGTCTGCCTCCTCCAAGGAAGCACCCCCCTCCCCCCCCCTCCCCGCCCCGCCACATCCTCTCCAACTTCCTGTTTCCAATTAGCACTAATTGGACAAGTAGGCAAGCCTGCAGACTGTATAGCAAAAGCAGTCAGGTCTGGGAGTCCCAGGGAGGCAGCCCCTATTAGGGACCAGATGATCCAGGCTCTGGGGCATGGGCTCTGGGGTCCACGTTTCTCTGAGAGGGGATCAGGTGATAGGGCCACATCTGCCAGGCACACCGATGGCCCCTCTGGAAGATGAGAGTTATCTCAGGGCCAGGGGAAGACCTAGGGAGATGGGGAGTCTTAAAATACCAAACTGGCATTTAAGACCCTCAAAACTGGACCCTTCAAGTCTGCCTCCGCCAACCTAGCTTTTTAAATTTCTTGTTTCCTCACTACTTCAGTCATTCAGGTATCAGGTATCTATGGAGTCCTTCCTGTGGTTAACCCCAGGGACCACCGAGATGGACATTCCAGGTTTGGCTAGGGAGGAGGTTTGGAGACCTGCTAAGGAGCTAGGATCTTGTCCTGGAGGCCCATAAGCACTAGAGTCAAAGGCAGAATAGGGACAAAGTAGGTCTAGGGACAGAAAAGGTTTCTTTTTGGTACCAGAGATTGAACTCGGGACCTTGCACTTGTGGCAGCACCACTGAGCTAAATCCCCAGCCCTAGAAAAGATTTCTTATGCTTAATTCCTTTCCTTCTTAGAAGCCCTCTCCCTTGCCACCTAGACCTGGGCCCAGGCTGGCACAGAACACATGGGGCAATACCTCTGGATGGCTCCCTTTTATTCTTAGTGGGGAGGAGGAGGCCCAGCTGTCAGCTCTACTTGTGCGTGGAAGCAGCTTTGGCTGGCTCTCTGGGGTGAAGCTGTGGGTCCCTTGATCTTCAGACTGGAAGCTTTGTCAGGAACACTAGGGCTGGAGAGAGGAGGAAAAGCAGGCTCCAAATGTGGACACCTCCGGGATAGGTCAGCCCTTAGGGAAAAGGGAAGACTGGTCCCCAGCAAGCAGCTGCCTGTGGAACTTGGCCCATTTGGGCAATCTAGTTCCTAGGCTTCAGAGTGAGATCCCTGAGGCAGCCAGACCCCCTTGCACTACATCACATGGCTCAGGCCTCAGCCCTGGTCTGACTGAGGTGGTGGGAGGAATGGACCACACTCCATGCAAGTGTGTCTAGCTTGTTCCTCCATTCTCCTTAAATCTCTGCCAAGGAGATAGAGGCTCAGCTCTGCTTCCCTCCTTTTCCTGCCCAAGAGACCAACCTGATCCTGGGCAATTTGTTGTTGCTATGGCAACCACATACTTTCTTCTTCCTTACTTAGCCAGTTGAATCTGAGTTGCAGTTTAAATCCCGGTGAGTTGTCTGTTTAGAAAGCACGTGGCCATATGAAGAGATCTACACATCTCCGAAGTCCCTCTGATACCCATGCCTGTCTCCTGCTGGCTGAGGCATGGGAGACGTGCCTAGCATTCTCGCTCTATGCCTCTGGAGTAGTCCTGGAAATCCCCCCCACACCAAAAGAAGCCTCATGCACTCATAGGTGGTCTATTTGGAGGTGGCTGGATTTAGTGTGTGTGATTCTAGAATTAAGGGTATGTGGTACTGGATTAGTCCATTAATTGGTTTATCATAGTTCTGTGTGGGTGTGGACCATAGGAAGGCCCACCCTGGGTGTGTGTCACCACTCAAAAGGCTTGTAACCTGGATGGGATAAAAGAAAAAGGAAGGCTTGCTATTTCTTGCTTTCCGCCTACCCTGCCACGGACTGTTTCTCCTCTGCCATGCCCTCCTGCCATGCTCCCCTGCCTTGGAGCCAGCTAACTATGGACTGGAACCTCTACAAACTGTGAGCCAAAATAAACCTTTCCTCCTTTAACCTATGGGTGTCAGGTAGTTTGTCTCAGCAAGGAGGAAAGTAACCAAGACACAGAGCCCCCTTGACGTATGGCTTGCAGGAAAACATGAATGGTAGTCTCACGCACAGCAGCTGAGTGGGCCTGATAAGAGGCCTCAAAAATAAGTAGGCCTCTCAGATATGAGGCATAAATGGGGTGTCCATCCAGGAGCTCTTGACTCAGAAGTCTCTCTGTTCCATTTGAGAATGTGTGCTGCCTTTAAGGATCTGGGTCATTTAGGCTGGGAGTCCCTATGTGTGAGCATTGAGAGACCAGGCCTTTGGGCCTTGGGCCCCTGGCATCCTCTTAACCTTCATGAGTTCCCCAGTGCTGACCTTAGTCTCCTCTGACCAGAAATAGAAGAGTGCCTGGCAATGCGGAGCTCACTGAC
Organism: Heterocephalus glaber; assembly: GCF_000247695.1. The sequence continues at coordinate 4,144,587 of NW_004624822.1, read as the reverse complement.
AATGGGCTGAGAGCTCAACCTTCGCGGGTAGAGGAGACGAGACATGGGGGAGTGGGAAAAAGCAGCCCTGTCTGTGATGAATCAGGTGTGAGTGCCTCAGCCTAGCACTTGGGTAGGGCTGGTTTATCATGCTTAGGGGAAGCAGCCATGGGGTGGTCTTAGAAAATCATGGATTTGGCTGTCAGGCCAGACTTCTGGCCCAGACCATTCTCAGACCTACCTAGGATGGTGTATCAGTCAGTGCTTAATAGAAAAACAGATTTAATACAAGAAATACAAATATATAAGAACTTACAAGATTGGTTTACAGTGGCCGCCCACAGAGTCAGGTGTGGAAAAGTGCAAAAGGTCTATCTGTTCACTGGGGGTCCAAAGGATACAGTCAAAGGCCTGGAACTCACTGTAGTGTTCCATGCGAGTCTATATCAAGAGGCTGAAGGGTCTGCACTGGAGGCCAGGCCACGCCATCCAAGGTGAAGGCGAAGGCTGTAGCTCCTCTGAAGAAACAGAAGCAAGCCTTCTTTCTTAGTTTCCCGTTTATACCATTCTGGAGATAATGCTCCCTAGGATGGGTCTTCCACCCTAGAACTACACCCAGAACTACATCGAGCCAATCGAACTGGTATTTCTTATTCAAGCTGACATACTAGATTAACTATCACACACAGGGGATGGAAATGGGCTTGCATGGGACTCCCCAGGAAGGGCCACAAAGGATCACAGGGAGACTTGCCTCTGCCTCTGCCCTCTGCAATCAGTGACAGAAGCCCTTGCCCCACACTACAGACATTAAAGCCACCGAGTGGCCCTACTGATGTGACTGCACCCCACTGTACTGTAGTATATTGACCCTTGATCATATCTGCATCCCAATCTTTCTACCTCTCTGAGCCTTGGTCCCTTCACTCTGGGGGCCAGTAGATGATACGGAAGGAGTGGAGTGGGGCAGTGAGGGGTTCCTGGAGCAACATCTCCAGGAAACACAGAATCCATGATGATACCTGCTGGGCTTAGTCATGTTGAGGAGAGTTTTACAGTGTTTGGTTGGCCTGTTCTAATTTTGTAAAGAAGAAAATGGGGGGTGGGGAGTAATTAATTACAAACTTCAGAAAAAAGACCAAAGGAGTGTAGTAGAAAGGAATAGAATTGTACATTTGACTTAGCAGAAAACAATGTTAATGTATACAGTAGTTTTAAGCATGTAAATGCTCAAAATCAATTTACCCCAAATCATGCCCTTAGAAGGCTGAGGAGGGGATGTTTGGCGATGTGGCTATCAGAACTCACTTCTCCATAGCAGGAAGGCAGTGTCCTAAAGGCAAAAGAGCAACAAATAGCAATATAAATGAATTATTTAGAAATATAAAGAGAAATAGAAGAAATGACCAAGAGAATTGGAACCAGTGGGTCATGAATTGTGGAGCTCGGGGTAGTGAGAAGAACCTATTTCTGCATTAGCAGTGTTTCAGTATTGTTCAACTTTTTTTTTTTTTTTTTGGTACTGGGGATTGAACCTGGGTCCTTCCACTTGCAAAGCAGGCGGCTGAACCACTGAGCTAAATCCCCGGCCCCAGTTCCACTTTTTAAAAAATGTATTATTTTGATAAAAAGAAAAATTAAGAATAAAAGCAGGTAGGATTTAGATAGAGAACATACTGAGGGTTGAGAAGTTGAGTCCATCGTTCAAGGTCATAGAGCAGTGATGGCGAACCTTTTAGAGACTTGAGTGCCCAGACTGCAACACCAAACATACTTATTTATCGCCAAGTGCCAACACTGCAATTAAACCTGATACGGAAGTTTTAGTTTAGAAAAAACAACTGTTATCCGACACTCGGCTGCCAGAGTGACTTGGCTCACTGCTGACAGAGGGTTCTGTGTGCCCGCTGTGGCATGTGTGCCATAGGTTCGCCACCACTGTCACAGAGTAAGGAGAGAGCAGGACTGGTGTCTGGGTCTACATTCGGGTCCTCCTGTGCCAATGTCCACAGCAGGTACCAGCCTGGACTGATCTTGTCAAGACTTTGGGCTCTACCCACAGGCTGGGTGGCTCAGAAATACTGTCCCAGCTCCAGCAACACTAAGATGATGTGACTCGAGCCTAAAGGGCTGCACCCCATTTCCCTGCCTTTGGGTAGGTGAAATAAGGGCCCCAAGGAGGAACCTTCCATAGAGACGTGCCTTGCACAAGGCATCTCCTGCAAGGAAGGAGTGGGAGCAGCGGGCAGACTCTGCTTCAGCTGTTCCACTTCTGCTCACTAGATGGCTTTTGTTCCCTCCTTTTCCATCCAGCCAGGCTGAATAATCAGATTCTCTCAGGTTAGGGCTGGGCATCAGTGACTTTACTGACACCCAGAGCAACTGTCTCAGGGGAAGCAATTGTGACAGCCTGCACACTCTCAGTGGCTGAATGTGGCACGTCCACCTGTCCATGGCTGAGGAGGCCGTGAGCCTGGCTACTGGCTTGTGCTCAGCAGGGATACTGAGTTCCACTGCCTCTCAGGGTTCCCTAGCTCCACAATGGGAGAGTCAGCTGAACAGCACAGTGACAGGTTGCCATGAAGTCACAGTTAAAACTATGTGAATCCCTCTTCAGACAAGGAATCCAAGGGATAAGAACAGTCTTGCCTCTGGCCAAGAGGTCTTGAATCCCAGATTCTACCCTGGCTAGTTGGTCACTCACTCACTGTGACCAGGGCAGGTTCCCTCCCACCCTGGCATCTCTTAGGGTGAGGCTGGGGCTGACAGGCAATGAAGTTTACTCCCAGGGTTCACAGGCAGGTACAATGCAAAAGCAGGCCAGGTTCTTAGAGGTCTACATCAGGATATCCTTACAGTTGACAACATACCACACAGCTAGAAACAACCTCTGACAGTATACAATAAATAGGAGCACCATGGAGGGTCATATAAGCAAGGCAAGATGTGTGTCCTGTGTGCAGACAGCAAAGAACCCATGACAGATGTGTGGTCCCTGTGTCTATAGTGCATTGCCTGCCCTCAGCATAATTTGTAATCTGCTATCAGGAAATATGTACAATAATACATAATGATATCAGGAGATAAGATCACTCGTTATTAAGAAACACAATACATGGACATATTTTAAACCGTACAATGACTTCTGCCCCGGTCTGGCTCCCCTGCTTGAACACGGGCCAGCACCCGGGCTCCAGCCTTGGCGTGCACAGGCCTGGTGGGCCCCGGCTCTTCATGCTACTCCATGGTACTGCTCAACACTGACTTACTCTCAGCTTTCACAGTGGCCGCGGAGCAGCAGTGGGCAGCGATGGGAGCCTTTTGTAGCCAGAGAGGAGACAAAGACTCCTACCTCCACCCCAGAAACTCCTGAAGGAACAAGGGCAGAGCTGAGATTAGAATGCGACTCTCCTCACCTGCTCTCCAGCTATTGACTATGTGGACCAACAGCTGGCGTTGGACCCCGCAGGCACCGGAGTTGAGAGTAAAATGTCCTCTCCAGGCTGAAGAGGGCCCCACAGAGTTGAGAAGTGTCCAGCAGAGGGGGCAGAAGTGAGGAAGTGGGCTATGTGGGTCAGAACCAGGTTCACCCTTGCCAAGGCTCCTTGCGGAGGAGCAGGAAGGCCTGACGGCCACACTACTTGAGTATGCTCTAGACACCAAATGTTAACAACTTTCTTTCTCTGTAAGGATCGAGGGCAGGCTCAGAAACACATGGGATTTCCCTACCATGCCCAAGTCCTAATAGGATCAGAACATACATCCCTTTTGTGAAGACTTCACCTTCACAGCAGCACTCAAGACACCAGCTGCTTCTGGAAGGAGAAAGCCAGGTGATCTGAATCTGGCATCCTTCATCCCAGTGCAGTGAAGGAAAAATAGCAAACAAATGCAGAAGTTAGGACGGAGGGTCTAAGTAGGAAATGGTTGGTTTTACTTGTTTATTTATTTGAAGGAAAAACTCAGCAAGTTTCTGGATCACTTCAGCAGGCAAGTACTATTGTGCCCATTTTTAGAGGAGTAACCCGAGCTTAGGGAAGTATGTAGCTTGAAGATCCACTGTAAAGAGACGAAGCAAGGCTGGGGCCAAGATCTGCCGCAAGACCCCCACCTGCCTTCCTCCTTCTCAAGGGAGAAAAAAACAGGTGTTGGAAGGAAGGCAGGGGAGCATGGATGAACAAGGGTAGGGAAGGTCAGCAGAGGTGTCCACAGAAGGTGGCAGTGACGTCCTGGGGTCCACCCCATGCTCTGTAACTGTTGCAGCCAAGGACACTTGCTCCATGTCCCAGTGAGTTACCGGAGGGTGGCTTGGTGGTGTATGACTGATGACATGTAACTCAACGTAATGTTCCACTAGAAAACTCCACGTGTGAAATCAAAACCTGCTTGTATACGTCGAAGGACAGGCATGGACGTAGAAGGATTTTTCCAGTGATGGTGCAGATGGAAGCAACAGAAAGGCAGGACACCTTTGAGTCCTTCCATCCAGAGCCTGGCTCTGGCCCTGTGTTCACAGGTTTGCTGCAGGGAGAGCCAAGAGGAGGCCAAGGCAAAAGTTGTCGGTGTGTTTGGGCATTGTGCCGATTGGCCCTGCTGGGCTGCCTGAGCACCACAGTTTCGCTCTTGGTTACAAAAGAAACAGATGTAAGCAGCTCTGTCCCTTCTCTTGCCGCCCACTGCCCGACATCTGCACATGTGCAAGAATATTCCCTTGTCATTAGAGAGACACCACTTGGGGTCTCAGAGGAAGATGCTAACTTCAGCTCTCGTTCAGGAATGCAACGATGTGCTCTGCTAACCTGTTTGTTCATAAAATTGTTGTGTAAATGCCCTAGGGAAGCAAAAAAGGAAAGCTATATTAGCAGTATTTTCTTGTTTGGTTAAGACATGTGGGGGCTAGAGTGCCTCATCCTCCTGGGTCTTTGTGGTTTTCCCTGCATGGGCTGTGGGGCAGGGGTCCCCACTGCACCCACTGAAAAGACAGAGGCTTATGTCACCAGCTTTTTTCTGAATTCTCCTGGGAAACCAAAGCCCTTCTGAAAGGGATTTTCTGGCAGCCCTAATGCTGTTCACCCCGGTGTTGCCATGATTTTTCAACAGGAAGTGCAAAGGAGTGAGGAGGTTCGCTGGGAACAACCTGCACTGCCCACAGTGAGTCATGTTTCCCTGCAGACTTCTCTCTCCCACCTGATGTGGCTTCGTGAAGCCACACACTATTAGTTCCACATAATTGAAAAGTGTGTCAGGATCTCCCAGACACGAAACAGAAACATGCTCTCAGTTGTCACCTCCAATGTGACTAATGCGGTCGTGTCTTAATTAGTCACTGCTCACTGATTGTGCAGAGAGCATCCAAGTCCTGCCAAGGTCCCAACTTGTGAGAGGTGCTGGTAAGACTCAAAGTGAGGTGGGAAGGGAGGCCTGGGACTGGTCACTTGTTTTATTTTTTTGAGATGGGGGGTCTTGTTATGTTGCCCTGGCAGGTCCCAAACCCGTGGGCTCAAGTGATCCTCCTACTTCAGCCTCGAGAGTAGCAGAAACAACAGGTGTGCACCACCATGCCTGGCTAGGAGCAGCCAGTTTTTCAGGTCCCTTCCTTTTGAGCACTGTGCAGCCAGGTGGCTTCTGCCAAAGGCATTTTTCAGGATAGGATAGTAACAGTAAGATCAACAGGTACACAACTTTGGGGGACTTCTATTGGAGGATAGGACAAAATGTGACAAACAGTTGGTAATGGTCTTGAAGCTTCCTTCCAAATCAGCTGTTCTGTCACAGGTCCTCATGGGGCTCCTCAGGCTGGAGAGCCATCTGGGTAAACCATGTCACTCTGCATGGGCCTCACCCAGCAACCGCTGATGAGACCAAGGGCCTCACTTGACCCCAGCTTGGCCCTTCTTCTGGCCCACTAATGGCCTATGACCTACACTAATTGTCCTATAAAGATGACTGTTTCTCCTTCAAGGGCTCTGCACTCAGAAACAAAACAAAACAAAGGACGAGGGGATGATGGCTGGAGGTAAAAAGTGTTGAAAGGACTGCTGTGTCAACACAGGAAAGCTGGCTCCACCTTGCTGAGCACAGCACCTGACTCAGGTCCTCCTCTCACTGGTCCCCAGCCGGGCTGGCCATGTGCCTGCTCTCTGGGGCCCAGACAGGATGAGAACCAGCCCAGTGTGCAGCCAGATGGCTAAAGGACCAGGAGCTGCCCCAGCATGGGGCCCTCCCAGCCTTGCTGCTAGGCAGCCTCTCAGGCACCACTGGCTCCTCCCCTGCCTTCCCTTCCTCCAGGGCACCAGGGCTTTTTGGTCACTGGGCCTCGTAAGTGGAAAATCCAGGGCCTTTCATCTCTTTAGGAACCTCAGAAATGACTGTGATGGAAGCAAGAATTTACTGGTTCCAAAATAAGAGCTTCAAAAGTACATTATTTAAATATCTATAAAACAATATACATATATATATTATTATTATTTTTTTTTTTAGACAGCGTTTCACTATATAGTTCAGGCTGGCCTGGAACTCAATAGGTAGCCCAGGCTGGCCTCGAACTCATGGCAATCCTCCTGCCTCAGCCTCCCAAGTGCTGGGACCACAATCTTGCTGATTAGGCAACCCCAGCTCTTGTGTACGTACATTCTTATGTTCAAAGTGGGACATGGTGCAGTGCAATTCGTCTGACAGGCTGGTTGGGAGTGAAGGAGTCTCCAAGAACAAGTGTGCTGGAGCCTACAGAGTCTGGGACAGTTCCGGGTGCCTTACTCTGCTGACACGGGTGTACTGTGTGAAAGGAGAGGCCTAACCGTGCATCTCACCTCTAGCACTATCCATGGAAGCCACATTCCCCAAGAAGGGTGAAAAGTTGCCAGGCGAAGAGTCAACTGCACTTTGGCATAACTAGCAACTCGGGCTAACTCATCTGAAGAAAAACTACCAAGTTACCTATTTATAAGACTCCTTCACGAGGGCCCTAGAAGAGGCTGAACTGCATCAAGAGCTCATTCTTCTCAGTTGGCTCTGCTATACCTAGACAGTTCTGGTTAAAAATTAATGACACTGAATAGGGAAATGGTTATGCCAAGGTAATTGGAGCCAACTGATAATAAAAATCAGTGTCCTCCCTTTCCCCCAAATTCTTCAAATAAAACATCCTTTCTGCTATCCTTGAAAGTTAACTAGCAAATGAAATTAAAGGCTAATTCAATGTGCAGAAGATTAAAACTACGTAGATTCCTATCTCTCACCCTGTACTAAAATCAAAATAGATCAAAGACCTAGATATAAAAACAGAAACTTTGAAACTGCTGGAAGATAACAGAGTAAATGCTGGAAGTGATAGACACAGGCAGACTTCCTGAATAACTTCCAAAAGCACAGGAAATAATATCAAGAATCAACAAATGGAATTACACCAAATTAAAATTTCTGCAGAGCAAAGGAAACAATCAACAGAGTAAAGACAACCTAAAGAATGGGAAATATTTTTGCTTGCTACTCTTCTTATAGAGGACTAATATCCAGGATACATAAATAACTCAAAAAAGTTACCCCCCCCAAAAATAAATGACCCAATCAAAAACTGGCAATTGATCCACCTTGTGCTGCCTCGCAAGCACAAGGACCTGAGTTTGAGTCCCGGTACCAAAAAAAAAAAAAATTGGCAATTGAAAGGGCCAGGAGGGCCAGGGATTTAGCTCAGTGGTTTCACTGCCTGCTGCACAAGCACAAGTACCCGAGTTTGATCCCTGGTACCGAAAAAAAAAAAAAAAGGCCCAGGGATTTAGCTCAGAGGTGCTGCTGCCTGCCTTGAAAGCACTAGGTCCAGAGTTCAATCCCCAGTACCACAAAAACAAAAACAAAACAAAACAAAACAAAACAAAACAAAAAAAATTGGCAACTGAAATGAATAGACACTTCTTTCAAAGAAGTACAAATGGCTACTAAGTACATGAAAAAATGTTCAGCATCTTTAGCCATTAGAAAAATGCAAAATCAAAACATTCTTACTCCAGTAAGAATGGCTATCACCAAGAACACAAAAAAAAAAGAACATAAAACCCAACAAATGCTGGCAATGTAGGAAATGTAGGGGAAAAGGAACCCTTCTCCACTGTTGCTGGGAATGTTAACTAGTACAACCACTTAGAAATCAGTGTGGAGATTCCTCAAAAAACTAAAAATTAGAGATTTCATTTGATTCAGCTATATCTCTCACGCGTATTTACCCAAAAGAGTTAAAGACATCATGCTACAGTGACACATAGATACCCAGATCTACAGCACTGCAATTCATAGTAACTGAACTCTGGAAACAGCCTAGACACCTGTAAACAGATGAATAGGTAAGAAAATGTTGAATATATGCACAATAGAATATTATTCAGCCATAAAGAAGAATGAAATCATTCCATTCATAATAGCTTCAGAAAAAAATTAAATACTAGGAATCAACCTAACCAAGGAAATGAAATACTTCTATAACAACAACATAGAATTCTGAAGAAAGTGGCCGAAGAGGACGTTAGAAAATGGAAAGACATCTTCTGTTCCTGGGGAGGCAGAAGAAATATCGTTAAAATGGCCTCATTACCAAAAATGATGTATAGATTTAATGGAATTCCAATCATAATACCAACAACATTCTTCATCGAACCAGCAAAAACAATCTTGAAATTTATATGGAACCAGAAGAGACCCGGAATAGCCAAAGCAATCTTGAGCAAAGAAAAGCAAAATGGGAAACATTATAGTCCAGGTTTCAAGTTGTACTATAAAGCTACAATAAAAACAGCATGGTACTGGTACAGAAACAGACAGGTAAACCAATGGAATAGAACACACAGAACCAACCCTGTGCACCTTTAGTCATCTGATCTTTGATAAAGGGACTAAAAACATTGAAGAAGACAGCCCCTGTAACACATGGTGCTGGGAAAATGGGTTATCCATGTGCAGAAGAATGAATCTAAACCCTATCTCTCCCTCTGTACTGCAGTCTATTCAAAATGGAGCAAAGATCTAGATGTAAAAACAGAAACACTGAACAGATAAAACCCTTGAAGACATGTAGAAGTAAGGACTTCTGAGCAGAACCCCAATTGCACAAGAAATAGTAGTAAGAGGGGCTGGGGATTTAGTTCAGTGGTGCCATGCCTGCCTGGCAAGCACAAGGTCCTAAGTTCAATTCTCAGTACCAAAAAAAGGGCAACTGAAATGAGCAGACACTTCTCCTTCTCTTTAGGGGATTAGGAAGTACAAATGGCCAATAAGTACATAAGAAATGTTCAGAATCTTTGACCATTATAGCGATGCTAATCTGAACACTATTGTAGTGATACTATACTCAGGTTTACAGCAGTACAATTCACAATCTCTAATTTTGTGTGTGTGTGTGTGTGTGTGTGTGTGTGTGTGTGTGTGTGAGATGGGGTCTCGCTATGTAATTCAGCCTGGCCTTGAACTCACTATGCAGCCTAGGCTGGCCTTCAACTCACGGCAATCCTCTTGCTTCAGCCTCCCGAGTGCTGGGATTACAGGTGTGCATCACCATGCCCAGCAATACAATCTCTAACTTAAGAGAAACAGCCTAAAATGCCCACCAACAGATAAATGGAAAAGGAGAATGTGGTATATATGTTACAGTTGAAAAGGGCCAATAATAGTCCAGGTTCTTGTGTACGGTGAGGAAAGAATTGCCAAGCGTACACCCAGCAGTAAGTAGTATGTAGCTATGTTTCTTGAAGATCATGGGAAAGGTAGCAGTGGAACAGGAACAATGGAAAAGAGCAAAGAGGCCACCGATACCACAGGCTTTCAGAATTTAAGTCCAGACACCTCTGGCTTTAGGTGCCTCTTACTGACTCTTCCTCAATCCCAGTGCTCTGCCACCTAGGCCATGGAATCTCTTAAGCTTTTATTTCATTTTGTACCTCTCTTAGGACAATGGAAGCAGGAATAACTATTGGGTGCTGTTTGGAGTTAGATGGGGAGAAGGGAGTGACTCAGTTCCTTTGTTTCTAATTGTAATACACACACACACACACACGGAGCCATAAAGTATAAACTTAAGTCATTTGTAGGAAAATGGATGGATCTTGAGATAATAACATTAAGTGAAATAAAGCAGACACAGGTGAAATATTGCATAGTTTCTTTTATATGAGAAACCCAAAATAAAAATAATTTAAAGAGCAAAATAAAGGAGAGATGGGAGGAAACAGGGAGTTTGGGAAGGGATCTGAGGATGGGGGATCAGGGAGAATGAGGAGGGAGGGGATTTAAATGATCAAAATATGAAATATATATGTAGTTACTATGCATTGAAACCATACACTGAGAAAAAAAGTAAAAAATGAAATAATGTCATTGGCAGGAAAATCGATAGAACTTGAGAGCATCAGACAAGTCAGTCAGTAAAGTAAGTCAGATACAGAAAGTTAAATATCTCATGGTTTTCTTCATATGAGAAACCTAGACTATAAATAAATGAATAAAACAGGAGAGATGACAGGAAACAAATGGCAGTCTCTTGGATATGGGAAAGGGGTTCCCGGGAAGGGGGAGGTAAAGGAGGGTGGGTAAAGGGATTGAAAATGATCAAGATGTAATATATATATAAATTTCCCAAAACATCACTGTTCTGTACTGCAAACACACACTAATAATATACATAATGTGAGGTGAAATAAATCAGACACAGCTTAAGTATTGCATGGTTTCTCTGATATGAGAAACCCAAAATAAAAATAAAAGGGGGTTATTCACCCAGGTACAGTAAATGACAGTAAAACAAACCATTTTTCATCTGCATCTCTTATTGGCCCAGAAGACTCATTTCTAAATTAAAAACACAGTTCCAGTTCCTTGGTGACACTCAGGGAGTAATCAGCAAATAAAATCTGTATTTTAGTGGTTTTGTTCAGCTGTTTTTTCCAGTCATATTTTATTGTCTGAAGAAGTTTCCGGGGTAGGGGGGCCCTGACACCGTGCCATGGCTGTTCTTTCCATATCTGACCCATCTGACAGGCTCTGTTCTGCCTTCCACTTTGCTGTCCACAACTCTCCCTTAAGGACCCCGAGAAGCTCATGTGAAGAACATTCTGAGACTGTTCCCCAGGTCCAGGAGACCAGGCTCCTGGGTACTCCCTCCTCACTTGGCCATCAGTGCCAAAAGGTCACCCTCTGCCTCTCCTTGGTCTCCCTAAGGAGTAGAGGTTTATAACGGTGTGAAAGGTTTCCCCTGTGCTTCCTCTTCTCTTCCTACCCAGGGACAGCCTGTTTTCATTCACAGCTCTTCCAAGACTGGGCTAGGGACCGTATTCCTTCTGACTCCTTGGCTGGACACAATTACATCCAGCTTAGAGGCCACACCCAGCCCTTGGCAATCCTACCTTCTGGGTATCCCCAGGTTCTCCCCTGGGTCCATGCTCTGCAGGTTCTGGATGGTCCCAGTTCCAGTCTCTTCCTCCAAATCACGGCTAGAACCCCAATGAGGACTGGGGCTGAAGCTCAGAGACAGAGTACTTGCGGAGCATGTGTGAGGCCCTAGGTTCAACTTCAGGACTGAGGCTGAGAGAGGGTGGGTGACAGACAGACAGTCAGAGACAGAGATTCCCTGCTGAAGTTAGTGTGTCTTAGGATTAATGAGTCACTGAGCCTTCCTTTGTAGGATCTGCACTTCCAGGATCCTCTAATTCTGGTATAAAAGACTATGAGCCCACTGAAAGAAAATCCTACCACCTGACTGAAGAAGACAGAAGGGTAGAGGGGCTGTTGCAGGTCTCCTACAACAGCTTCTCTGTTCTGCATGGGAACTTGTCCTGACCCATCCAGGAAGGTCTGCTTAATAAAAAGCAACCAAGACAAAGACCAGGCCAGATGGAGAAGATTGGAGCAGGAAAAGTATAATAAACAATGGGGGGATGGCTGGGGATTTAGCTCAGTGGCACCATGCCTCAAAAGCGCAAGGTCCTCAGTTGGATCCTCAGTACTGCAAAGAAACAAACAAACAAATGGGAAACACTGCTTAGGATAAGAAGAGAAGTGAGAGACCCTCCGGTAACTCAGTCCCAGGCAGGAAGGCTCCGGGCCACCATTCCCTGATCCAAAATCAGGAGCCACAATCCCTAGCTGCAACACCTACATAGGAAGAGATGACCCTGTAAGGATTTCAAACAGTACAGACTTGAGCCATCTGCCCACCTTCTCTATGAAATTTGTGATTCACTCTGGAAGGAGGCACAAAAGGAGGGAGATCATTACAAGAATGTGAAGAAGATAGTTTAATTTCTTTTTAAACCAGGCGACCAACATGAAACTAGCAATATGAACACGTGATTAAGGAAAACAGGCAGGAGGAAGGAAGGGCCATACTTGCATCAGGCTGGGAAGTGGCAGGAACAGGGCAGGGCGGGCAGCACCTCTAGAGCTGAGGGTTGCTGCAGAGCGAGCACAGTGCAGCATGGAATGTTCCCACCGAGGGAGCCCAGGTCAGCTCCGAAGTGACTGAGCTTCCATGTGGCCAGGGGAGTGCAGAAAGTTAGCACACTCTTATTCTTGCCACCAAAGGCTTCTTCCTGTTGTAAGAATACGTGCTGCCGAGCATGGTGGGGCACGCCTGTAATCCTAGTACTCAGGAGGCTGAGGCAGGAGGACTGGCACAAGCTCGAGGCCAGCCTGGCTTACGAAGTGAGTTCAACTGAACTACATAGTAAGACCTTATCTGAAAAATCCCAAAGTAAATAAATAAAATAAAAACAAAAGGATGTGCCTTACAGGCTTGTTCCCATGGAGAAGTAGCCTCACTATATTTTCAATGGTACTTGAAACCAGGAGTGTGACTGTCCCCCAAATCTTTCTTGCATAAAGTGAGGCAGCCTGACCCACTGCACAAAAGTGCCCCAAGGCTGCTGGGGGCGTGGCAGGGGAAGTACCGGAGGCCGTGGCTTCAGGGAGGCTGCCAGGGACAGAGAACTGAGGAGGGCTGTGGCGAAGGTGCTGATGATCAGGGAAGCAGGTACTAGCAGTGGAAAACATGGCCGTGGCATGACCTGTCCTAGAAACGGGAAACCAGGACATGGGAGAGGGTCCTGGGCAGGGGTCCCCATCGTTCAAGAGAAGCAAACCCGGAGAGCAGCACCCAGTGGGTAGCATGGAGAGAAAAGAGGACGAGCCACACTATCAGACACAGGGCTTCTACCTGAGAGCAGGAACCTCGTGGTTCCTTCAGAAGTGCAAGGCCGCGCATGCCTAGAATGGAGAACAGATACCAGGGATAAGGCCGACTGGCCCTGGGCCTGTCCAGGAGAAGCAGATGAGCCGGGCCAGGCCTGGAGGCTTTCCAGCCCGCTCCCCACGCAAGCTGACCCCGAGGGCCCGGCCCAATCCTGACGGGGTGTGGTGGGGCCTGGGGAGCTGTGCTCCTTACCTTACCATCCAAGTGACCATGCAAGGACCACACTTTGAGTTGTGGTGTGGTGAGTAGAGGGGGGTGCAGAGGTCCTGAGGGAGAGGAGGGAGGAAGCGAGGCGTGGTCAGCAGCAGGAGAGGAGGAACTTGTGCAGGACCGAAGGTCCATTCCTGTGCACTCGGGCCATTCTGTTTTTCGGCGATGGCCCGGCCCCGCCCAGCAAAGGCGTGACCAAGGCCATGCTCTGGATCACGTCTGATGGCTCAGGACGCCATGCCTTTGGCTATTTTCTCCAGGATAATGCCTGACACTCTCACCTGTGGGGTGCAAGGAGCCTGGGCTCAGGTGTCAGCCTGAAGGCCCACACGCACAGGTCTGCTGTTCTTCTGGGGCTAGAACTTGGTTGTACTGATCAGTGCTGGAAATAATTGGTCAGTGAGAAGGGCCTGACTCAGTAACACTTGCCGTATAGAATTTATCCCATCTTATAATTTTATTCTGAGGATAAAAACAGACATTTTTCATTTTAGTCCTCAATTTCCATGTGTGAAATTACAGAAAGCTGCTACACAGCGTTCCCCTCAGGGAGCAAAACAGCTTGCACTGGATCTGTTTCCTTCCAAGTATTCCTCTTTCAAGTGGCCAGACCTAGTCTTCAGCCAGTTTTTCCCTTCCTCCACCCAACAGATCCTGAGGGTGCAGCTGGGGAAGGTGTGAGCTGACCTAGGGGATACAATGTGACCATGACAGGCAAGATTCCCCCCCACCCCACACTCTGGAAAAGTGATCAGAAAAGCTTCAAAGCTGCAGTCCTTGGATTGCTCACTAATATTCTTTCTTCTCTAAAAATGCAGAACACAGCATTGACACAGGGAAAGCCACATTCCTGGGCCACACTCTGTTCTTAGGAAGTGCATACTGAGCTACATCCTCTGCCCTTCTTTATTTTGCATTTTGAGAAAGGGTCTTGCTAAGGTGCCAGATGCTAACTCCAATTTATGGTCCTCCTGCCTTAGCTTCCCTCAGCGCTGGGATTCCAGGTGTGTATATGGTGGTGTCTGACTTCTTCCTTCTTTTACTGAATAAACTAAATATTCTTGTGAAGGGTAAATGGCTACACCTCTTTTCCTTGGCCAGATAATTATTACTTTATTATTTCTTTTTCTTAGCCAGATAATTATTAACATCTATGATAGTTTGTTGGAGCATGTAGCTCCAAAGTTCCATCACATCCAAGAGGAATTAGTTCATTCATAAAAAGGAAAAATGCAGATTAAAAAAATAATGAAAAGGATGTATTTATTTTAAAGGGGCTTTTTGGTCTTCACTTAAAAATGTAACTCCTCCTGCAAGTGGACGGTCAGTGTTTCATCCTTGGTTCTCACCTACTGGGTGGCTCTCGCTCCACTGCAGACCCCTTGGCTGGGCTTTTGCACAGCAATGTGCTCGGCGCAAGAAATGGCCCCACTGGTCCAGTGCCAAAGGCCCCTGAAGTCATGTCATTTTGCCAGTGAGTCTGGACACACCCAACTGAGTCCTCAGAAAGTGGATGAGCTTGGTCTCGGTGAGGAATGCTGTCCCCAGAGTCACTCCTAAGCAGAACACTCCCACAGCAATGTGCGCCAGCCTGGCAGGCCAGCCCCGGTCACAGCAGAGGAACACCTGGGAAAGAAACCACTGTCACTGTTTGCCTCCTCATTCTGTACCCTTTTCCTCTGGGACAAGCCAGGGAAGGTGGCTGCTGTGCCAGCTTCTAAGTCAGATAAAAGGCCAACTGGGCTGTGGGTCTCCGCTCTTCCCACTGGAAGTAGCCTTTGTCACATCTATCCTGTCTGCTCTAGAGGCCTGGAGGGATAAGAGCAGGCAAAGACCCACCCAGCTGGCTTAGACAGTGCAAAGGGAAACCCAGAGGTGGGACATTGGAGAGCCTGTGGAATCACATGGAGTGAAGGCTGCAGTCTCACCTCTGAAATACCAGTAATCCCACCAGCGAGGGCAAATACCCCAAAGAGGGTGGGTGTCAGGTGCAGGCCTGCCAGAGGCTTGTGGGGGCTCCCAAGGTAGTAGTGGTGGATGAAGCAAAGGCTCTGCGTGATCCGAATGCCCATGTTAAAGCAATTGGCCAAGATGAAGCCCACGCTGCCACACCAACGGGTCAGGAGATAGGACAACACCAGGAATGAGGATGACAGTGCCAGCATCATGAAATTGTACCTGGAGAGGAGACAAGCAAAGCAGGGCAGTGAGTACCCTATCCTACGACAAGCTGCTACAAAAAAAGTGGCCATGAACATCAACTCACAGAAAGAACCTCTGAGTTCTCATAAATCCAGCTGAGTTCATATAATCCAAGTTTTCAAATAATGAACGCTAGATAGATAACATGGAAATGTCAGTGTCACCTTCATCCTTGAACAGAAGAGTAAGAAAATGAACTCAAGATATTTATGTGTAAGGACAACAGTTGATTATTTAAGTGACACTTTATAATTAAAACACACAAAAATCCTGTTCAGCCTAAGTACCCCAACATGAGGCCCAAGACCGTGACCTGAGTAACAATTATATACCAGATGCTAATGATATAGGTGGTAGGGCCTCGCAAAGCTGGCTGGGAAAAATAAGCAGGACCTGTCAATTAGGAGATCCCGGGACAGCACCAAATTATTCCCGGGACCCTGTTTGTAGAACTTCTTGTGGGTTCCCATGAGATGTTGACTGCATATAAAGATGCATATGGCACAAGCAGCCTGCTACAGTGACTCTTCACAGTGGCCTGTGCTGTGTCTCCCAGACACAGGGTGTACTTTCATTTTTGCTCTTTTTGTCCCTTTTTTTCTTGTTCGGCCAAAGTTTGCTCTGCAGAGCAGTTCTTCCCTTACTCCTTCAACCCTCACTTTTCAAATAAACTTTTGGTGCCATTTTTCACTTGTTTGTCCAATTCTTTGTTCGAGGCAAGAAGAACCTGGAATATGCTTAACTGGCGAACCATTTCTAAAGAAATTACCAGATAACACTGACTCTGTGACAGGCCCTGTAAGGAATGTTGAGGACACACTAGTAAATGAGCACATGTGGCCCTTGTCCTGTGAAGCTTGGATTTGTTTAACAGACGAGGAATCAACGGGGAGGGTGAGGAACTTGCCTAAGCAGTGAGCCAACACTCCAACCCAACTCCTGGCCCCTAAGCTACAGCGCCTCACCTCGTACCACTTCCCTTGAGAAATGTTAACACCCCGTAATCTGGGACAATGGGCCTCACTCAAAATGAGTGACCAGGATCCAGAATGAAATGTGAACAGGGAGCAAAGCCTCAATCCCCTCTCTTCCTGACTCTTACATACCCTTCTCTTCTTTACATATCTAGGGTTCTTTGGAGTCAGGAGCTGAATGACTATACTACTCCTTTCACTTCTGATTTCAAAGCAGCATATCATTTCAGTTTTCTGCAAACAAAGGAGCCCAGTGTCAGCAAACTTAAAATAACTGCCACAGTCCTCCAAGAGGCTATGGTATAGGCATAAGCCAAATTCCCCGGAACGTGATTGGGCCCTAACTCAAAGCAGACACTCTATAAATACACAGTTGTTGAGGGAACTAAACCTAAAGGCCTCCAAACTATGTCTGCTGGGTTTAAGCCACCACACAGGTTCTGTAGATGAAGGGTGGTAAGAAAGCTACTGTGTCCCAGGAATGGCTGCTGTAGGTCTGTGGGCTGACCAATCACAAGGTGCTATAGAAAGATGCTTTATCGAAGTGCATGATAAGATGCTGCACTCACACACACACATACACGTGTGTGTATAAAACCATACATCTATAACCACATATTATCATATGTATTATGGTAAATATAAAATCTCTAAAAGGGAAGTTGTGATTTCATCAAGAGGGAATTTTATATGCTTCTAAGTATAGAATCTCTTTTCATGAGCAGTAGAAGTACAAAATCCTGCAGTTTCACAATGGAAGATCTTTCACTATTAATCAATAATCAGGATGCCACTTCATAACAAGCACTGAAGCTGGGATCCACTGGAGAACAATAGTTTGATCTCTGTTTCAAAAGAGATCCAAAGATATGTAACCTGTCATTTTTTAATTATTCTACTTCTTATAACTTTTTTTACAAAATTTGAGACAGGGTCTTGTTATGTGGTTCAGGCTGGCCTTGAACTCACTGAGACCTTCCTGCCTCAGCCTCCTGAGGGCTGGGATTATAGGCACGTGACACCAAACCCAGCTGTAATCTATCACTTTTTTATACTTGTATCACTTTTTTTGGTAACTTGTCACTTTTTAAGAAACTCAGAAGGGTCTACTATACAAATCCTTAGGAGTTTAAGCCACAGATTTATAAACATTCAGTTATCCTCACCCAAATCCAAGTAAAATGCCAGAAATACACGGAACCAACAGTTAATTCATACTCATTAAAGAGGGAGGCGTGGACAGCGCAGACTGTGGTATGGCTGTCTGGGAGCAGCTGACAATGACGGGGCCCACTCTCTTTCACTATAAAGTGCTCCGCAGCTGCTGAACTTTCAGAACTAAGAAGTCTATGGCCAGAAAGCTATAATCCACTTTAAAAAAATAAGAACTGTAAAGATACAATTAAAATATCACTTTTTAAATCAAAGCAAAATTATTTATCAGTAACAATGACTATTCTATGAGGTTTGGCTAACATAACCCATAAATTAAGCCAGGCAGGGTGGTACAGCTACTCAGGAACCTAAGTCAGGAGGATCGCAAGTTCAAGGCCAACCTGCAGAACACAGGGAGCTCTGTCTCAAAATAAAATAAGAAAGGGCTGAGGACGTAGCTCAGTGGGAGAGGACCTGTCTAGCATGCATGAAGCCCTGGGTTCAATCCCCTTTACAAAAAACAAAACAAAAACAGTAAAATTATTTACAATTATTTATTTCTTCATGTTTCCAAGAAGAAACTGGTCTTAAAATTAGGCTTACCAAAAGATAGGTGGTCAAGGGTATCGACTGGGTGCCAACCCAAGCATGCCCCAGCAGGAACCAGCTGACTACAACAAGGCACAACCACACAGAACAGCCTCTGCAGGCAGGAGAGGAATGGCGCTGACTTTGTGTGCTAACAGGAGAAGATTGGTCACCCTTCACTCAGCAGTTACAGGGTCCATGTCCAAGGCACCCAAGGTCCAACAAACTGACAGAGAAGCCATCAATCTTGGGCATGTGCATTTCTGATCCCTCTCCTGGAAAGCCCTGCCCCACTGTTGACCATCTGCTTGGTCATCCAAGCCCCAGTCTAAACGCCACTGCCTAAGAGAGGCCGGCCTAGCTCCCAATCTAAAGGGCCTGACCACTCACTACACAGCCCTGTTTTATTCCCCCTTTCTTCTTCTCTCCTCTTTTTTCTCCTCCTTCTCCTCCCCTTCACCTTTCCTCCACACACCCCTTCCCTTCTACCCTCCTATCCTCCTCTTCTTTCTCCTCCTCCTTTTGCTTTGCAGTACGGGGGATGGAATTACTGAGCTACCTCCCTAATCTTTTTTATATTTTTATTTTGAGACAAGGTCTCAAAATATTTTTATTTGAGACAAGGTCTCACTAAGTTCCCCAAGCTGGCCCTGAAATTACACCCTTTCTATCTCAGCTCCCAAGCAGCTGCAATTCCAGGCAAGTGTCACCATACCGGGTATGTATTTTCTTCTTTATTTACTAGTTCACTATCTGCTGCCCACTTCATTAGCTCCAGAGAACAGGGATCTCATCTGTTCTGTTCACAGCTATATTCCTAAAACGTAAAGCAATGCTTGCTGGAGAGTAAATACTCAAGATTGTCAAATTAAAGAAAAGGAGACACGTTTAATGAAAAAGAAAACATTTCAGGGGCTGGGGATTTAGCTCAGTGGTTTCGCCACTTGCTGTGCAAGCGCAAGGACCCAAGTTCGATCCCCGGTACCAAAAAAAACCCAAAACAAAACCTTTCTTCTGCACAATGAAAAGTCTATCAATCAGAAGATGTATTAGTATTCCATAGCTCTGTTTTTAATTAGAAAAACAATGTCTAACCTGAAGTTGGTTAGGTAAAAGCCCATTTTTGTATCAATGTATTTTATCAATTCAGAATCTGAAATGTTCAATGTACAGCCATTATCATTTATTATAAAACTGAATAAGCTACCCAGTTCTACTACTAAAACCCTGATGGCTTTCTTTAGTTAAGCTCACAGGGATGAAAGAAAGTGAGGGTCTGTGATGAGCCTGAGTGCTCAGACCAGGGCAGGGTGCTGTGCTGGGCCAGACAGGATGGAACTGCTGTTTATACATGTCCGACATCACATGCTTCAAAAGGCACATTTACTCCTTGGGAAAGGAGTTACCTCATATGAGAACTGCATTCAAAGGTGCTCTGTCTGGCCTTTGCTTTTTCTGTTTCCTAATACCATGGAAACAATTTTCCAGTTGTCCATATACTGTCAAAATTCCATTACAACAAACTTAGAAGTTGTTTCCTTTGGTTCAAGGCAGTATAAATGGAAAGAAACCAATCATATTCCCTCATGATTTGGTTGGAAGTTATTATTATTTTTTTAATACTGTAAATAGATTTAGTGCTGATTCATCCTCTCTACAGTAAGGCTACTATAATAAAATTCTCTTCAAAGTGGTAGACTCCTAGTCTGGGATTTTTCCATTATTCCACAGGGCTTCGCTTAGCATTCTTTAAATTATATTTTAAAATGATTCAGTGTGCTGGGTATGGTGGCACAGGTATATAATCCCAGAACTTGGGAACCTCAGGCAGTAGGATCACCGAGAGTCTGAGGCCAGTGTTGACTACACAGTGAGTCCACAAGGCCAGCCTGAACTATATAGCAAGACCCTGTTTTGAGGGCTGGGGATTTAGGTCAGTGGCACCGCGCCTGCCTCACAAGCGCAAGGTCCTGAGTTTGACCCCTGGTACCACACACACACAAAAAAAAGACCCTGTCTCAAAAAAACAACAACAAAAAATTATTCAGTTTGATGGGAGGCTGAGGCAGGATTTGGAGTTTGAAGCCAGCCTGGGCAACTTAGCAAAACCCTGTCAAAAAATAAAATTTTATAAAGGGGATAGGAATGTAGCTCAGTAGAATAGCTTTTGCCTAGCATGCGTGAGGCCTTGGGTTCAAATTCCAGAACCACAGGGGAAAAAAAAATAAACGTGAAAAGCAACTTTCAAATAAAAATGTGGTATTTTCAGTTAGACTTTTTTATATATGAGGGGAGGGGAGTGGACTCTATAGCTATAAATCAACTATCTGAAGTTAAAACCTTGTCTAGATATTTATTTATTTATTGGGCTGGGTAAGGAGATGGAGAAATGGGAGTCTAACTTGTTGTATGCCTGACTCACTTACGTGCACAAACGTGACTTCAGTGATGATATTTCTCCCTCCATGAAGGGAAGCAGACAGAACTTGCTGCCTCCCAGCCCTGCCACAGGAGGCCCTAACTGAGTCATGCCAGTGCAATGGAGATCCCAGGGAGGGATCACGCCAGAGGGCTAGTGCTGCTCTGAGAGCCATTGGTAAATCCATGTTCAGAGTGAAAAGAAAAAAGATTGGTAAGTTAGTTCATTTTGGCCAAAGGCCACAATTAAATGTGTACCTTTCAGGTTACCCACCTGTCGACCTCCTCTTTACTCATGGCTGCAAACGTGAAGCACTCGGTTACTCCATTGATGGCAAGCAGGAGGACATAGAGACAATAGGAACGCAGCAAAACAGGACCTACAAGGAAACAATCCACCGAGACTCCAGAGGCCAAACAACAGGCCCATAGGAACTCTCAGCGTGGCTGAGGGCTCAGAGAACACCAGAACTAGGCCTGCTGGTACCAATAATCAGACTATGTGCCCACTAGAGGACTCCCAGGATTCCACAGCACTGACTAAAATCATCTGCTAGGACTAAAAGGACAGATACGAATAAACATTCAGATCTCTGGCTGAATAACTAAAAGCTCATCTGGTCAGCAAGTGTATCTGCTCACTTAAACCAGCACAAAGAGGCCTACTAGTCAGAGCACTCAAAGACAGTAGCAGCTCTGTACATTAAAGGAATCTCATTTGAGTAGGCCTAAAGAAAAGATCTTCATGAAAAACCCAGGGTCCAGGACCAGCAGGAAACTACTGAGATCGAACAGTCACAATCTGCAATGAGAACCAGAGCCCATAATGGTACTTTCTTCTAAAACAAAGTGCTTCAGTTCTAGATATAGATAACTAATAAGCTTTGGAAAGCTCTGCTGACCAGAGAGCCAACTGTCCTGAAGCTGCAGCCAGGGAGGAGACAAGGGCATTGGGGAGGGATGTCAGGCCTCTCTGTGACATGCAGAAAAGAATGGGCCTTAACATAGATACAGCATGACATGACAATCCAAAGTGCTGACCAGCCTACAAGACTCCTTCTCAGGGGAACTGAGAAATGTCATGTACACGTGGTATGGCTTGTATCTAGCTGTTCCCCCAAAGCCTCCTGTGTTCATAACTGGGGCTTTTCAGAGGTGGCTGGATTTAGGGTGTGTGAACTTGGATTAAGGGTGTGTGGTAACCTTATTAGTCCACTGATTGGTTTGGCACAGTTCTGGGCGTGAATAATGGGAAGGCCCACCCTGGGTGGGTGGCACCATCCAATAGGCTTGAGCCTAGATGGGATAAAAGGGAAGCCAGACAGAAGGCTGCTGCTTTCTGCCTGTCCTGCCATGCACTGTCTCTCCTCTGCAACACCCCTCTACCATGGCACCCTGCCTTGGAGCCAGCCAACTATGGACTGAAACCTCTACAAACTGTGAGGTAAATAAACCCTTCCTCCTGTAACTTGTGGGGGTGGGATATTTTATCCCAGCACTGTAAAAGTAACTAAGACAGATTTGCCAATGAGAAAAATTACTAAGACAACATGTACCAATTCCCCACAATGAATGTAATCATTATGTACTATAAATGTGTACCAATTTAAAAAGGAAAATGATTTTTTCTCAACACCATACTTTTTAAAAAGAATGACTAGAATGTGTACATCAAACTGGTAGCATCTAGAGACAGAAAGAGTGCAAAATGAAATTTGAAGATTTCACACAATTTCAAACAATGAAATGCATGACCACTATCCAGAAGCAGCACGATAAGGCAGGAGGACTGTAGTTCTAGCCCAGTCTGGGCAATTTTGCAACATAGCAAGACCCTGTCTCAAAATAAAAAAACAAAAAAAGGTCTGGGGATGTAGCTCAGTGAAAAGACTCTGGGTGCTATCCCTACTACCACTATAAATTAATTTTTTAAAAAAGCAACAGTGATGGGCCGGGATTTAGCTCAGTAGCACCATGGCTGCCTCACAAGTGCAAGGTCCTGAGTTCGATTCCCGGTGCCAAAAAAATTAAAAAAAAAAAAGCAATAGTGAGATAAGCTAACAAAGAAACGGAGGTATATTCCTCCATCTCACCACTTGGGCAAGGGAGAAGCTAGACCCTGAGCAGAGCAGATGTTGATGGCTAGAGGCTGATTTTTATGATCTCTATTTTCCATTGCAAAGGTTGTTTACCAAAAACCTCTTTGTCAAAGTGTATAAAAATAAAGGATTGGTCCATTCTATTTTTTTTTAAATCTGCAGCGAACAGGAGCCTTCCCAATGGAATTGATCCCTCTCCTTTAAGAGGACTGTTAGCAAGAGATGGACAAAAAGGGCCGGGGATTTAGCTCAGTGGTTCCACTGCCTGCCTCGAAAGTGCAAGCACCCGAGTTCGATCCCCGGGACCAAAAAAAAAAAAAAGAGATGGACGAGTAATTTCTTTCTTTTTTTTTGGTACTGGGGATCGAACTCGGGTCCTTGCACTTGTGCAGGAGGCAGAGAAACTACTGAGCTAAATCCCCGGCCCTGGAGGAGTAATTTCTAATAAAACATACATTCAAGGGGCAGGGATGTAGCTCAGTGGCTTGCTCGCCTGCCTGGTAAGTGCAAGGTCCTCAGTTTGATTCCCGGTGCCAAACAACAAACAAACCAACCAACAAACAAATACATTCAATCTATGATCCAGAAGTTCCACCCAAGTTACATATCCAATAGAAATGAGTATACATCTTCACAAAAACACTTGTATAGGGGCCGGGGATGTAGCTCAGTGTTGTCACCACCTGCTTCACAAGCACAAGGTCCCAAGTTCAATCCCTGGTACCAAAAAAAAAACCCAACAAAAAAACACTTGTATAAAAATGTTTGTGCCAGGCATTATAGTGCACACCTATAAACCCAGCACTCAGGAGGCTTAGGTAGGAGGATCACTGCAAGTTTGCAGAGTGAGACCCTGTCTCAAAAAAAAAAAAAAAAATTGTAGTGGTTTTAGGCATCACAGCCAAATTGGCCAACAACAGGAGAAAGGATAAACTATGGGAGAGCCATATAAAGAAGTATTTCTCAGCAAGAAAAGAGAAAAACTACCAATTAATACATGAATGAACGTCAGAAACTTTATACTGAAGGAAGAAGCACAATACAAAAGCATACATGTATATGATTTCATTTATCTGAAATACTTTTTTTAAAAAGTAATACTAGAACTGGGGATATAGCTAAGTGTAGAGAGCTTATACTAGGCTCTGGGTTTGATCCCTAGCACAAAATAAAGCAAAAGAAAGAAAAGAGAACAAGAGGGGAGGAAGGAGCGGGGAGAGGAGAGAGGGAGGCAGGGAGACTAATCTATTACAGAAATCAGAACAGCGATTGCCTGGGAGGTAGAGGGGATAGTGGACTGGAAAGGGTCCTGGGGAACTTTTCTACAGTAATGGAAATGTTTTTATAACCACCTCTGGATGGTGGCTACATGAGTATATATAATTGTCAAAACTCATCAAACTGGGCCAGGGATTTAGCTCAGCGGTTCCAGCACCTGCCTTGCAAGCACAAGATCCCGAGTTTGAGACCCGGTACCAAAAAAAAAAACAACTCATCAAACTATTCTTAGAGAGCAGTGCTTTACTTTAGGTAAATTATACCTCAATAAGGGAAAAAAACAAAGAAAAGGAGGAGAGACTCAAGTTCTGGAATCTCAGAATCTGAGACATATTCAGGGGTTTATGAAAGGTGTTTAATATAAAGATCCCTGAACTGTGGGGACTCTGGTTTTATGGAAGTCACAAAATTACAAAAGGAACGTTAACAGGGTAGCCTGGCGCCCAACCAAATGCTATTTTCTATGGCCCTCTCTCTATCCCACATTTTATCATATCACCTTGCACTTGACCCCTCAGCCCCTGAAGAAGGCAGCCTGCTCCCACCCCAGTTTGAGGAGTGACCGAGGGAGAAGGCAGGGGCAGGCTCTACCCTGGGTGGTGCAAGGCTGGGCTCAGTGAGCCTCTGCTTCTCCCTGCCTTGCTCTCTCTAGCAGAAGCAGAGGGGAGTGGGGTCCCTCTCACTCGGTAACAGAATGCTCCCCGCCTGTGGGGGCCGTCAGGGTGGACAGTTCACTGCTCAGAGTCGTGGAAAACACAAACCCTGGCATGAAGTGGTGACTCAAGTAAAAAGGTTTGAGCCAACTTGGGGAATTCAAAGATGGAATCTTAAACTGTGGGTGGAATTGAGAATGTTTTGGGTTGAACTGTTTCCCATCAAAAAAGATAAGGTGAAGTTCTAACCCTCGGCATTTCAGAATATGATCTTATTTGGAAACAAGGTCTTTATGAAGATATTCTGGTAAAATGAGGTCATTAGGGTAAGTCCTCACCCAATGACTGGTGTCTTTATAAAGAGGGGAAATATGACTCAGAGACAGAAATGTCCTGAAGGAAGACAAAGTGATAGCACCCATGAAGAACACGCTATGTGACCGCAACCACAGTGCCACAGGTGCAAGCTGAGGAATGGCAAACACTGCTGGCAAACACCAAAGCCAGAGGAGGCGAGGAAGGAGCTCCCCAGGGGCATCAGAGACCAGAGGGCTTGTGGCCTTGCTGACACCTTGACTAAGGCCTTTAGCCTCCAGAACTGGGAGACAATACATTTCTGTTGTTTAAAGCCACTCAGAGGGGCTGGGTGGGTTAGTAGAGGACTTGCTTTGCAAGCATGAGGCCTGGTTTCAATCCCCAGCACCCCCTAAAAAGAGAATAGCATCACTAAGTCTGGTGCTTTGTTATGGCAGTCCTGCAGTAGAACAGTAATATAAAGAAAGAAAAGGAGCAAGAGAGAAAAACCAAAAAAAAAAAAAAAAAAAAAAAACTAAAAGATAAATCTTGCAGAAGTTCAGTAAATATTTATTTTTTTATTTGTTTGGTTTTTGGTACCAGGAATCAAACTCAGGACCTTGCACTTGCAAGGCAGGCACAGTGCCACTGAGCTAAATCCCAGGCCCCCTGTTTGGTTTTTTTGAAACAAGGTCTCACTGTGTAGTCCATGCTGGCCTATTTGTTTCTCTTAAGAATGCAAAAGTTGGGCTGGGGATTGAAAAGTGCATCTTTATATAGCTCAGTGGTAGTGTCTGCTTAGCATCTGTGAGGCCCTAGGGTTCATACCCCAGGACTTACATGAGTAAGTAAATAAAATGATGGGGCTGAGCATGGAGAGTTGCTATTCTTTCTGTTTAATCCAGGAAGTCTTTCTGAACAATGTCTAGTTTTGTGAATTATTTAAATGATCAGAAAAGATTGTTGAAGCCAGGTGTGGTGGCACATGCCTGTAATCTAAGCACCTGGGAGGCTGAGGCAGGAGGATCACTGTGAGTTTGAGGCCGGCCTGAGCTACCTAGTCAAGGCCAGTCTGAACTGCATATTGACACCCTGTTTCAAAAAACAAAAGACAAAACAAAACAAAAAGACTGTTGGGGTGGGTTAGAGAGAGCAGTGGTGTTACTATTTCCTAGCAGAGTAGAGGCATTTGGATGCACAGCACTCGTCAGATGAGAGGGGAGTGGACAAGGAGGCAGAGTGGTGTGGAGGGAGAGCCAGGAGGCACCCTGAGGGAGAGGCCATGACCCTATTCAGAAGCTACACAGGTTTTACACAGAGTAGAAGTCTGGTCAAAGTGACAGGCAATGACAACTTGGATTCAAATGCTACAAGACCCTGTTGTGGTGGCGCTGGGGGGGGGGGGCTGGGGCCAGGCAAAAGAGGACAATGGTTCTGAAGAGCCATACTAAACCACATGCTTTTTGTTTTTGTTTTTTAGACAGGTCTTGGTATGCAGCCCAGGCTGGCCTCAAACTTGCAATGATTCTCCTCCCTCAGCCTCTCAAGTGCTAGGATTACAGATATGTACACCATGCCCAGCTCACATGTGCTTTTCAGAGACTGAGAAGCCAGAATCATTCTCAAGGCTCTGCTTTCTCTGAAGAAGAGATTCGGAGAGCACCTTTTTTAATCTAAAATTATTAATGACTCAGAACACATTACTTTAGAACTTAACCAACTCTACCCTTTTAATTGATAAATCTATTATCAATGTTCAGAAGTACACCAGCACTTCACTCAAATAAAAGGACACCACAGGATGGCAGTTTGTATCTCTTCCATGACTAATTACTCTACCAGGTGAACATGATGGGCCGTTCCTTCTGGGCAACATCCTGTGACTGTGCTGTAGTAAAGGTTGTTGCTTGGTAACTGCTTTCTATGCAACTATGAAATTACTAAGTCCCCAGTCTCTGCATATAAATTTGCTAATGGCTTCCTAATGAGGCTTCCCTGCAGTGGCCTGATGGTGATGTACTTCTCACAGCACAAGCCCCAGGGAGCTGCAAACCACTTCAGTGGCTTCACAGCAGGTTTCTCCCAAGTTAATGACCTTTGCTATAGAGTAGAAATTTAGCTCTTTTTTTGCCTAACCCTGAAGTTTGAGGCCCACTATAGTGGCAATTAAAATATGCCAGTGAGGGCCGGGGATTTAGCTCAGTGGTTCTGCCACCTGCCTCGCCAGTGCAAGGTCGAGTTCGATCCCCAGTACAAAAAAACAAAACAAAAAAAACCATGCCACTGAACTTGTGAAAGGGCATTGGACAAAGCCCTTTATATTGAGATGAGAGGAGAAAGACTCTTCCAGGTGTTTGTCTAGTGATCTGAGGAATTAAAAACATCTTAGCTACACCCAAGATGAAAGCCTGCAAATGGACTGCCAGTGATAGCAGGCATTGTGAAACTGGTGAAGTCTTCAAGGACAAGCAAGATACTTGGTGGCGTGGGCACCACATATTTCAGTGTTAGACACATTCACTATTTTTCTCAGAGTCAGTGGATTAAACATGCCATTTTATTTGCCAAGATCAATTTTATTCTCTGCAAATGGCTCTGGGTTATCCTTCAGAGGGTTTTCTGCACCCAGCCATGAGATTTATATGGCATTTACTATCTTCAGATATGTTTAGTACCAAGCAGAGATTCATTAGAGCCTGCTCTCTGCCTTCCTCCCTCGTCCAGAGGAGGCATGGCCAAGTGCTTGACAAAACACACCTGGAGTCTGAGAGGAAAGCCGATGGGAGGGAAGACTCATGACAACTACTCTAGGTGAGGCTAGGGAACTAACTGTCCTAGTCCAAGGCCCTGACCACGTCCTCAGTGTGCGTCTGACACTGTGTGATGGAACAGTCCCACAGCCCCAGCTATCTGACAATCTTTCTACAGGATGCACATGTCAATGGTGCGTGCACAAGTTCTTGAATTTCATGAGACTCTATTTCTGTTCATAAATTAGAATAAATCTGACAAAATTCTAGTGCATACCTGATCCCGAGCTAAGCATGGTCCCTCCATAAATATCTAGAGCCAGGTGAGAATAGGCAAAGCCAAAAACAGTGATGGTCAGGCCAGCCAGCAGGGCCAGCTTAAGCAGGGACTCCAAAACCGCAGCGGCGACAGCAATGTCCTCCTGGAACCAGAGAAAGGGAAGGAAGTTGGGTGGATCGTGTGCTGAAGAACACTCTCACATCTGGTCTTGTCCCTCAGCTCACCCAGCTGAGGGCCTTACTGCTTTTCTTCAGGCCACGTTTGTTTTTATGACAATTAGCAAATGAAAGAAAAAAGGCAATTGTGTCTCCTTAGGTGACAAGGGGGAAGTTTAGTTTTCAACTCATTTAGGATGAATTATTTCAATTATTGCTTAGGAAACATTCCCTTTTCCCTCTGGTACTTATCCTTAAATGGGCAGCAAGTTTTCATCTAGACTAGCCAGCTCTGTGCTTCTCCTGACAAATGTTTCAAAATTCTGATGTTACTGTCATTGTACATTTAGGTAAAATTCCTAAATCAGACTGAGAACCAGATTAGCTCATTTTGAAATACTGTTCATAAACTATATTTTGCAAAATATCTTCTAAGGCATGGAAGAAATAAACCAAACTTGCTTTTAATTTTGAGGCATTAGACATTTTTGTTTTTGAAAAAGTAAAAGTTTCTCTAGGTAAATATTCATGGGCTAAAATCTCTTCTATTCTGAACAACCAGAGTACACAGATTCTCAGGGTCAGAATAGCACCGAGCATGGCACAATCTGTAAAAAGCTTAAACAACAGGGGCCGGGGATTTAGCTCAGCAGCATTACCCCTGCCTCGAAAGCACAAGGTCCTGAGTTTGATCCCTGGTACTGGAAAAGAAAAAAAAAAAACTTAAAACAATTGATGCGGTAAATGAAGCCCATGACCATATTCTTTCTTTCCCATCCCCTAAATTGGCATCATTTGGTAGAGAATCTGAGGATGGGAGAGGCCACCTCATTCTCCTACCTATGACAAGGCCATGAGAGGGTGTCTGTCTATCCTGGTAGAGGGTTCTGAGAGGGCTAAATCAAGAGGAAGGTCATGCAGGGCTGGGAATTTAGCTCAGTGGCACCCCACCTGCCTGGCAAGCACAAGGTCCTGAGTTCGATCCCCGGTACCGGGAAGAAAAAAAAAAAGAGTAAGGTCACACAGAGAACAAAGGCGTGAGACAAAAGGGAGAGCTAAGGTCAGGAAAGAAATGAGCTCTGGGTCCTGCCATTAGTTGGAAGGTGAGAGAAGGACAAAATCTAAATGAAAAATTAACATCAAAAGGGAAACAAACTTCCTCATTTCTATCGGTCATGCAACCAGATGAAGGTTCATTTGAGAGAAGAGGACATGAGAACCAAGACTACCTGCTTCTGAAGTGTGGCATCCTTTTCCCTCTCCAGCACCTTAGCAAAGAACAAATAAAAACTTTCCTCTACTGGCTGGAAAATTAACCTTGCCACAAGGGACCCGAGATTATTGACTATATCATATACACCTACAAAACAAAAAGGGAAACACAATCATATTCGTTTTTCTATCTTAACTTTCACAGTACTGTTAAAATTTTTTCTAATGTTTAAACTTTAAAAAAAAATGTTAAGATAACTGGGGATTTACACACAACCAAAAAAATTGTTAGAGATTCCATGTACCCTTACTCCACTTTCTCAACTGACAATATCTTGCAAAAACTACAGTACAATTTCACAACCAGGATACTGGACTGATATAGGCAAGATATAAGATGCCTCTATCACTAGTACTATTTTTTTTTTTTGGTACCAAGGATCGAACTTGGGACCTTGTGCTTGTGAGGCAGGCAGTGGAACCACTGAGCTAAATCCCTGGCCCTATCACTAGTACTTTTTAAAATAAAGGTCATTAATGCAAAGTTGATTTTTTTTTCTATTTTTTATTTCCATTACTTTGATATTATATTAAAAAGTAAACATAAAAAATTGAGAGAGGCCCATCTAGCCACACACATATGTATCTTCATGACTATGCTGGTGAGCTCCCTTTTATTCTCTCTTAGCTTTCCTCTAATCCTGAAATTGACCTCTTCAGGAAGCAGGGGAAAAGGCAGGGAGTCCCAACAAAAAAATTACCACTCAAGTCAGATGAGAGAGCACAGTCTGTTTACATATATATTTACAAAGCCCTATAATTTATGATCTTCAGGATTCATTTTTGTACAATCTGCATTTCATATAATTTTCAGATTCATCTTTCATGAAATGTACCAAACTACAGAGAAAAATATTAAGAAACATCTATTAATAGTATTCACCTTTAGCTCTGTGGTTCCGCCACCTGCCCCAAAAGCACAAGGACCCGTGTTCAATCCCCGGTACCAAAAAACCAAAAAAACCAAAACAAAACAAAAAACAAATAGTATTCACCTTTAACTAAAACACTACAGAATTTTATCTTACCCTGGTCGCCAAAATTTAATATGTTAAAAAATGTCATCACATATCGCTCACCTATAATAAATGGAAAAGCAAAATAATTAGCTTTTAAGTGCAGACTCATTTCTTGTTTCCTTTTCTCTTATCATATATCAACTTTTCTTGTTGACAAATACTCTCAAAGAAGAAAAATCAGATAAAGACACATTATTTGTTCTAATGCTGATTTCTAATACTATAATAATTTGGAAAGTTCTGTGGGCTTTATTAATGGCGAACCTCCAGCCCGGTTAAATTAAGAACCAACAACTAATAATAATAGTGTAATACATTAAAAAATATTGGGAGATTACTGAATGTCAGTAATGAAAATGATTGTCCCAAGTCTTAAGGAGTTCAGAAACTCCAGTGTAAACTAAGAAGGGACATGTCCCCGGTTACAGGCACAAGCTCATGTAAATTTCCTCCAGGGTGGACCTGCTCCAGGGGCTCAGTTGATCGCTGAAATCTAAGACGGTCTAATGTCTTCAGGTGAAGACACCAGGTGGCCCCCAGTGCCCCTCAACCCTCACCTCCACCCCTGCCTTTCGTGATTTCTTGTTCACGAATGAAAAGCACTGATCATTATAGAGATAAGAGTACTAAATACAGTGGACCCTTGACTTCCAAACTCAATTCATTCAAGAAGGCTGGTTGTAACTCAAGTTGGTCAACTGAAGGCTCAGGCTCCTCTACACAGCCTACAAAAGTCTCTCTCTTATACACAGGCAGATCTCAGTGTCCTTAGAGAGACAACAGCCCAGGACTTCTCAGTTAACCCCACGCAGGAAAGGAGGCTGTAATGTTCTTTCTAGAGCTCTTTAAGAGTTCAATCTGTATCTGAGACCACCTGGAAGCACAATTAGCTGGCATTTGGGTCATAACTCAAGACTTTGTTTGTAAGTTAAAACTAAAATTCTGGTCATAACCCAAGCTGTTCGTATGTCAGCCCAGCTGTAACTCAAGGGTCCACTGTAGTACCCACAGCCTCTATGTTCAAATCCTCACCTCCTAGCAAAAGGAAAACATCAAGAGACTAGGATTCCATCTTCTCTCAAGTCACTCCCCTCTCTGATCTTGTCTCCTGCAAGTGTTTGTGGCAGGGACCTGTGCTGATCCTCCCAGGCCTGCTTCTCTGATCCACCCTCATGGCCAACAGTTCCAGCTTTTGTAAATACAATCGGTCTTCCACATATGGAGGTTATGCATCCAAGGATTCAACCAATTGCAGATCAAAAATACATACACACACACACACACACACACACACACACACACACACACAGCCAGGTGTGGTAGCACACACCTATAATCCCAACACTCTGGAAAGCTGAGGCAGGAGGTTGGCAAGTTCAAGCCCAGCTGGGCAACACAGTGATTTACAGAGACTCTGTCTCAAAATAAAAACTAAGAAAGGTCGGGGATGTAGCTCGGTGTGAAAGCCCTGGGTTCATTCTCCAGTACCACAAAACAAACAAAAAAATTGCATCTGAACTGAACATGTACATTTTTTCCTTATCATTATGCCCTTTAGTATATAGTATAACAATAGTATTCTAGGGCCAGAGATATAGCTCAGTGGCGCTGCACCTGCCTCGCAAGCGCAAGGTCCTGAGTTCGATCTCCGGTACCAGAAAAGACAAAAAGACAATAAAATGATGTGGTGGTGCATGTGTTAATCTCAGTGCTCTGTGGGGTTGATGCAGGAGTACTGCAAGTGTGAGGCTAGCCTGGGCAATTTAATGACTTAGTAAGACTCTATCTCAAAACAAAAATTTTTTTAAAAAGAAAAATAAAGGACTAGGAATGTAGCTCAGCACGAAGGCCATGGGTTCAATACCCAATACTGCTAAATAAATAAATAAGCCATGGTTCTTTTTTTTTTTTTTTAAAGAAAAATCTAGTCTTAAAAAAGTTGAAAAAAGAACAAAATTTAGTATAGGATAAGATTTTTGGATGGTTTATTTTCCAAATTTTCTATAATTTGATAGTTTCATAATAAATGTATTAAAATGCTATAACAGGGGTTTTACAGTTAGAATTTGCTATGGTTTGAATATGAAGTTCCCCCACAAGCCCATGTATTAAAGGCTTGGTCCCAGCCCATGGTTCCACTGGAGGCAGTGGAACCTTTAGAAGGTGGGGTATAGTAGAACCAAGGTTAGCTCCTTGGGACAGTCCCTTGAAGGAGACAACGAAACTCTAACTTCTTCCTAACTCTCTTTGCTTCCCAGCCACCATGACGCACTGTACTGCCACAAAGCCTCTGAAACCATGAGCCAAATAAGCTTTTCATCCTTTCAAGTTAACTCTCTCTGGTATTTTGTCACATTAACAGAAAGCTGATTAACAGTCTTGGATTCTAATTAAACTGTTTCTCATTACAGTAGGCCCTTAAAGTTCTATAAGCTCACAAACTTTCAGTTCCTTCATCCATAATAAAGGGCAAAAACACCTTTTATATGGTGTGGAGACATTTAAATTAGATAACTTAAAGCATAAGACTGGGCCAGGGATTTAGTGCAGTGACACCACGCCTGCCTCACAAGCACAAGGTCCTGAGTTCAATCCCCAGTACCAGAAAAAAAAAAAGCATAAAACTAAATAAATGTTGGTTTCCCTCTCTATCTAAAAATAAAAACAATTAAAAAATGGCGGTCCTTTGCCAATAGTGGCCCAGATAGGCGGGTGGATCCAGATAATCAACAGTCCTATAAAATTCCTTTGCTTCTACTATGATCTCCTGACTGATCAGAGTGACTTTTTACTTACCTTCTGTCAAAATTTGTTTCAAGAAAGACTGTTTGAAAAAACTCCAAGTCAATTTAGCCTCTTTCCAATTTACAAAAGCCTAAAAGAGAAAACAAAAAATTCCAGGCATTTCAGGGATAACAATAAAATGCTACCGGAGAAACAAATTGATTCTAGGCCCTAAACCCAACTTGCAAAGTCCCCATTGAACCTTTTAATGCTCAGCACACAGAAGGCACCCATAGATATCAGGAGAGCTTACATCACTGCTATAGTTTGGATCTTCAGTGGCCCCCGAAGGCCATATGTTGAAGGTTTGGTCGTCAGCAGTTGGTATGGGAGGAGGCAGAAGCTCTCAGAGAGGGGATAGTGGAAGGGCTCTAGGTCTAGGCTCTAGGCTCTAGGTCACTTGTGTGTGCTCTTAAAGGGAACTGTGGAGCTCCAGCCTCTTCCTCTCTCTCTCTTCCCTCCTGGCCATGAGGTAAGCTGTTCTACTCTGCTGCACACTCTGACCATGTGCTGCTTCACTACAGGCCTGAAACTGCAACCTCCAAACTGTAAGCCAAAATAAATCTTTGCTCTTTATAAGTTGATTTTTTATTTATTTTCATTTTTATTAGTACATGTATGCAGTACATAATGATTACATTCATTGTGGGGAGTGGTACATGTATATAACACATCTCAATTCTTTTTCTATGCCCTTCTCCTCCTCTCTCTCCCTGCTTCGTCCATTTCTTGATCTCCTTCCCCTTTGCAAAAGATCTATCTCCCTGTTTCCTATTATCTATCTTTTAATTTGCTCTTTATTTAGACTTTAGGTTTCTCATGTAAGAGAAACCACATGATATTTTAGCTTGTGTGTCTGATTTATTTCACTTAACATTATGGTTTCAAGGTGCACCCATTTTCCTACAAATGACTTAAATTTATCCTTTACAGCACAGTAGTGTTCCATGGTGTATAAATACCACATTTTCTTTATCCATTAATTTGTTATAGTAACAGAGAGCTAACTAATAAAATCACTAAACATGAAGACAAAGTATGTAAGGGACATGTCCAAATTTCACATACAGAGACTCCTAAAGAATTGCTGCTGTCCCCTTGGAGGGCCAGCCAGTACCGTGACTATATCTAATACATACAGCTTACTGTTTTCTTTAAAAAAAAAAAAAAAAAGTCTGAAAATCTGGGGATGTAGCTCAGTAGTAGAGTGCTTATCTAGCATGCATGATTCCCTGGGTTTGATCCCTAGAACTACAAAAAATTTTTTTTAAGCGTCTGAAATATGCCAAGCTGCAGAACAAATTCTGTTCCATGTACCCCATACCTTAATGCCTTTTCTCACCAAGTATATGAAGTATACGCGTATATTTCAAAAGAAATTCAGCCTTCCCAGGTCAGGCAAATCACTCAGAATTGGTATGACAGAGGAAAGGATAAAACAAAACTTCAGATATGGCCCTTCTGAATCTCCCAAGGGGCACCAAACTGCCTACTTCCTAAAAGCAAAGAGGGTAGAAAGAAGCAAACACTCAGGCAGAGTAAAGATCAACCTATAAGAGACAGGTGTCCTCAAAGCCAGAGAGCTGATCACAAAATGGAGTGGGGTGGCCATCTGACCTCCCCCAGTTCCCTCTGGGAGTCACAGACATCCCAGGACCCCAGAAGTTTTTAACCCTAGAATACCTGTACTTTGAAAAGTTTGCTAGTCCTACCATTCAGCACTAGTCCAGTTCTGAATGGTAGGATTTCAAATGGGTCTTTGGAAGGGCAAGAGTGGGTCACAGTCCAAATCCATTCCCCTCTCCAAAAGGTGAGTCTCAGCCGCGGAAATGCACTGATGGGCAGGCCTGGAACTTGCCCCAGTCATATGGGCCCCCATTCTTGGCCTAAAGCCCATCTGTTTAGAGCACTGCTGTCTAGTAGAAGTGCAATTATTAAATTGTCCAACAGACACAATGAATAGGAAAAAGATACAAGTGAAACTAATTTTAATGTATTTTATTTGATCCAAATATTATATTTTGAACATGTAATCAATGTAAAAAATACGAGTGGCATTTAACATTATTTTTTCCATATTACATCTTTGAAATCCAGTGTTTCTTGGACTCACAGCTCATCTAAGGAACAGCCACATTTCAAAAGGCTCTATGGCCACATGTGGCTGGTAGCTAACAGTATGACAGGCAAAGTCTAGAGCACCTCTGAAAGCAAGGGTCACTGCAGTCCCCATTCTCACCTATGGGTTTCTGAACCTTTCTTCTAAACACTAGGACAGGTCTGAATCCACCCAAAGTGTGGTACCTGCAGGGTATCACTGAACCCGGAGCAGATGCCAGGGTAGCTCTAGCTGCAGAGTAAATATTCCACGATGAGAAGGAAACTGGGCCAGAAAATGTTTACACCAGGGCATCACCAGACAACTATCACCACTATCACCACTAGGGGACACTGTGGACCACTCATCCTTAACAGTGGCTGATTCTGTCCAGTCAGCTCCAGGGAAGTGAGCACCAGCGAAGACGAGGGCATAGCACCTTCCCTCTCACATGACTCCCTGCCCCATGCCATGCTGGTCTTCCGAGGAGTCTGCCCAGAAGTACTTATGGTTTTGTTTTGTTTGCAGTACTGGGGGTTGTACCCAGGGCCTTAACACTGAGCTATATCCCCAGTCCTTTATTTTTTCTTTTGAGACAGGGGCTCACTAAGTTGTGTGAGCTATGCTCGAATTTGCAATGCTCCAGCCTCAGCCTCCTTGATTGCTGAGATTACAGGCAGGCATCATGACACCCAGCTACCTGTGCTCTTTTTAAAGGAAACAAAAAGCAGAGTTTGCCAATAAGGCTATTGTGAAGTCTACTTGCTAGTAGCTTATGAATGGGTTTGGAAAGATGACTGAGCTTTTTACAGAAAAAGTTCCTCAGAAGGTGATATCATGACAGTGAATCTAACCTGAAAGCTCATGCCAAGAATTCTTTTCTTCTAATGCCTTCAAATTAAATAGGTCCATGGTTCAGAAGGGATGGTCCTACTGCTTACTACCTCAAAGTGCTATTAACGATAGGCAGGCAGTTCAATCCAAGACTGAGGTTGTTCTCAGGATAATTCTGTGGACTTTTACCATTCTATTCAGAATAAATTTGTCACCTGGGTGGCCAGAGACTGACTTCACAAAGTCAGGTTGGTACTACTGAGCTTGTCTAAAGAGACACAAACTTTTCCAGAATCTTCTAACAAACCTTCCACAGGCTCAATGTACTGACAAGGAAACTGAGGCTTGGAAGACAAAAGGTGGTTAGCAGTAACTCTAAGAAAGGTCTGAAACTGAAACTCAGAGGCTCATCCTGCCTTAGCCTGAATCACTCTTCTACTTCCCAAACTCTTCTGACTCAGGATGATCAATTAGCCGCATCCGTCCCACACTGGCAAGAGTCACCAGAGAGCCTGAGGTCATGGTCCTACCTCTGCCCTCCGTCACCTCCACCACCCCGTACAGCACTCACTCTCTCCTGTGCCCCTTGCTCTGCCTATCCCAGTTGCTCCTGGGCCACTGACTCAGCCCCAGCCTTGTTCATCCTCCCATCTCCACTCATCTTCCTGCTGTTCTCTTCACTTCTCACCTAGAAGATTTCCACAACTGCCTATTGAGCTTTTTTGCCTCTTTCTCCCTAGCCCACTCTTCTCATTGTAAGTTTAGGCTTTAGCAGGCATGTTTGACCCTCAGCCCATGGGCTACTTGCCCTCTTTTTATAGCTATGGAAGTTTTGTTGCTTACACACATTGACTATATTATATACAGTATATGCAGCCCAAGACAGTCCACCTTCACTCAGTGTGGCCAGGCAAGCCAAAAGGTTGGCCACCCATGCTTCAGAGTCAAGCTTGGAGACTGCAGCTCAAAGTGCAGCTCCTTGACTTAGTCCAAAGGCAATGAGTCAGATATTTAATAGTTTTCTCATCTGCAAAATGGGATCCTCATGGAGCTAGTGTGAGGGCTGCATGAGAGAAAATGAGACACTACAGATTTATAATGGATGGTAAGTCCTCTATATAGGCAGTTGGTCCACAGTACTACTTAAAAGCTTTTTTTTTTTTTTTTTTTTGGTACCGGAAATCGAACTCGGGTCCTTAGCTTGCGAGGCAGGCGGCGGAACCACTAAGCTAAATCCCTGGCCCTTAAAAACTTTTCATTCGGCTCCACCACTCCTGAATTAAGCCCAAATTCCACAGCACTGAGGCCACTACTACCTGGCCCTAGCCCAGCAGGCCCAGTTTACCTCCCTTCATAACCTCTGTCCACATTTTGTTTTCTTTCCCTTTCGCGATCCAGGCAACCTAAGTACCCCAGTCATTCTGCATTTTCAATTCCAACACAATCATGTGCATATAACAGGCCCCCAAAAAAGTTCTTTTGGGAGGGGTATGGTTTTGAGACAGGGTTTCACTATATATTACAGGGTGGACTTGAACTCACTATGTAGCCCAGGCTGGCCTCGAACTTGCAGTGGTCCTCCTGCATCTGCCTACTGAGTGCTGGGATTACAGGTGTGCGCTACCACACCTGGCTTCAGAAAACAACTCTTTCCTTCCTTGTGGTCATGACTGCTACTACACATACACATTTCACCTCTGCCCACCCATGTGTCAAGATCCAGTTCAAAAGCAGCTTCTTCCATGCAGCCTTTCTTGGTGCTCCCAGATGGAATACATCAGTTCTGTCTCTGTGTTTCTATTCTGATAACATCAGTTACACACACAGTCTTGTAGTCAGACTACACTGTGTAGTTGAGTACCTATCTGATCTCCCCACTAGAACGCAAGTTCTGAGGGCTGAGATGCCCCTCAGGGCACATGACACAGTACTCAACACAGAATTATCGTGAGTATACACTTACTATGTCAAAGTCCTCAGCTCTTCAGCTTTACTTAAATATTAGCAGATCTTTCATATTAAATTACTCAGAAATGGGGATTTAGCTCAGTGGTTTCACTGCCTGTCTCACAAGCTAAGGACCTGAGTTCGATCCCCGGTACTCAAAAAAAAAAAAAAAATTACTCAGAAACATCAAGGAATATAAAAGATAGCCATTATTTGAGGTGTCATTAATTTATTATAAGCCTAGACAAATATCTGTGAAGACAGAATTCTAGAAGAATAGAAAAGGGTTTCTCATAATTTGGTCACAATAAAGTGCACCACATCGAGCAAGCAAACACTTATGGAGAAAAGGAAATGTGCCCCTCATAGAGCAGTTCACAGAGTGTCTGGGGGAGGCAATGTGGCATTTCATTCTATGCGCACTTCTGGGTGGTAGACAGCAGGACTTACTATACAGAGCAGGAAGCAGAGGCAAATGGACAGAGTGAAGAGGTGGGTAGAAAAAGATTATACTTCACTACCACACATCAGGCCCCAGACTCCTCAGTGTTCTGGATGGGAAAGTAAAGTGTGAGAAAGACTGAGCTCACAGCTAAATAAAGAAACCACTGGAAGTCATTCCTTGGTCAGAACTCTGGACCACCTATGCCAGAGGTCATTCCAAAGAAAACCCAAAGGACACAGCAGAGCAGAGAGTGAGGAGCACACTGGTTAGGGCCTTGATCTGCTGGCATTAGAGCTCCCCCAGGCTCCCATCCTTACACCAAACCTCACCTTGAGCAGGTATTTATTTGCTAAGGCCTGACTCCTCCGCTCTAAAATAGAAATAGTAACAGTGTCTGTCTGTCAGTTACAAGCCTTGAATAAGGTATGTAAAGCATTTGGCATAAGGCCTAGCACAGTGCTTCTCAATTGGGAGAAATTTTGCAGTGTCTGGAGATGTTTCTGGGTGTTGCACTGGGTGGCAGAGGGGTGGATTACTACTGGAATCTAGTAAGTGGAGGCCAGAGATTTTGCTGAACATTCTACAGTGCACTTGACAGATCCTGTAACAAAGAACTGTCCAGCCCAAAATGTTACCAGTGCAAGATTTAGGAACCCTGGCCTAGCACATAAAAAGCCCTCAATGAATATGAGCTATAACATTATTTTTTCCTATTACAACAATAAACCAGTTACAATTTCCTTTTCTCAAGGATAACCATCTTCTGATTAAAATGATAAAATACAGAATGTATTACTTACTCTGCTTCCTGTAACACTGGGTAACAGATCTGTTATTCTGGAGACAGGAAGAGTTTGTTGCCTGATTGATTCTGGGGAACTCAGTAACTTTGTGAAATAAAATACATAACAAAGCACCAAAACTGCAGTATAAAAAAGCTGAAAAAAGAAAATAATAGGTTGAAGTTAAACTGTTTTCATATAGGTATAATTATACTACGTCCATAAATTTAACCTCAAAGGCTAATCAAGAAATAGAACTGTCTTTTAGTATATGTGCTGCCAAAGCGAGCACAAGAAATAGAACTGTCTTAAGTAATTGCATTTTCAATTGAGCAGTGCTTCATCCTCTGGAAAACAGGGCCATTCAGTCAGATCCAGCTCCACTGTAGCATCTTCCTGCAGTGTTCCAAATACTTCACCTAAGTGGCAGAATATAACTTCCATGACAGCCACTTGCTCAACTGCCACAATGTCAGATACAAAACATGATTAACAGCAAAATTCTGGTTTTTGTTTTTAACTTATAGTAAAATACATTGCAATTGTCTCCCCCCCTCAAAATTCTCTGCCTCGGGGCAGAGAATTTAGCTCAGTGGCACCACACCTGCCTCGAGAGCACAAGGTCCTGAGTTCAATCCCCAGTACCAAAAAAAAAATTCTCTCCCTCCTTGAACATACTTAACCCATCATCCTTGCCACTTTCTGAAACAGTTCTGGAAGTCCGATTTCATGGGTGTCTTTATTTTTGCTGTCATAGATGCCTCAATGTCCTGAATCCATGCTAAGCATTTAATGGTCATTTTAACTTTGGGAAGAGCCAGAAGTCACATGGTTCCAGATCTCATGAATAAGATGGATGAAAACATACCATAATGTTTGGATGCTTTTTGGTACCAGGGATCAAACTCAGGACCTTGTGCTTGTGAGGCAGGTGGCAGAACCACTGGGCTAAATCCCCAGCCCCAATACCATAATGTTTTTATAAGCTTGGCTTTCCATTGGATAGCACTTGGAAGCAGCATTTTGGTCATACTTCATAAAGCAGCAATTTTTTACCATACTTCATAAAGACTCTCATGAATGAGAACTTCTAGGACTGCTTCAAAAAGTGGCAAGAATTATGGGATAATTGTGTTTGACATAAGGGATTTGTTTTGTTTTGAGGGGGATTGATGACAATGTGTCTTTTACTATAAGAATTTTTAAAAATTAAATATTTACTGCAAATTCTCACAAGATTTTTAGAACAGCTCTCCCACCTACCCAGCATACTGTGTAGGCCCAAATATCATGACTGCTGATAGCCATCAACCTGCCATCATCTAGGATTGTGGATTTTCCATAAACCCCGGAAACCTGTGACATTTATGATTACAAAGCAGAACTGAGCCACTGGCTCTTTCCTCTCCACCCAGCACATGGGCAGGGTGAGAGCTACTATAGGATGGGGGAGGAAGGGGAGGGATGATAAGAGGGCCAAAGTCTCCTTCCACCCATCCCAGACAAAGGAATGGCTTCTGGCCAGGAGTAGCAGCCAGGCTTTTGTTTGTAGGTTGGAGAGGATAATCAAAAAGGGCCCCTTTTACAAGCCCTTTTCCCCAAGAACACCAGCACACACTAGCTCAAGCCCTGGGACTGCCAGACTGCTGTCACCTGGCCACATCAAGGCTTCTCTTATAAAAAGTCACACAGCAAGAAACACGAGGAGTTGCAGGTTAGCAGGCTTAGGCTCCTCTACTCTCCACTCCAACCACACCACACCGGAGGATGAAGTCCGCTATGTATCAGCCTTCTTTCAGACCTTGAGTGCTTAAGAGACAAATAGCACTGCTGTGAACCAAACTGCCCGATGCCAAGTGCCCTTCTCTGCCTGTCCTCATTTTCCTGCTGACCACAGCCTTGGAGAAAGTGACAACCTATAGCTAATCTTAATGCAAAAGTATTGGAACCATATGACCCTCCTCTACTGAGAAAAAATTCACGTAATAAAAAAATCAAAATCGTAAGCGTATGATTCAATGGCTTTTTGGTACATTCACGTTATTGTACAACCAATATCACTACCTAATTCCAGAATATTTTTATCACCCAAAAGGAAACTCTATCCATTAAGCAATTACTGCCCATTCTCCCATCCCTTAGCAACCACTAATCTGCTCTGTCTCTATGGACTTGCCTATCCTGGATATTACATATTAATGGACTCATACAATATGTAGCCTTTTGTGTCTAATTCTTTCACTTAGTATAATGTGTTCAAGGTTCATTCGTGGTGTATTATGTATCAGTACTTCATTTTTATGGCTAAGTAATATTCTACTCTATGGATATACCATATTTTGTTTATCCATTTATTCATGTGTTGTTTCTACCTTTTGGCCACTGGAAATAGTGTTATGAACATTCACGCATACGTTTTTGTTGATGAGCTATTTTCAATTCTCTGGGGTATAAATACTTAGGAGTAGAATTGCTCAGTCATTTTTGAGGACCCACCATAGTGTTTTTCACAGCAGCAGCACCATTTTTCATGCCCACCAACAATGTACTAGGGTTCCAGTTTTTCTACATCCTCACCAACACTTGTTATTTTGTTTTTGGTTTTTGGGGGAGTTTTTTGGTACCAGGGATTGAACTCTGTTTTGCTTTTATAATAGCCACCCCAATGGGTATGAAGTAGTATCTCGCGGTGGTTTTGATTTGCCCTCCTCTAATGACTAGTGTTGTTGATTATCTTTTCAGGTTAAATGCTTATTGGCCATTTATCTATATATCTTCTTTGCGAAAATATCTATTCAGATCCTTTGCCCACTTTTTAATTGTTTTGTCATTATTGCTGAGTTACAAGAGGTATTTGTTCTGGAGTTACCCTTTTATTTGATATACGATAACACAGGACAACAGGCCAGTTTAAGGATGAACTTAGAGGCAGATATGACAAAGGGGACGTTTGGGTGGGGTCATCCACTCCTATAAAGTGTTTCTAGCTCTTAGCCCTTTCACAGACACTGACAGTGAATACCCCACAGAAGAGTTCCTTGAAGTTTTATGGTAAAGAAGCAAATAAAGCCAGGTGAGGTTGTGTAAGTCTGTAATCCTAGCACTCTGGGACACTGAGGGAGGAGGATCATGAATTCAAGCCCAGCCTGGGCAACTTAGTGACTTAGTGAGACCATATCTCAAAAAGAAAAAAGAAAAAGGAAAAGGTCTGACAATGTAGCTCAGTGTGAAAGCTCTGCTGGGTTCAATCCCTAGTACCACAAAACAAACAAACAGAAAAAAAAAAGCAAATAAACTCAGAATGAGTCTTGCCAAACTATGACCTATGACAGTGGTGGCAAACCTATAGCATGTATGTTGTAGCAGGCTGTTTGTATCATTAAAAACTCTAAAAGGTTCATCATCACTGACCAATGATGTGTCCCAGGTAGGAGTTATGACAATGAGATACTCATAATGTGAGCAACTTTCCTAAGAAGAGTCATCCAATAGGCAGGTATCTCTGTAGCCTTCATATTCTACTACACAGAATGTATAAAAACAATGATAAATGATGAGAACTGTAGTCCTAGACCCAAAAAAACGTGGCAAAAAAAACCCCACAGATAACTTCTCTGAAATGTTCAACTGCTTACAAACTGCCTTTGCAGACAATTCTCATTCTTATTTTATTAATTTTAAATCTAGCTCTACTGTGTTCCACAAAAACATACATTGTTTTTTTGCCTAGAACATGGGAAAGAATTTCACATAAAGCATTACTAAGAATCTTAATTTGTCTTCCAATATACTACTAAAAACTACAAACTGTTTTGTACTATAAGATGGTTAGGTAAATATCTAATCTTAGGTTTCATTTTTTAAAATAGCCCTGTGTATACCTAAAATGTACCAGTAAACTAAATGGAAGAAAAAAGAGTAAAATAGCCCTGTGCTCTAGTTGTATTTTTACTAGACTCAGGAATATGAAGTAGAACTAGAAATGATGAGATAGAAATGAAGTCAAAATTGCTAAAACTGAAAATGTACCTACTCTGACTTGATTCATTTTTTC
Organism: Heterocephalus glaber; assembly: GCF_000247695.1. The sequence continues at coordinate 4,101,089 of NW_004624822.1, read as the reverse complement.
TGAATTATGTGAGATTTCAATCTAAGTTTAAAATAGGCTTGTCAGAGTTTCCTCCATTCTGTAAGCAACTGGTTAAAAGCCAAGGAAAATAATACATATACAATTTTATTCCCACCCACCTCCTTAACTTTTTTTCCCCTCAATAATAGTATCAGACAATCAAAGATCAGTTTGATACGGGCACGGCCACAGAATGTCTAAAAGGACTTTTTGATACTCGACAATGTCACTGAGTCAGCCTTCTGGCATTCCCAACTTTCCCATATTGCATGAATGCTGCAAACATAAAACACATAGTAATGGGAACAAGAAGAAAAAGCAGAAAAACATAGACTACATAAAAATTCTTACCTGGGCCAAAGAGAAGATGTACAGTCCCAAGTGAGGCAACCACAGCACAAGCAAAGCTATGAGGACACTCCTGAGGATTACTGACAAGCTCTCAGCAATCACCTGCAAACACATGGTAAAGGTGCACTTCACAGACATTATCAAAAGTAAAGACACAAAGGAATGACAAACAGGAAATCCAGGGTAAAGGTGTACTTTATGAACATTATCAAAAAGTAAAGATGCAAAGGAATGACAAACAGAAAATCCAGGGTGGTAGTTACCCTGGTGGAGGGAGCAGAGTACGGCTGGACATAACCACTGGTGATGTTTACTTCTCAGGCTGAATGGTAGGTTCACGCATCTTCAGCAGGTTATGTTTTAAATTTATACATTATATATTATATATATATATTATATATAATTTTACACATATTAAATATATTTTTAAAGATGAAAGGTCAATATTAGTATTCAACTAAATAGAATCACCACAAAATTCTGGAATGCTTTATAGTCCTCCTAAATTCTTTTTTGTTTTTAAGGTCTTTCTAAATTCTGATTTAAACTAATAACCTAATAACTTCCTTATTAGCAAACTGGTTTTTAATTATAGTATAGCAAAGGTAAACTTTATTAAAAAATTTTTTTTTTATTATATGGTTTTTTGAGACAGAGTCTCACTACGGAGTTCAGGCTGGCCTTGAACTCACTATGTACTCCAGGCTGCCCTCGAACACGTGGCAATCCTCCTGCCTCAGCCTCCCGCATGCTGGGATCACAGGTGTGCGCCACCACGCCTGGCAGCAAAGGTAAACTTAAGCACAGGCCATCTCATAAGTAAATCAACTTAAGTGATCATGTTACCTTTTTCCAAATAGTTGTTTAAGATCCAAGTCTGAAAAAACTAATTCTCTCATATCAAAAAAACTAACACTTTAACTTCATTCTTCACAATGCCCACACAGCAGAGGGCATACTGACCTTGAGCCTGATGAACATATGTGCTTGTGCCAAGACCCAGAAGGGCTCTCCTAGAAGTTCCACCACTGCTGAGAGACCAAACAACACCACTCCAGTTCCATAGTGGGGGACCACATCAGGATCAGGTACTTCAAGCAACTTCAGCCAGACCCAGCCCAGGAATAAGGACCAAAACACACCTAATGGGACTCTAGAAGGGCAGAAAAAATGTTTTTAAAATATTAAATTTTAAAATAAATATAAATATACAGTGAAATAGTAACAGTGAATTAAAGAGTCAAAATAAAACAGCTACCATAATAATTTGCAATTTGTAGGTAATGTAGGCACTACCCACATTCCCAGCACTATGACTCAAGCCCTTTATCCCACTGACATCTCACAATGATCTCCATCATTATCCCCATTCTGAAGATGAGGAAACTGAGGCTGACAGGCTTGGGGTAATTTGGCCCAGGTCATGAATAGGTAGGCAAGAGCAGAAGCAGGATTCAATCCTGATCTAACTCCAAAGCCTACATTCCTATCCACTGGCTCATACTAACTTGGTAAGCAAAATTTCCAAAAGAAAATGATTGCTGTCTGTACTTAGAACGACTGACAGTATTTAGCAGGTTCTTGCACCCCAAATAACCAACAGTCACTGCACAATATCCTTTCACATGTGCACCACAGAGCACTTAAATGTGACTGGGTAATTGAATAAAATAAACACCTATCAGCCCTTTGACAGTCATTTCTGTTGAGGCAATAAGGAATGATGTAAGACCAGCATCGGAAAACAACCCCAACCACCAGCCCTCTGTGCAGAAAAGCCATTATAATTTTTAACTGATATACTTAGTTTTCAAGAATATTCTAAAAAACTCAGAACCAAAATCACATGACAAAAGTGAAGAAAGATGTAAAAAAAAAACCTTTAAAAGGCTTTAAAAAATATTAAGTGTTTGTTAAAAACTCAAAAAAGATTAGGAATAAAAAAAATGAGGCTGGGGATGTAGCTCAGTGGTGCCGCCATCTGTCTCGAAAGCACAAGGTCCCAAGTTCGATCCCCTGTACCACACAATAAATAAATAAATAAAATTTAAAAATGGTGCAAGCCAAGTGGGGCCCAGACTGGTTGATCAGGAATAGCAGAAACCGCCTCAAAGAGGACAACACCAGGGCTGGAAACCTGGACCAGGAACCCCACGTAGAGCCTCCTCCCAGCTTCTGGACAATCACAGAGAAAATGAACCAAGAATCTCCAACAATACGGACATTTTCCACTTCCTATCACAGGCCTATTCCCCAGAGACCCCCTGCAAGACTCAAGCCGGAGACAATTCAGCGTTAGGCAGGTGCTGCTGTTTCACTTACAACACTCATTACACTTGCCTTCCTGAAACCCATCTCCTGCTAAACCACAACTCACGTTAGCCATAGGAGGTTGAGGGTCTGGCTCCAATCCCGCTGGGCACCTCCACTCAGACAAGCTTTGCGGAAGGCCTCTCTGGCCAAGAAGACAGTGGTAGAGTAAAGTAGTGTTAGTCTGTAAAGAAAAAGCAGAAATCAGTAAGGCTTCCTGTTTTTTCATAGGGAGAACTTCTGGGGTTTTTCCAGCAACAGGGAGAAGAAAAGGTCTTGATCACACACCACTGATGCCAGGGGAAGGGCACTGTGCTCCCACAGCACTTTTCACCTGTCCAATCCATGTGAACAACAGGGTAGGAACCAAACAAGACACACATGAATGTGTGCCTACAGAGTGACAGCTAAGATAGAAACTGCTACAGTGACTCCAAAAGCCTGCAGGCACGAATATGGGCAGACATAGAGTAGCCCTGACCTGAAGGAGAAGAAAAGAATAAGCCACATAGCAAGGGGACTTCTGGATCACACTGAAACTAGAAGTGACTTGAAAGTCCCTGTGAGAGAAGCTGAACACACTACTGTTTGGAGGCACTGGCCCAAAGAATCTCAGGGCAGGCAGTAAGGCTGGCAACCATTCCAGAGGCTGCTGCAACCCAGCTCAGCAAGGACTGCCTAGGTACCCTGGCGACGCATGGCACCTGAGTAAGCCTTCCTCAGCCTTAGCAAGGAGCAGTTGAGGTTTCCCTAGCTCAACAGGCAGTGGTCTAGATGAAGCCAGCGTGGAAGGAGTTCAAGGTTAAGGTCTTTGAGATTGTGCATGGGTCCTGCAGTGTCCTGCAGTGCTTCTGTGCAACAGTGCAAATGAGGAGACAGACCCACACCTTAACCAGGTGGGCAGGCCACTCAAGAGCTGTCAAAGTAGGCACCTGCTAATCTAAGGTTGCATGGGGAGAAAAAATCAGAGCACGTAAGAAAATTTGGCCTTTGTCCTTTCTGCTTTTAAAACACTATTTCTCAAAACATGGTCTCTGCTTCAAAATCATCCAAGGAGCTTGCAGATTCCTGGGCCCTTCCTCAGCCCTATCTATTGTAAAACTCCCAGACATTCCTTTGCTAATCAAAGTTTGAGAACTGCCACTAGGCTCAAGACAATGTGCTTGGTAAGTAGCAGATATGAAATGCTGTCTAGAACATACTGTCTTGTTTATTAGGACAAAGAAACACCTTAGAAGCTGAGGTATTCTGAGCACTCACATCATTTTATATACTTTTGTATATAACACTTTTGTATAAAATACTTACTTTTGTATATAATATTTTTGTATAAAACACTTACTTTTGTGTCATTTATGAATACAAAGCATATGTGGGTGTCCCTTAAAAGAAAAGAGGTGAGTAGAAAAAACAAGCTGAGTCTAAAAGACAAAGCAAGTTCAGCTTTCTAAGAGCCTCCAAGGAACCAATGACAAGGATGCAAACTCAGATCCCAGTTACCAGATCGCAATTATAAAATCATTGAGGAGGGAAAGAAGGTGGCAGCTCCAGCTCTGTAATTATGAAACGCATCCTCACAAACTGCAGAACTCCTGCTTCCTTTCCTGTTAGCAGGACAAGAACACAGGATTATACCTGAGATGAGGTTTGCAATGAATTACTCCCACTCTTCTCCTGGGTTCTAAGAGCAAGAAAATTGAAACAGCTGGCAAAGAAATGTGCATTTGGAGGCTGTTAATGGAAAACACTCCATGGGTCCATTAAAAGCAACATGGCCTGCTCATCCCCCACCTCCCCACACTTCTCCTCAGCCCACTGCCAAAACACTCTGCTTCTGGTAAAGGTCCCAATTTCTAAAATCTAAGGGTGACTCACAAGCATAATTTGACCAGGGATGTGAACTGTGGACAGGGCCAGAGTGAGACCTCACGTACCTTACATTCACTATGCCGACAATTTCCTTCGATAGGAAGCGAAGAATAAATGCATTCAAGACAAAGGTCATCAATCGAAACAACACCTGAAGAAAAAGAACAAAAACATAGAACAATTCATGTTAAGAATGTTTCTTAAATAAGGACAATGTGACTACTCTGCCTAATGTGTTGTAATGACACACAGCAGCCTTGCCATGGAGAATCTCCTCTAAGATGCTCAAATTGTCTGTTTTTTTCCTGAAATTTCATTCTATGGAGTTTCTTAACATCCTGTGCAGTGGTCAAGGAACCTAGGAAGGCACGTGAAAGTCTCCCTAATTTACCGATGAAAAGGAGGGCTTGACAGAGTCAATGAGTTTCTTCAGGTTCAAAGTCAAGCACTCTAGGAGGCAGGAAAAGGATTGTAGTTAGCCCACCTTGCCCAGCTCCCAAGCCAAAACTATTCAGGAACACACACTAAGCAAATGAGAGCCCACAGGGAATAGCAGACTCACTAGGAATTCTCTTTCTTCTCTGCCTGGTAATATCTAGGGATTCCAAAAATGGTATTTCGTCTCTCTAAAATTTGCTCTTAGTTAGAAAGCGGAAAACACTGCATTTCTTTGTTGGCTATTTGCCCTTTCTAACAGCGGACTTGACATGGCTTTCAGATAACATCTCTAACAAGAAAGATAATATAAAATAAAGGGAGGCAGGGCTCAGCTATTGTCATCTGACAGAGACAGGTCCTGAGCCTTTCAAACCAAGTCAACTCAGGAAAAACATCTAAACAAAAATTATTTCCATGAGACATAGAGAACAAGGTTGCAACTAAATGGGGCTGCCAAAGGGACAAGCTGTGAAGGTCGCAAGCCTCGTTCCCTCTTATTCCAGCAGCAAATGACATCATTTCTGTGTTCAACACTCTCAGGGTTATCTGAACAGCTGTAGGTTGGAAAATGCAATCAAAGTACAGTATGCAGGGCCGGGGATTTAGCTCAGTGGTTTCGCCGCCTGCTGTGCAAGTGCAAAGACCCGAGTTCGATCCCCAGTATCAAAAAAAAAAAAAAAAAAAAGATACTGCTATTTTAATCTTTATGGAGTCAAATGTAAACCTACACACACACACACACCTTTGAATTACCAGGAATTGAAGCCAGGGCCTTTGCACTAAGCTACATCCTCAGCCCTTTTTTTTTTTTTTTTGGTACTGGGGATCGAACTCCGGTCCTTGTGCTTGTGCAGCAAGTGCCGAAACCACTGATCTAAATCCCTGGCTCCCCAGCCCTTTTTTAAAACCCAGGGCTTGCTAAATTGCCAAGGCATGGCTCAAAATTGTGATCTTCCTGCTTCAGCCTCCCAAAGTGCAGTGATTACAGGTGTGCCCCACCACACCAAGCTCAAAGGTTACTACTATGGCATGTGTCTAGATGTCCCCAAAAAGCCTCATGTGGTCATAGGTGGGGCTTTTCAGGGGTGGCTGGATCTAGAGTGTGTGATGCTGAGATCAAGGGTATGTGATTACTAAATCAGACCACTGATTGCTTTGGCATAGTTCTGAGAGTGGATAATAGGATGGCCCTCCCTGGGGGTGAGTGCTACCCATCCTAAGGGTGGGTAGCATGGACAAAATATGAGGGATACAAAGAGGGCTGCTGTGGTCACTCGCTACTTCACTGCTTGCTGCCTTCTGCTTTGCTGCCCTCTGCCCATCAAACTGTTTCTCCTCTGCGATGCCTCTCCACCATGCCACTCTGCCTTGGAGCCAGTCGATTATGGACTGAAACCTCTACAAACTGTGAGCCAAAATAAACCTTTCCTCCTTTTACTTTGGGTGTTGGGTACTTTGTCTCAGCAATGAGAAAAGTAACTAAGACAGTACCTTTTCAGAGTTTGATGAAAGCTCTATAGCTTCTTCTTAGAAACTTGCAGGTGAACCAAATTTTATAAACCAAATTTGGTACTCAGTGTTAGCTTTGGAGCCAATTCATGGAGCCCTTATGTAGAAAGTATTCAACTGAAAGTCTCAAGCTACCATTTAGCTCTTAGACCTATCATCTTCTAATTTTCTTTTTCATCTTCTAATTTTTTATAAACCTCAATTTCCTCCTCTGTCAAATGAATCTATGTATCTCCTAGAGTTGATTTCAAGGATCAAATGGGATTTTAGAGGTGAAAGCATTTATGAAAAATGCAAACAAATGAAAGACACTAATATTTATACCATGGCTGGATCAGAATTAAAACAGCTCTCAGTTTAGTTAAGATTTCAAATTCTTCCAAAAGAAAATGTGATTGAAAAGCTACCTAAAGTGTCTGCATTGTAACTGGAGGAAGTATATAAGACTAAATTAGGGGCCAGAGATTTAGCGCAGTGGCACGGCACCTGCCTCACAAGTGCAAGGTCCTGAGTTCGATCTCCAACACTGAAAAAAAAAAAGACTGAATTAAAACACTCAAGAAACTTAAGGAATGTGGCCATTTTTTTTAAAGTATATATACACATTTATGTTAATTGCAAAGTTATCGTTGTTCAAGAAATGTAATGTCTCAGGCTATATCCACATCTCCTAATTGGTTCAAATAAAGATTTCAGCTAAGAAGCTGAGTTGCTCTTGTTATCCAGTATTGGGCCTTATTGGCAACATAGTTTCCATTTATTCTCATAAAGGACTTCACAATTTTTTTAAAAGATACCTTTCACATTTATTAATTATATGAGCCTTAAAACAACCAGGTAAATGCACAGGAAGTAAGGCTCAAGGTGAAGTGATTTGCCCAGTGTCACATGGCAAGCAAACAACCCGCTTGACCTTAGATAGGCTACGTGACTCCCAGTCCATAACAGTTACCTTTTCTACTACAACTTTTCTTCTCACAAAGCCAATCTGGGCATTAAGGTATTATCGAAGGTAGAAAAATCAACTATGGATAAAGCATTAAACTCAGTGACTTTCATTGCAAAATATGTATCTTATATTGACTGGTTTAAAAGTCTCACTGTATGTCCCTGTTGTGAAATAGAAAACAAAACGAAACAAGCCACCTGTAATGTCAGTTATGCAGGGGGCTAAGGCAAGAGTATTTAAAGTTCAAGCCCAGTTTAGGCAACTTAGCAAGATCCTGTCTCCAAAAAAAAGGAAAGAAAAGAAAACAAAACAAAACAAAAAAATCTTGGGGCCGGGGATTTAGCTTAGTGGTTCCACCACCTGCCTCTCAAGTGCAAGGTCCCCAGTTGGATCCTCAGTACCAAAAAAAAAAAAAAAAAGAAAGAAAAACAAAAAAATGTGGGACTATAGCAAAGGCCCTGGGTTCAATGAAAGAGAGAGAGGAAAGGAGAGAGGGAAGAAGAGAGAAGGAAAGAATGAAAGAAAAAGAATAGGATAAACAGGGTTAGGTGAAGAGAGGCTAATATTTATCAAACATGTATCATGGTAAGGCAGTCTTCTACATGGTTTATGCAGATTCTCTCATTTCATTCCTACACTGCCTTTTGCTTTTGTTTTTTGAGACAGTCTCACTATGTAGCACAGGCTGGTCTCGAATTCACATGATCCTCCTCCTGCCTCAGCATCCTGAATGCTGGAATAACAGGTGTGCACCACCACACCCAGCTACACAGCCTATTTAAAAACATACTCTCCTAACAAAAATTACTAACATGTGTTAAGTACTTCTAATGTGCCCAGCACTTAAAAGGCATGATTTCATCTAATCTTCCTAATGACCCTGAGGTTGCATTATTGTTCTCATTTAAAACGGGAAAACAGACGCTCAGAGAAGTCAAGCAATTTTCTCAAGGGCAGGCATTCAGCAAGAGACAGGCCTCAAACTGGTGTCCATCGTCTGAGTTCTTCCTCCTAACCTCTATGAACCTCTCTAAAATAATGGAGAGGTGGATTCAGGACTTGTGTGAAGCAGAGTTGATTAGCTCAAGAGTGAGACAGAGAACTGGAGCCACTTGGTTTAGAATAACCAGATCCTGGGGTTGAAAGACTCTTTAGATGGTATTTGGATGATGTAGTATGTATCATATCTGTCAGATGACAAAAATCAGAGCCTAGAAGTGGGGGTAGCTTGTCCAGGTTCACACAAAGACGCAGCCAACATTTGAGTACATACTAAGGTACAGGTGCTGAATTAAGTACGTTTGCTCAAATGATCCCAGCCAACCCTTGCCACTACCTTATATACCAGAGACTATTATTATCCTCGTTCATCAATGAGGAGCTGAAGTTCCAGGTGACGTGATTTTTCCTGTCATTTTCACACAGCAAATACATGGTTCCAATCTATGAACCCAGGTCCAGGTTCTTAGCTATGCCACAGCCTCCCTAAAATCAGCGAGAGTAAGGGTTGAAGAGAGATGTCTGAGGGTCAGGGATTCGACATGCAGGAAATGGACTCCCCGTCTTAAAAATATCAGATTCTCGACCACCAAATGCTCCCTGACCCTCGATCTAATTCTCTCCTACTGCCAGATGGAAAATAAAACGCTCAGAGGGCCGGGGATTTAGCTCAGTGGTTTCGCCGCCTGCTGCGCAAGCCCAAGGACCCGAGTTCGATCCCCGGTACCAATAAATAAATAAATAAATTGTAAAAACTCAAAACGCTCAAAAACAAAAAGGTTTTGTTTGTAGTCGCTCAGTCAAGGCTCTGAACGCGGGCTCCCAACTCCTAGCCTAGGCGCCGTCACCACCGCCACTGTCTCCTGCTGACCCCCCGGCACAGAGGGGTCCCCGTCAGAGCTGGGTCTGGCCGCGGGCGGACTCTTAGGAACCCCTGGGCCGCCCTCCCCACGAATCCAGGTTGCGGCACGGACAGGGACCAAACAGTCAAGAGTACCTGCAAGAGGAGACCGGAGGTGGCCAGCCGGGCCGCCTGGCCCAGCACCTCTTGACTGCCCATGGCCTTCGGTTCCGTCAACAGGAAACACCACTGCCACCGGCTCTGACGCTGGAAGATGGCGTCACGGGAGGCTCACTCGCTGATTGGTCATTTTGAGACAGCGGGGGCGGGACAAGAGTTGTGGCCCTTACGGTTCTGCCGCTAGCGGGCCGGCGCCGCAGTCTCTTCTCGCTTTTTGTCGCTGTTTTCTTTCTTCTCCAAATAAGTATTGTGGTCAGTATTAAAAGCCGCTGTCACAGAAGCCAAAGTCCTTTCTCTCAGAATCTCAGGCACCAACCATGAAATAGTAATGTCCCTGACTTCATCTGCCAGAAGGGGAACAAACTACTCGCCAGCCTCCTTATCAGATTCTTACCACTGGCCTTCGCTTTATGCAGTGGCACCCACAACCCCTTTGAAGGCTGAATAGGAATTTTCTCCATTTTGCAGAGAAAAAAAATTGAGGACTGGAAGTTAAACAGAGCACCTTCGCGTCTATGGTTTTGTGAAATCCTTCCTAAAGCTCTGAGAATTGAATCCACACTTGATCGTAGCCAAAAGGCCGAGAAGCGATCTGAGAATTGAATCCAGTTGTCAGAGATGAGAGTGAGCCCCGGAGAAATAAAGTAACTTATTCAAATCTACACAGCTTGTACCTGGGCAGAGTGGACCCCAGGAGCCTGATGAGCTTGCCTGCATGTTAGGAATTGTAAGGCCACGGTGGAAAAGTGGATCTGATGTGCGTTATAAAATGTAAAGCTTCCAACACACACTGCTCTGGAAGACAGAGCAAGCCGGGCACATAATAGCTGATAAGCTCAAGACTTTGACTTGGGCAGGCTGACCACCCTCATGGACTGTGGATTGGCAAGGAAAGTGGATTCCCATAATCTTTATACCCAGCCAAGCACCCATCTCCTCCTCAGCTCATTCTTGTCAGAGCCAGCCAAGAGCTCTTTCTTGTGCACATACTCCTAAGCTTGGGCATCCACACTGGGGTGAGTGGAGGAAAAGAAGCTATAAGGAGAGTCTACAAGCACTAACCATTTCCAAAACACTGTATGTGCCTGTTTGCACTCCTTCACCTTCTTAACAGCCTCTGAGGTAGCCATTACAGATGAGGAAACTGAGGCACAGGGATGTTAAGTAACCCAAGCCCACTTAGCTAAGGGATGGTCAAGGACCAAGGTCCTTTGGACTCTAAACGCTTATATAGTAATATTTCTGCCCGCAAAAAGGGATTTTTGTCCTAAAGGAAACCCGAGTCCCCATATGTAACATAGGTGACACTGAGAGGACAGAGTCTAGGAGGACTGCAGGGAATGAGCTACACAAGGCTTGGGTACCTTCCTCTCCTCACTAAACCTCTCCAAAGCCCTGAGCTGGTAGAGATACAAGCATGAACAATGCCTACCCTATTCTCAGTCTTAGCTGTAGAGGTCTCAGCTCAGAATGGCAAGCTATGGCCCAGTGGCTGTCCCCTATTTTGTATGGCCTGCAAAATAAGAATAGTTTTTACAGGGCAGAGATTTAGCTCAATGGTTCTGCTGCCTGCCTCGCAAGTGCAAGGTCCTGAGTTCGATCTCCAGTACTAAAAAAAGAATAGTTTTTATATTTTTTAAATAGTTTAAAAATTCAAAGGAATGCTTTATGGCATGTGAAAATGTGTGACATTCCAAGTTCAATGTTTACAGAGAGTTTGTAACAGCCACATCCACCCACTTGTTTACATGCTGTCAACAGCTACTTTCTTGCTATAACAGCAGAGTAGATTGACCCACAACGCTGAATATATTTACTAGCTGGCCCTTTAGAGAAAAGTTTGCTGATCCCTGGTGATCATCACTGAGCCTGAGCATATGAAATACAGTAAACATTTCAGTATTAAATGAATTAATGTATTCATGAAATGAAGGAATGATGAAGGACCAGGAAAGGAAGAAAGACAAGTTTGTTTTGTTTTGTGTGTGTTTTTTTGTTTGTTTTCTGGAAGTCCTTGAGAACACCAGACTGTAACTGATGGTCACCCCGGCTTCCTCTCTGCCTCTTACCTCTGGGCCAGGTGCCCTCCCTGTCAGGGAAAGCTGATCTGAGCCACCTATTTTATTACAAAACTGGAGGGAAGAGCCAGGGCCAGTGCCAAGCCAGTTAGGTTCCCAGGGCAGCAGGGCAGGGCCTGAGGCTGCCGGTGGGCGAGGAGGCAGGGTGGAAGCTAAAACAAGTGGTCTGTGGATGTTAGCAGGGTGGAGACAGGAAAGCTGGGCATGGCCCCACACACCAGCCACTAGGTGGTGTGGTGTCCTGGGCAAGGGCCCTGCTCTGCCAAGTCTTTGTGCTGCCCAGAGAACCTCCAACAGGGCCTTTCTTGGAAATAGGATGTCAAGGCTCTGACCCTTGCTCAAAAGGTCCAGAGTATTAAATGGGGCATGCATGCCCGTAAACCCAGGTATTCAGGAGGATTATGAGTCTGAGTAAAGTCGTGGCAGTTTAGTGAGACCCTATCTCAAAATACTGAAAAATAAAAAGGGCTGAAGATGCAGCTTAGTGATAGAGCAACCCTTGGATTCAGCTACCAGTACCAGAAAAAAAAAAAAGTCTCATGGCATGAGAAAGCAGCTGTGATACTAATAAGCTATACTTCTTGTGCCTAAAAGGCACTGTACTGTCCACTTCATATTCATGAACTCACTTAACTCCTATAGCTGCCCAGTGAGACAGACAGCAGCAGCATCCCCATTTTACAGGCCAGGAAATAGAGGCCTGGCAAGGTTAAAGGATTTGCCTAAGCGGTAGTGAATAGCATTGCCAAAATTTGAACTAAGCAGTGTGGTCTCAGTCCCTTAACCAGGGCTAAAACCAGAGGTCATCTGTGATGAACTATATTACTATCTGATCACTAATGCTGATCCTTGGTTGTCACTTCAGCCGTCCTGATTCAGGAAGGCTCGGTTGAGTTCAGGAATCTGCACTGACCAGCACCCTGGGCGGTCCTGAAGCCGTGAACCAGACTCTGGGAAGCACTGCCTGAAGGCAGATCTCCAGGTGCTTTGGAAAAGCTGCCTTTTGCAGTGGGCTACAAGTATCTGTCTGCCCAAGGAGAGCAAGTCATGGGAGCTGCCTCTGGGCTTATCCAGCCCTCCGAGTCTTGCCCTAAGGGACAGTGGTCACGGCAGCAGGACCTAGAGGCAGTCTCTAAATGAGGGCCTCTGGGGAGTTCTGTGCCAGGAGGGGTATATAGGACAGCCCTGTGTCCTGGTCTGTCCACAGGATGAGCTGAGCAGCTAGGTGAGCAGCCAAGGGGCTTGGCTTTGCCTGACCACTGATTTGTAGAGAGGGAAAACAGTAACTTCTTGCAGCCCATGTGTCAGCAGGTTCATTTCAACTCAGACTCTCATTCCAGAGCCAGTGCTCTGTGTTGACCATTAAAGGGGACACAAGAGTGAATGAGCTACAGTCACTGGGCTCTTACAGCTCAAGGTTCCCCCAGGGGAAACACAGAGTGACAGCTGATAGGTTGAGGTGGAAAAAACAAGCAAAGGAACTGATGGCTGGTGGGACAGATCTTTCTGGCTTGAAGCATCAGGAAAACTTTCCTGCAGGTGATGTTTGAGGTGAAACTTGAAGAGCCAGAGGGCTTGATCTATCGAGAAAACAGATACAGTCAGGGCCAGGGATTTGGCTCAGTAGCGCTGTACCTGCCTCGAAAGCACAAGGTGCTGACTTTGATCCCTGGTACCAGAAAAAAAAATCAGAAAACATAAACAGTGACACTCAGAGGACAGAACTTGCCAAGCCTGTGGGAGGACCCAGGATTTGGCTGTGGCTGCTGTGGGGTGCAGAGGTTCTTTCGTCCACCAGGTGTGGCCACAGCTGGCCTGGTGGTCCTGGGAGGTGGAAATGTACATCTGAATGGATACAAATTCAGGTGCGCGTGTTCATGTGCACTGGGGGAAGATAAGTGTACACTTGCCTGTGTGTGTAGCCCTATTTTCCAGAGCCTGCCTACAGGTAGAATCTGTGTGGCTATGTATGTTTGTGTATAAGCAGACATACTTGTGAATTTACATGTGCACATGGATGTGAAAGCATGAATGCAAGGTGGTGTGCATGCAGCATGTGTATAAAGATGTGCATGTGTGTACAGCCTGTGGGGATGTGGAGGTTGCAGGCCTACAACCATGCAAAATGTGTGACAGCCTTAGGGGTCAGCTTCAGGCTCTCTCTGATTCTGGGCTCATGGTCCCCATGACTGTAATAAATGTTGACATTATAAGTCTTCACTCTAAGTCAGGTCCTCACAGTCTATGCTTCACTTCAGTGAATCCTCCCATCAATATTATGAGCCATATAATAATCTTATGAGCCACTATTCCCCTTTAACTGATGAAGAAACTGAGGCTTAAGAGGTGAGACTTCCTCAAGTTACCCAGACAGTAGCTAGCAGGGTCCTGGCTGTAGGAGCTTAAAGGCCTCCTTTTACCATTTCTTATATGCTGCTTCTCTCAAAAAGCTCCTGATGAGGAAATGTCTCTGGCACACTCATGACTGGCCCATACCTGGCACAGACACCCAGGCCTTTCTCACATGCCAGGTGGAAAGGAACGTCCCTGGGGCCCAGGGTGACTCACATAGAAAGATCACACAGAGGTGAAACAGGGTAGCCTTTGTTTATCCACAAACCCAAACAATTTGGGCCAGAGCCAGCTGACGCCCCCTGCCTGAGCATGTGTTGTGTCTCCCCCTCCCTTAGAGCCACAGTTTGGCATGGGCAGTGGCCCCAGACTCTCCTGGGCCAGTTTCTTAAAAGCTACTCACAAGCACATCCTCCTGAAGAGGGCTGGGGTCCCATCCTGGGTACCAGGTTACCACTTCCTGGGTCCTGACAGCCCAGTCAGCAGTTTGTCCACCTCCATCTTGACTTCCTGCCTTTCTTCTTGCATTGAGGGTGCTACCTGCTGTGTTTTTAAAAAGTCACCTAGAACCATTTTTGCTACTATTTGGAGATGGACTGATCTAAACACAAATGCTTAGACAAGTCACTTCACCTCTCTGAGCCTGTTTCCTCATCTGTGAAATAGACAAGATAATAAAACCTGCGGGTTGTGGTGAGAATTAAATGGGATGGTGCATGTAGAGGCTGCCATACTGCCGGGCACATATAATGAACATGCTCGACAAATAGGAGCTGCTAGCATCATTTTCATTTTATTCACATCAACAGTGCTGTCATTTCTCCCTGCAACCTTGGGAAAGCATTTAATATTTCTGGACCTCCATCTCTCACCCCTGCAGGGGTTCTTTTTCTTTTTCTTTACGGTAATGGAGATTGGACCCAGGACCTTCACACTGAATACATCTCCAGCCTTTTTTTATTTTTTATTTTGAGACAGGATCTCGCTAAGTCACTAAGTTGCCCAGGCTGGGGCTCAAACTTTCAATCCTGCCACAGCCTCCCAGAGTGCTGAGATTATCGCTGTGCATCACCACACTCAACTATAGGGATTCTTTTAGCCAACCTTCCTTCCTTTTTCCCTCTCTCCTTTCCTCCCTTCCTTCCTTTTTCAGGCTTAATTTGGGGGTTGGGCAGCATCTCTCTATGAAGTTCAGGCTGGCCTCAAACTCACTATGTAGCCCAAGTTGGCCTCAAACTCACAGTGATCCTTCTGCTTCAGCCTCCCAAGTGCTGGGATTGCAGGTGTGCAGCACCACACACAGCTATTTTACTGAGATATAATTCTGTACCATAAAATTCACTTTTTTAAAGTGTACGATGTATTGGGTTTAGTATATTTACAGGGCTGTATAACCATTCCCACTATCCAATTCCAGAACATTTTCATCGCCCCCCGACAAGGAAACCCTAAAATTATGAGTTGCTCTCCAATCCCTTTTCTCTTATGCCTTCGGCAACCACTAATCTATTTTGTCTCTTTGGGTTTGCCTAATCTGGACATTTCACATTAATGGAATCATATGGAATGAAGTCTTTTCCACCTGGACTCTTTCACTTAGCATAATGTTTTTGTGACTCATCCATGTTGAGACATGTATTTCATTCCTTATATGGCTGAATCATATTCTATTTATGGCTATACCACATTTTATTTATTCATCAATTTATGAACATTTGGGTTGTTTCCCTTCTGTTATGAATAGTGCTGCTGTGAACATTTGTGTACAAGTTTTTGTTTAGACATATTTTTTAAAATTTGTGTGTGAGTGTGTGTGTGTGTGCGCACACGCGCGCGTGTTAGGGATGGAACCCAGCACCTCACACATACTAAGGAAATGCTGTAGCACTAAGCCACATGTCCAGCCCTATTTTTAAAATGTTTTACAAGTGGAATTTCTAGGTCTTGTAGTAATGCTATGTTAATCTTTTTCAGGAACTGCCAGACTGTTTTCCATAGCAGCTATCTCATTTTAAATTCCCACTCGTAATGTTCAAGGGACCCAATTGCTCTATGTCCTTACTTTCCATCTTTTTGAATATAGACATCCTAGTGCGTGTGAAGTGGTGTCATTGTGGTTTTGATTTGCATTTCCCTAATGACTAGTGATGTGAATATCTTTTCATGTGCTTATTGGTAATTTGTGTATCTTTTTTTGAGACATGCCTACTTAAACCTTTTTAGCATCTACATTTTTTTAAAATTTTAGCCAACATTTACTAAGCACCTACCACATGCCAACACACTGAGGAATTGAAAGGGACCAAAGCCAGGACTCTGCATGGGGCAAAAAGGCTCATCCTGCTCCGCCTGGCCAGGCTGTCACACAGGAAAGGACACTGCTCCAAAAGGAGAGGAGTGCACACTGGGTAAGGGCCTCGGGTTTCTGAGACTCTGCAATCCATCCTCCCTAAGCCCTGCTTGCCACACCTGACACCACTGTGATCAGTACCTGGCACCCAGAAGCTGACACATACAGCAGCCGCCCAGACCGTCCACAGAGCAGGCGCCCTCTGGGTTTGCACCTTGAGTCGCACCCACCACCACCCAGCCAGGGCCAGACCACAGCCCCTGCACTCCCAGGCAGCTCTGCAGGGTGAGTTCTAGAGACAGTGGGGTTCTGGGGCCTGAGCAACTGGAAGACAAAGGACCCTGCATTACCCCAACTGCTGTATGCCTTATGCATGTGTCTTCCTCTCTGAGCCTCACTTTTGTAATCTGTGGAATGGAGAATAATGGCACAACTTGTCCAGGTAGTTACAAAGTTGAAATGAGAAGATGCATGGTTGGGCTTTATGCACAACAGGGCAGAGGAAATGTTCACTAAATAGAATTAATTTTTGGTGTTATTGTCATCTAAAAGCTGAGCGGGATGAGAAGATCTATAAAGGCCGACAAGAAAGCAGGGGCACCACCGGGTCAGATGGAAGGAGCAAAGACGAAAGCCAGACTCCTTCAGCCATAGCTGCCTTTATGCGGAGCGACTGCCCTGAGTTCACAGTTACTCAAAAAGCATTTCAGAGGCAGTATCCCCGGCTGAGGCCGCCGAGCCATCCCAGGCAGCCCTCTTGCCTCTGTGTTTTCCGCTCTCTGGCCTGGCTTGGCCTCAACCCTCCCAGCCTGGATCATGGCATTGGGAGCCTTCCCACTGACCTGCTGAGCTCATGGCCAAGGGGAAATATGTTTTCAGATAGGGTGAAAATAGATCCTTCTCCAAATATGCTCATCATGGCTAAGAAAAATAAATAGAACCAAGAAGGAAAGAGAGCGGGAAGCAGACGACAGACCAGGCATGGGCAGCTGCTGGTGGGTGGGGGTTGGATTTAGGCAACAGAGCAGAGTGTGTGTGAGTGAGTACGTGTGTGCATATATGTGGCTGAACAAGTTGGTGCATGACTGAGCATGTGGAACAATAAATGTGTGTACATGAGTGTGTGGGTTTGCGTGAGTGTATGTGAGAATGTGCCTACATGAAGGTGTGTGCGCAGAGTGAATGTGTGAGCACATGTGTAAGAGACTGTGATACTACATTTGCACATAAGAAAGTATATGAGCATATGAAAGTGCATGAGGGGCTGGGCATGGCGGCGCACACCTGTACTCCCAGCACTCAGGAGGCTGAGACTGGAGGATCACCGAGAGTTTGAGCCCAGCCTGGCCTCTAGTGAGTTCAAGGCCAGCCTGAACTACAGAGTGAGACCCTGCCTCAAACAAACAACAACAAAAAGAAAGTGTGTGAGTATGTAAACAGTGTGGGTACAAATGGGAGCAAGTGGGTTCATATATAACAGTGTGCAAATTGGTGTGGGCATGTATGAGTGACAATGTGTTTGTATGCCTGTGATCATAAGTGTGTGAGTGGGTGCATATGCAGGGATGAATGTGTAGATTTTATGTGTGTAAGAATGTATATGAAGCTGGCCATAGTGGCACATACCTATAATCCCAGCACTCGGGAGACTGAGGCAGGAGGAGTGCTGTGAGTTTGAGGCCAGCCTGGGCTACATAATGAGTTCCAGGCCAGCCTGAACTACATAGCAAGATCCTGTCTCAAAAAAACCAGACGGCTTATGAGTACATATGTATGAATGTTCACCTGTGTTGTATGTTGTATTCAAATGAGCTGCTATGAGCAAATGTGTGTGTGGAGTTACAACAGTGGGTGTGTGCAGATTGAGTACGTGAGTGTGCATGAGCTTGTGTATGTGTTTGAACTTAGGTACGCCTGTGTTCCTATGTGTGTTGTGGTACTCCATGTGTGTCCTGAGTCGTGTGCTAGGGGTGTTGGCCCCAAGGGAGGAGAATTCTCTGGGCTTAGTCACTCATGGCCTGGACACTGCCAATCTGAAAGTATTTCAAAATAGACCTGCTCTTATTTGTCATGGAGACTTCCTGCTCTGCACTGGCCAAGGAGACTTAGAGTTGCAGCTTGGTGGGGACCTCTCAGAGACATAGAATTTGAAATCCAAAGGGTCTTAAAGCCTATCTCCTCAGAGGCCTTATGGTATCACTGTGGAGATGGAAACAGGGCCACACAGCTGTTGAGGGCAGAGCTAGGCTTGGAACCTGTGCCTTCTTCATCCCTGCCAGTGTCCTCATGCCTCCAACACACACTTCACCTCCCTGCTCATCATTCCTTCACTGGGCAGTGTTGATGAGAGCCTATCAAGTGCTAGACTCCAAACTGGGCTTTAAGATACAGACAAGGACCCTGGTTCAAGGACCCTTCCTTCCTGTGTGGCAGGTATCTGGTAAACCAATAACCAAGCTGATAATTCGAGGTCCCAATAAGTGTCTCCCAGTCAAGAAGGCAAAGTGATGGCATCCCCAGGCCTACTTCAGCTGAGGGATGGGGGAGGTGGTCAGTGTCACTGTAGAGTGACACTGGAGCCGAGGCCAGCCAGGAGCCAGAGCTTCACAACTGGGTCTCCAGACCCATTTCCTAATTGATCTTGCAGAGGCAGGTGAAGTGGGCTGTTCTGATGAGAAGTGATAGAGCAAAATCTCCTTTCTGTGGGTACCAAAGGAATCCTCCTTCAGGGAAAACCAAAGCTGGGAAGCAAGTGGGCCCGAGACTCTACCATTGGGAGGGTAGAGAAGCTGTCACCTTCCACTCATGTCCCAAACCTATGGGTCAGCCCTCATGAAAATCGTACGGACCACTAATTTTTTTTTTTTTTTGGTACCCGGGGATCGAACTCGGGTCCTTAGCTTGTGAGGCAGGTGGTGGAACCACTGAGCTAAATCCCCGGCCCCAGGCCACTAATATTACATAATAGTAGCTACCAACATTAGCTTGTATCGGGCACATACCAGGTGCTTTAGGAGCATTACTGGATTTAATCTCCTCAACATAGCTCAGTGTGGTAGAGCATGCCTGTAATCCCAGCACTCAGGGAGCCTGAGGCAGAAGCATCAAAATTTGAGCCCAGTGGCACCTTAGTGATTTAGTGAGACCTAGTTTAAAAATTTAAAAAAAGAAAAAATTTAAAAATTAAAAATATCGGGCCAGGGATTTAGCTCAGTGGTTTTGCCGCCTGCTGCGCAAGTGCAAGGACCCGAGTTCAATCCCCAGTACCAAAAAATAAATAAAATAAAATAAAAATTATCTAGGGATGTAGCTGAATGTGAAGGCCCCGGGTTCAATCCCCAGTACCAAAAAATAAATAAAATAAAATAAAAATTATCTAGGGATGTAGCTGAATGTGAAGGCCCCGGGTTCAATCCCCAGTACCAAACAATAAACAAACAAGCAAAACATCTTGAGGTTATTCCCATTTGTAGATACGAAAAGTGAGGCTGATCAAAGTGACTTGCACAAGGCCTTACCACCAGGAAGGGCAAAGCTGCCATATTGCCATTTGCACTTAGGTCTTTGTGACCCCCAACACTAGCGCCCCTGAGCATACACCCCAGCCCCTCCTGCCTGCCTGAACTTCATGTCTCACTGACACCAGCCCTCCTGGCCGGCCAGCCCCTTGGGATCACCCGTCTGCCCTTGGAGCTCCCAACGACTCAGGCCTCATGACCTGCCAGCAAGCCTGAATCATGCCTCCATCCGCAAGGGCCCTTTACATACATGATCGTAGTCTTCACAAGAAGCCTCCAGGTCAGGCTTGTGCATCTCATCTTGTAGCTAAGAAGGTAAGAGAACCAGTTCAAGGTCACGTGACTATGGGAGGGGATCAGACCCTCCCTGACCCCAGAGCCTGACAGTCGCCTGTGCCTGCCTTCATGATGGGGTGCTGGCCAGGAGCTCAGCCTGCTTCACCTCATTTAATCTTCAAAATCAGTGACTCCCTCCCAACATCAGCCTCGTCCTCAGCAGGGCTCAAATTCATGGCTCAGCAATGCTACGAATGACAGAAAATCCCATCTCTGAGGTCACTCTCAAACACTCAAAATCCCAAATGTTGAAATAGTAAATACCTCGAGCTCTCCATGCCTGGACCTCAGGGCTGTGAGGAAAGAAATGTAAAACACCACAGTCTCCCCTTGGTGTGGGGACCGTGGGTGAGTACCTTGACCCTTTAGAACCTCAGTTTCCCTTCTGTAAAGAGGGGTTATACACTAATGCCCACCTCACAAGTTAGAAGTTGAGTAAAACCAAGGTAATGGTGCCTAGAAAAGATATGTGGGCCCACTGGTTGTCTGAAAGTCGGTATCGAGACCTCAGAGCGCCGGGGATGTAGCTCAGTGGCAGTGCACCTGCCTGGCAAGCGCAAGGTCGTGATTTCCAGGCATCACTCAGAGGGCCTTGGTTGGGGGCTCAGCAGGCCCCAGGCTCTCCCTCTGGGCACCAAAGGGGCAGAGGGGCAGTGACACAAGACTCCAGCCTCTCCAGTTCATCGACAAAGCCTAGCAGGAGAAGTAGCAAAGTTACCAGCCAGCTGTGGCTCCAGAGGGGCAGTTCAGGGAGGGAAGTTTGTGTTCAGTGGGGAAGTTCCTACCACAGACACCCAGTTGAGAAACATGGTGGGGAAAATCCACCGGGCTGTGATCTCCAGGGTTGGTTTATGCAAACTACCCCTTCCTTCCCTTGTCTTTTGTCCTGTGGGTGGTAGCAACTTCCTCTGGTGCTACACTCTGGGCTGCCTTTCCATTCCTTATATAGCTTCTCCACTCTTCTGTCACTAACAGATTCCCTGCATTCAACTCCCTCTATGTGAAATACCTAATATGGCTTCTCTTTTCCTGCTCCCCCAGAGTCCAGAGAGGTAAGGTCCCTTGTCCTGTGACAGCTCATCCTCTGCTTCCCCAGCACCCTTCTCCCTTTGGAGATCTGCCTTCCTCAGTCTCGCTCTGGCCTAAGCATTTTGCCAGCTTCCTTCTCCTTTGTGGAAGGAGGTCTGCCTGGGCATTCAGGACTTGGAGAACCACAGCAACTGATTCGCACTAATGTATTACTGACTCGTGCTTAGGTCATTCAGAAGAAGCCAGAACCTCACTGATTCTTTCTGGGGGGACTTAGGCCACAGCACAGATGCCATCATACCTGGAAACATTGCCTGAGATGTCTCTCTTCCCATGTCCCTCCATTTTCTGCCAGTGTGCCTCGAAAGCCAAACTAAGCCACACAGAAGTGCAGGGAACACAGGCTGAAAAGGTTGGCTCCCCTTCCATAGACAAAGATCACAGCAGGGGAAGGATGAGGAATGATTCAAGACCAACAGGCTCAGAATGGGCACATCCCTGTGTACTGTGGCAGAGGACTGGACCACCCGGTCCCTGAAGAACCTTGCTAACTGAAAGTTCATGAATCTAGGAACTTAGAACAAGGACACAATTTCCCTGGGTTCTGGTACCATTTCTGATCCTGTATGGCTTTCTGATCCCTCCTTTCTCTGGCCTGAGTTTGTTCATCTGTTCAGTAGAGAGGTTGGTCAGGCTTGTCCAAGAGGGCCCTGGAAGAAGACCCTGGGTGTGTGGGCTGATTTCTCACGAAGCCCAGACCTGGATTCTCTGGAAGATCCTCTCAGGAAACTGCTGACCTCCTCACCCCTGCCCATGTAATATCTTCTCATTCAGCTGTCCCAGGCTGGAGCCCACCAGTCCTGTGCCCACTTTTCATCCAGTCTGTGGGCCCACAGCCAAGGACCCAGGCCCCTACCACCTGTGGCCAGTGATTCCAACTGTCCAGGCTTTGACCTTCTGCCTAGGTTGAGGAGCCCATTGCCTTCAGAGGACTCTGAGGCACCTTCAGGCCTGCGAAGGGGTTCACTTGAGCAGTACCTCTCTTCCCTTCCACTGTTGGGGCTCCTCCTTTCTAGAAAAGGAGAGGCAGATGGCTGAAAAGGAGAGCAGCTACATTTCCAGACCTCAAAGGAGATGGAGACCATAAGAGACCACTGGTCCTTCTCCTTCCTATGGAAGCTGAGATCAAGGCTTTCTTTCTTTCTTTCTTTCTTTCTTTCTTTCTTTCTTTCTTTCTTTCTTTCTTTCTTCAGTACTGGGAATTTGTAATGATCTACATCCCCAGCCCTTTTTAATTTTTATTTTTTAAAATTTTGAGACAGGGTCTTGCTAAGTCACTAAGTTGCCTAGGCTGGGCTTGAACTTGTGATCTTTCTGTATCAGCTTTCCAGGTGTGTACCATCATTCCAGGCTGGCTTCAGGTCAGTTTCTTCAAAGTCTCTACAGGCTGTTGAATCTCAACCCAAGGAGGTTAAAATGTACTCATTTCCCATATCAAAACACTGTAGCTAGGCATGGTGATGCACACCTGTAAGCCCATCACTCAGGAGGCTGAGGCAGGAGGATCACTGCAAATTGAGGCCAGCCTAAACTACATAGTGAGTTCAAGGCCAGGCTGAACTACATAGTGAGACCCTGTCTCCAAATAGTACAAATGGCAGACATTTTGTTCATCAGGCAAGAATTTCAAGCTGCCTATGACTCAACTCAGACCCCATGCCTTGTAATCTCAATATGCACTTCAAAAGCTTGTGCAACTGCTAGCCCCATTTCGCCAGGGACAAAACAGGATGAGAGAGGTCCAGCATGCTGTCCAAGGCACCCAGCCAGGGAGCACTGAGGCACTGTCAGGTCTGGCTCTGCCTGCAGCCAGACCTTCCCCACAACCTGCCCTTCACCAGTGCCTCACCTTCCACCCACCTGTATTCCTGGCTCTCCCTGGAGAGACCTTCAGGACTATAGGGTCCACGCCTTGTTAGAAGATCTCAGAATGGCCAATTGCCCGGCCTACTGGACCAGAGCCCTCCTTTTGGCCCAGTTAGAAGCTTGGCACAAATGCCCTGGGACTCCGCCCAGGGGTGAGCTGCAGGGCACACAGTTTACCTGCCAGGAGCCCGGAGGTAGGAAAGCAAACACTATAAATCATCAGGAAGCCTCTGTAAATATTTTATAAAAGGGACAGTAAATAATGCAGCTCCTTGGACGTGCCTGACCCAGATCATCTGCCACACATCCAACTCCTAGGACAGTGTGTCTGGGCACCTCTCCTGCCTTACACTTTTTAAGCAAATGCAGTGGCTCAGTGCTCAGGGCCTTTGCATGTACTATCTTCATGGCCTAGCAGTTGATCGGGCCCAGAACACCTTTCTCTCTCCCCTTCACAAGTCACCTTCTGCAGAAAGCCTTCTTTGATTTACTGGGTGGGGTTGGGGTCCCACTGGCTCTCATGGTCCCTGGGCTTCTCCCATCTGGGCTCTGCTCACTCTGTGTGGTCATTTATTGGCGCTTATGCTGACTCCTGGTGACTCGTCAGCTCTCCCTGACTGTCAGCACCAAGAAAACAGCTATCTCCCTGGAGCTGAGTGCAGAGCTTGTATTTAATAGGTTCAACAAATGATGTTGAGTGATGAAATAAATTACCTCCTTTAATCCTTTAAGTCTTAGATGCAAATGTTACTGTGTTTATCTTTATTTTACAGAGAAGATAACTGAGGCCCAAGTGGCCACACTGGGATTGAACTCAGCCTGTCTGACCCAAATCTGATGTTTGTCAAGAACCCATATGGAGCCGGATAATGTGTCACACACCTATAATCCCAGCTACTTGGAAGGCTAAGATGGGAGGATCTCCAAGTTCAAGGCCAGCCTGTGCAATTTTGCAAGATCTGTCTTGAAATTAAAACAAAAATAAAAGTGACAGAATGGCAAGGGAGGTAGTTCAGTGATAGAGCCCTTGCCTAGCATATACAAGGCCCTGGGTTCAATCCCCAGTGCCACAATAAAATAAAATGAACCCCATCTTGGGACCTGTCTCTTTCCCCTGGAGACTTCAATTTGTCCTGAGTCAAGGACCCTCTGTTTCTGTTCAGGGTGGATCTCAGGTTCTCCCACAGGCTCTGGTACCCTTTGCATACTAATCCACACATCTGAATGGCTGGAAAAGGCAAAAGAGAAGCCAGGCTCTTGTCCTTAACCCAGGAAGGAATGCACAGTGAGCAGCTTGGGAGCAGGAGGCTGAGGAAGGGGAGCTGTGATCCCTGGCACCAGAACAGCTCAGAAAAGACTTGCATCTGGGGAGGGTCGCACATGGAAACATGGAGATGGCTGCGGAAGGTGCTCTGATGTAACTGTCCAAAGACATCATGCCACTTTAAGTCCTTGTCCCTAACCAGGCTATCGCAGTCTTGCGGGAACCTGAGACAAGAAGATAGATGATCCTGTCTGCCTTTTCCCCATCCGGTGACAGGCACTGAGAATGAGGACAAAGAAATCAGGGCACAGGCAGTGTGAGGAGGGAAAGGACAAGGACAGCTTTGCGCAAGAAGCCCTGGCCTGGATCCTCAGCGGGAGGCGGGGTACAAAAGGGAAGATAAATGAGTTTCGATGGATGTGTCAATTCCATCTGGTTGTCAATGGCTCCCTGGAGGTACATTGAGGATTCTGAGCTGTATCCCTCCAGGCTCAGCAAGATACAGCTGCACAATCAGTGTGATCAATGAGCAATTCTGCCTTGAGCATAGAGTGAGCACTGTTGCCTCCCTAGAAATTTCCTACTCCTTCTTAGCCTTCAGTGGAGTAGGAACTCAACAGAGGTCTGTGGGTTCATTTTTTATTAGTAACAAGATCAGTGCGAGGGTCATCTAGAGTTACCATTTACTGTAGAGATGAGAAATACAAACACATGGTATTTTTACTATTGCATCTGCAAGAACCAGGAAGGGAGTCAGGGAGAAAAGAATGGAAGAGAATATGAAACAGCGAAGAAGAAGTCAGTAAGATGCCCATCAGAACTTCCTGGCAGTGTGGACTGAGACCTTTTGCTCAGGGACAATGGCAATCACAGCTTGGCCCTCACCAGCCAGCAGAGACCAGGAGATTTCCAAGGCAAATTCCAGAGATTCATCTTGGCAAGGGCCCAGGCAGTGCATCCTGGTGCTGCAGGAAGCAAGGCCTAATTCTTCCTCTGCTTAGCAGACTCAGGCATTCCTGCTGGGTCCAGGAGAATTCAAGGGCCACAAAGGAGTCCTGGATAGAGCCCTTGCCCTCATATAGCTTCCCAAGCTGTAAGGGGAGAGCTTTGTAGGGGCCAGAGCAGGCAAGGAGAGCCAGACAGGAGGCTCCCTCTGGGCTAAGACCTGGGGAAGCTCTGGGGGAGGTGGCAGGGAGAAGCGGGAGCCATGCTGTATGCGCCTACCTTAGTGTCCCTCATCTGTTATCTCCCCCAGATACCCACTCACGCTGCCTCACAGGCAGTCTGCACAGTGCACCTCCAGAAGGGAAGCTCTCTCCTTCCCCTGCCAGCTGCAGACACTTCCATGCCACTCACTTCCCTCACTGCACCCAAGCCAGTTACCAGCTCACACTTACTCCTGGGGCTTCAGTGACAAGTTGGCTCAGGGGTTGTAAACTGTGGCCTGAAACTCCGAGAGCCTCACTTTGGCTACTTCCTGGCCGCTGACCATGGGCACGTCATTTCCCAGGAAGTCTAAGTCAGGTTTCCCTCCTGAAAAGTGGGACTAATGATGGTACTTACAACATAGAGGCTTTGTGGGTAGCTTATGAGTGAACAAATATCAACTCAATGTCAAGAATTAGCTCAGGGTCTGGTAGGGAGTGAGTGCTTGATATGTGGGAGCTGGAATTAACCATTCTTTTTTTGGGTACTGGGGATTGAACTCAGGACCTTGTGCTTGCAAGGGAGGTGCAATGCCACTGAGCTACATCCCCCCGCCCCGTCCTGGAATTACCAGTCTTACTAGTATTCCGATCTGAGACCAAGCTCATACTCTCCATGCCCTCTGCAGCATCTGGATTCCACCCAGGGGTCCACTATCAAGATCAGTAGGCAAGTAGGCTGGTGGAGGACCCCAGAGCTGGGGGCCTGGGATATTCCGATCCTGAAGGCCTGGACAGAACAAAAGGGTTGGGCAGGGCTCCCTGCAGCCCCATGGCCCTGAGCCCACTGAGCTCTAGGCTGTGTGCAAGAGCTAGCCATCCAGGCCACCTGTAATTACCTTTCAGCCGAGCTCTGCAGAACTGGGCAGGAGGTGCAATTTTCAGGTTTTATTTTGATTCCCAGACAGTGCCCTTGGGCAACCTCATGCCAGCTGACTGCTACCAGATGGAGAAAAAGGTTGATTTCTTTGGGAAGGAAGTCCTTCTAAGGAGGCTGACCTCTGAGTGCAGGGTTCCAGGTTCACGATTCCATGGCCTGCACAGACCCCTTCTCCCCAGGTCCCAGGGGCAGAAGCTTCTCTGGAGAACATGGAGGCACCAGGAGAGCTAGTGAGAAGCACTCTGGGGCCTGTAAGACACAGCATGGAGCAGGGAGGTGGAGCTGGGGAGGCACAGTGGGCTCTTTATCCTTGTCCTCCTCTACCCTACCCTCTCCCCTCCTCCCCTCAGCCATACAGGACTTGGTCTTATGCAGAAAGAGACTGGCCTAACTTTTGCTGAGGTTGTATGGAGCAAGGGCAGTTCTGAGCCCGAGCTGTCTCTGGAGGCCACATACCCTTGCTTGCCTGCACCTAGCCCTCCTCTTGTGCTTGGACCCTGGTCCCCCAACAAGAACACATGCACATAGGGAGCCTTGCCCACTCACGCATCCACAATGGCCAGTGTGCCAAGGAAGGAAGAGGTGGGGACTTCCCACATCAAACTCCCCTGTCCTAAAGCAGCAAGAGAGGTAGGAACCCCAGGAAGTCAGGCTCCAGGTGGGGGCGAGAACCCAGTGAGTATTTATGGACATTTAGGGGCATTAGCATAGGCAAGCTGCTGAATCACGGACTGCTGCTCTCCATTCTCTTCTGTATATTCCCGCCAGTCGCATCTGACCCCCCAGGCAGAAACCTGGTGTTTCTGGATGGCAGAGAGGCTTCCAGGCTGGGTTTGCCACCTTACCTGGGTGCTGAGAGCCCCAGAGGCCCAGGTCAGCCCCCCACCTCCAGCTTGACTTTCGTGAGCTCACTCTCCCTTGCCTTTGCTAGACAGGCTATAGTGCCAGGGAAGCCAACAAACGTGGTTGACAAGTGTTGTTGAGTGCTGTCTCTGGTCACGGGGATATCACCATGGGAAAGCCAGTCTGTGCTGAGCACTGCTGCCTACCTGGCCCACGCAGCATGGGGACCACGTGTGCGGTGGCAATGGAGAGTAATCAGGAGAAGATGCCATGGCCCCACGGGTGACCCTGCAGCTAGGGAGGGAACAAAGACAAGGATCTAAACCCAAGTGCCAGAATGATGGCACCTGGGAGTCAGAGACCCACGGGCGCAGTTTTAGAATTTTAGAATTGCAGTGAAGGGAAGGAAGAGTCTTGTCGACCCAGGAACTCTCTGGACACATTTATGCCCTCCCCTGTGAGTCATCCATGGGTCTGCTGGCCAGAGTCCTAATAGCCCATCATTAAGGGCTGAGCCAACCAAGCTCACAGAGCAAAGATCATAAGGGCAAAGACTGGAAAAAACTCCTCGGATTCACACCCATGCGTGTCCTTTCCTACGGGCCAATTTTGTGCTCCTGGAGCAGGCTATAATGGGCCCCAGCCACTTCCTTTGGATAAGGAAGCTGGACGTGTGGGCAGGTAGTGGTATTGGGCTCTGAATTTCAACCCTACGCTGGCCATGAACATTTTTACCTGTGAGGGAGGGTGTTCTGGTCCCTACCATGTTGGTCCATGAGATCCAGGAAGTATTACCATGAATAATAAAGGCCACCATTTCATTATTCATCTTTTAAAGTGCTCAGTGCACTCACACCTGCCTCCAGGCCCTTGCTCTTCTTCCTGCTTGCTCAGTCTGGTAGTCCTTCCTCCAGATCTCCTTCCTTTCAGTTTCTGTCTGGAAACTCCCTTCTCCATGGCTTTATTTCTCATTATCTTCAGCACACACCCAGGCCTTTGCATGGCCTCCAAGACCACTAGACCGTTACTTCCCCGCTGGCCCCGTGGGTACATGCTACCAAGAACTAGGCCTCTTGGGCCGCTCCCTGTTCCCTAGAATCACCATGGAGGGACCCAGGAGCTTTGCTCCCCTGGGGTCTTTGCCCAGAGTGCTCCTCCTGACTGCCCTGCCTTCTCAGCCCCCCCCCCCCCAAGGATTCCTTCCGGCTCTTCCTGGCCCAGGTCCAAGGTCACCTTCTCCATTAAGCCTGCTTGGCTCTGTCAGCTCTAGCACAGGGCCTGGCACATGGTGACTGCAGGATGGAAAGAATAATGAATTATATTCTACTCTTGCCTCCATTGGAGTCTACTGCTGGTAAGTCACTTTGCGTTCTGGGGCCTTTGTCTCCTCATCCTATGTCCAAGGGAGAGTTAGATGACAATTTGTATTAAGCTTCTAAGAGCCTTCGGTTTTACCCAGAGGGCTTCAGGGCACATAAGCTTCCTTGTCCCACTTCACAACACACCTAATGATAACAAATTATACAAAATCACAACAACAGAGCTACAAGTAATCTGTGGACCGGTCACTTGACTCAGGCACTGTGCTAGACCTACTTCTTGTCTGATCTCCAAGGAACCTATGAGGAGCTACAGACATTCCTATTAACAGATAAGGAAGTGGGAAGGGAAGGTGACTTGCTCGCAGTCATACACCTGAGCAGCTGTGCTACCTGTGAGAAGGATAGCTGGCCCCCCTCCCCCAAGCACCAAGGGACCCCTCTCCCTTTGGCCATTACCCTTTAACACAACCTTCGAAAACAGGCACTTTCACCTATGCATTCTGATTCAGGAAGCTCAGGAGGCTCTGGGGTCTGTCCCCCCCACCCCAGGGCTAGGAGCCCTGCAGGCAAGAAAGAGAGAAAAAGGGGCCTGGAGGGCATTCACCCAAGCTTATATGGAGAAGCAGGCTCCAGCTCAGGATCCGCATGGACGGAGCACAGTAGGCACCTGACCTCCTGAATCCTACTGGGCTCCATCCTCTCCTTTGGCAGGGACAGGGGCCAATGTCCAGGCTGCCACCCCTGCCTCCTCATCCCGGCCTGCCCCACCCCACCATCACTCTGGCAGAGCGTTGGTCCTTGTTCAAGTTTCCTGAAAAGTTGTCCTGGTTTTGCCCCCTTAGAACTAACTATGGGCTGCAGAGCTGGGCCCCCATGCCATCTATCTTTTCTCCAAAGAAGGGGCTGGGGACCCTCTGTAAGACCTGCGGCCACACCCAGAACCTGGGCTCCGGCCTAAGTCCCCTGCAACGACCTGAGTGGCCTTGGCATCAGTTTCCTCATCTGTGGGGCAGGTGGGAAGACTCACTCTACCCTGGGCATAGGCAGTTAGACAGCAATTAGGTGGTGCTCCTCTCCACGGTGCTGGGAGAAACTCCCAACCAAGGGGTAAGAGTGAGGCAAGGAGGAACCCCAGGAGCAGGCCCCTGTACCTCCTGAGCTCCCCACTCCTGTTCACACTCCCATCAAATCCTCATGTGCCCCTGGGAGAGAGGTAGAAGTGGGATAGGGAGGTGGTAACCTTCTTCCTCCTCACTCTTGCTATCATCTTTCAGAGAAGCTGAGCTGCCTGAGGTCACACAGCTAGTGAGGGCTGAGCCAGGAAGGTCTACAGCCTAGGCACCCCTGACTCTGAAGCCATAAGGTGTCCTTTCGGAAAGCCTGGAGGTATAGCCTGTCATGGACCCCGGGGCCTAGCCCTGCTACTTGAACTGTAGACTGACCTTGAATTCACCTCTGTGAGTCTCGGTTTCCTCATTTATAAATTGGGGCTGCTCTTATTTTACAGGTTGCCTTGAGCATCAAACTCAAGGCTGTTTTTAACTGCTCCGTCTATCCCGGGGGGCAGCCAGTATCATCCTAGAGATAACCTAGATCTACTGTTGCTCACTTTCCTTGTGTAGCAGAGCCACAGAGGCCTGGTGGGACAGGGACCTCCCAGGATCCTGCAGCAAGTCAGAGCATGGCAGGGCACAGTCCAGCCTGGTGATACCTTGCCTGGCATCTCCCTGCCTATCCACATGGGTCCCGATTCTGCCACAGCCCACCACCCCAACACAAACTCACTCATTAAATGTCCCCAGGTTCACCCCAGTTAGGTAGGAATGCCAGTGGTTGGCTCTTCTCCCCAAAGCTTCACCCCACATCTGCCTGGACCCCATTGGGCAAGGCCTAGGAAGCATAGGGTTCCTCCAGAGATGGGCACAAGTAGGGGACCCAGACAGTGGTGGTGCCTGACAGTCCAGGCAACCCAGCTCCCAGCAAGACCTTCAGAGCAGGTAGGCTGGGATAGAGAAGGCATCCTGAGCTCCCTGGTCGTCCCCTCCCCTCACTTCTTCCTGGTCACCAATGTTCTCCATTCCTCAGAGATCTGGGGCTGAGGGAGAGTTAGGCTGGAGCCCGGCAGCTGGACAGGGACAGGCGAGGAGCCAGAAGGAGGTGAGGAGGCTTGGACTGTGCAGTGGAATGCAGGGCGTACCTTCTTGGAGGAGGTGGTAAGTAAGCTAGCACTCACTCGAAGTGGTGTGTCAAGCAGAGTCGAAGCACTGCAGGGTACCTCTGGCGAGGGACTGCAGGGAGATCCTCTTGCTGGAGCTCAGAGGCTGGCAGGGGAGGGGAGGAAGGAGCTAAGACACGTGGGTCTGATGGCACTGCAGGACTTTGGCCTTTATTCTGAGAGATCCACGGTCAGCCTCAGGGCTGGGGAGGGAGTAGTCCTTGACAGATGAGGAGGTCTGCATGGTAGATCTGAAGAGAAAATCCTGTCAGGGGCCGGGGTTTGGCTCAGTGGTTCTGCCGCCTGCCTTGCAGTAGCAGGGTCCTGAGTTTGATCCCCGGTACCAAAAAAAGAGAAAAGAAACAAAAACCCATTAGGGGTGGGGAAGTGGATTTCCGCCTAGAGGAAGCTGTATGTAGCCAGACAGGAAGGAGAGCCTGGTAGCCCAGGCCAGCATGGCAGCTGTGGGGACAAATGAATGAATGGAAAACTCAAGGTGGGGAGACTGAGGCAGCAAGGGGACAGAGCTCTGTGCAAGCTTCCACAGTGAATTGGGGCCTGGCTGAGGTGGGGACCATTGTGGGGGATGAAGTTGAACACGGGCTGGGGCAGAAGGCTGCCCAGTGCAGGCCCACTGGGAACCAGCCCAGGGACTGGCATGCCCTACTTATCTTGGAGCAAGGCTTCTACCTGAGGGAAGAAGGGTCATTTTGATTTTGTGCTGTAGCTAAGCCGTGCACCTCCACCTAGCCCTCTCCTTCCCCAGGGCTGTGGTTTGGCTGCTGGCTGCCTTCTTGATAGCCTGGGGGAAGGTTCCTGGAGGCCTCTTCCTCTGGATTTTAGTGGCTTGGTGTGAGCGGTGTGGAAGGAGGGGGCTCAGGAACAGGAATGACAGAGCACTTCTGCTACCCTCTACCCTGCAAGTACCTTCCAGCCTGTCATGCATACACTGCAGCTGGTACCTCGCTGCTTGTTCAGGAACCGAGTTAGGCTTCACAGAACACTTCCATTGCAACTCCTCCAGCCTTGTGCTCCAACCCAGATGCCTCCATGAAGTTCCCTCCTCCACCCTGTAGCCTCCAGAAAGGCATCCCAGGGCCACTCTGTCACCATGAGGGAGCTAAGGCAGACATCTGCACAAGCTCCTCAGGCATCCTCGCTGTGAAACCTAAGGGCAAGTTGAAAGGTGAGTTTACCTTTTTCACAACGACCCCAAACAGGATCTCAAGATCTCCCCTGCGCCTGGAGACTCGTGTGATCTTTGGCTTGGTACTTGTAGCCGGGGCCTCGATTCCAGAGCCCATTCTGGGGAAACCTGTATGGCTGCATGTCAGAAGTTGGCTGAGACCCAACTCTACACAGGCCCACCGGAGGGTTTAGATTCAGTACCCAGACTGTGACCTAAGTTCCAACGCTTAACCAGAAATTATAGCCTTCTCCCCGCCCCCACTTCCCCGGATGATTGCCTGCTACCCACAGGCCCAGAGGGGCTGGCCTGGAACTGGCTGTATTTCTGGCCTCAAGGCAAACCATTCCTCCCTCTCAGGCCAGTCCAGCACCCTGGCCACCTGCCTAGACAGCGCGGCCACAGTGGCCACAATCTGTGCCCGCAGAAGCCTGTGGGCAGAGGCAGAGCCCAAGTGTGAGAAGGTGGTGGGGTGGGCAGCAGCTGAGGGCAAGCCTTGCTCCCAGAGGAGGCCCCTCCCCTGGCTGCCTGTGCCTCTGCCCACCACGAGCTGCTAGCCATTAGCGGAGCTCACTAATGTGTCTGGGGGAGGATGGAGATAAGCAGCCCTGCCGCCTGTTTGTAGTGCTAGACTCAGAGCCGGTCTCTGCACCTGACATGTTAATCCAGACTTAGGGCAACCCAGGGGGTAGGGATTTTACAGGTGAGGAAACTGAGGCTGAGAGGGGATTGGCACTTGCTCCAGTCACGTTCCTGGCAGCATGGCGGTGGCATGCCAGCTTCCCCTCAGTCTGGAGCTTCTATCTGTGTGCCACGCCTTGGGAGAAACCCTGTACAACCGGGAGCTGGGTGGGCTCATGGAAGCAGAGGATCCCTGCAGGAGGCTGGTTTGTTGGGTGCTTGTTAAATGCTGACAGCCCGATGAAAGGGCATTCTGGGGGCAAAGCACAGCCTGAGCAGGGCTCGCGCCTTGATGGCAGGCAGCTGGCAGCAGGGAGGATGGCTCAGCAGAAGTGTCCTTGTACCCAGGACCTCTCATGCCTCTGGAGGACTTGGGTGAGGCTGCTGGCTTGTTTGGGTACCTCACTCAGGCTCTGCTGGTCCAACTGGCCCAACCACTTCTCTGGCACTGCCCACTGCCCCTGTGCACGGCCCTGCCAAGCTGGCAGAGACTGGGTGAAGTCTGCGTCAGGGACCTCAGATCTCCCCCTCCCAGTCCCAAAGGCAAGGAGTAAGGGGTCCCGACCTCCAGGCTGGTCTGCTCACTCTGTGGGCTGCACAGCTGCCTCCTTCAGGAAGCCTGCTCTGTCTGTGCCCTCAGGAACAACCTCTAACATGCGGTGAGAATGTGGAGGGTGGGCCTGTCTGGGGAGATGCAGCGATCTGAGCAGTTCTGGGGGATTCTGGTTTCTTCTGTAAATCCTTCTTGCCACTATCCTTATTTGCTTTAACAGAAGTTATATTTTTCATCAGAACAGCCAATGTGCGTCTTTCCTAGGTTTCTTGCCCACCTCTCATCCTATATCCTGCTCCTGGTCCACACAGTCTTCTGTTTCCTAGCTAGCGGGTGGACTGCGGTGCCCTGGACAATCCTCAGAGC
This sequence comes from Heterocephalus glaber, assembly GCF_000247695.1. Next base: position 4,067,539 of record NW_004624822.1, on the reverse strand, counting down.
CATGACCTCCGTAGTGCCATCCATGAAATGGGCGTGCTCAGGTTTCCCCAACTTTCCCGGGCGGAGCCAGGAACCCAGAGCCAGAAACCCGGAAGCGCGGAAGCGCTGAAGCGCGAGAACAAGGACTCCCTGGCCGAAGGAGCAGAGGCTCTCCAGCCGCCAGGTTGCTGTCGGACCCGCGAATAGACCCACATCTTTTACAGCTTGGCCCGTGTCACGTGGCTTGGAGGGCACCCCCCCTCCGGCCCCCCCTGCCCGGAAGGACCTCCCTGGGGCGGGGAGGGGCGGAGTCTGGGGCGGGTCCTTGCGGGGTTTGCGCCACAGCCGCTGGGAGGCCGCAGATGTTTTTTGTGGTTTTTTTTTTTTGGTACTGGGGGTGGAACTCAGGACCTTGCGCTTATCAGGCAGGCGCGACGCCACTGAGCTATACATTCCTCCCTGACCCAGGAGGCCGCAGATGTGCGGGTGTGGAGGCGGGGAGAGTGTGTACGCCGCTGGCCGGGGAACACCGACCCTCCTAGGAATGGGGACAGAGGAGCCTCCAAAGGAGCCTCAGGCTGGCAGGGGCTCTGCTGGAGGCGGTGCAGGGCTGCGCGCCTGTGAGACCCCTGAAAGGCAGGTGCCCTGCTCACCCCGCTGGAAGCACCTTCCCTTCTCTCGCCATAGGTATTTCTCTAATTTGACCCTAAAACAAACTTGTTGAGGAAAGAGCTGAAGAGGAATAGCTCAGGCTGGCCAACTTCGTGTGTGTGAGATGGCACCGACACACTGTCCCCTCTAGTGCTGTCTGTCCTCTCAGCAGCCTCACTGGGTGGCTTTTAGTTCCAGCTCTGTTCCACAGAAGAGGAGGCCCAGGCATAGTAAAGTCACATGTGGGCCAGAGCCAGGTGGTACCCTGACCCCTCCAGCCCCCTGGCCTGGCACTTCTCTGCCATGTGACACTACTTGCAAGGCCACTGCTTACTAGTCGCGTCCTTGCTTGCCCTGCCCCTGGTGCTCCTGGCTGACACCACTGTGAGTATTGGTGGTCTGTGGCATGGGCCTGCCCCAAGTGCACTTCCTTCCATGCCACCCCCAATTGGATCTGCAGGCTCTGCTGTCCCCAGCAGCGGGGCAGGTCCACCAGCCCTACTGACCTGTGCCTCCTGCACCAGAAACAAGAGCCCGGTCCCTTGGCCAGGCGGGTGCTCTGGGTGTGATGGGGCTGATACTGGTAACCAAACCCCTGGGGAGACAAGAACGGTGACAGCTGTGAGCCAATTAAAACTTTGCCCCTTAAAAAAATGGTGACAGGTAGAAACAGACACAGCAAGAGGCAGAGAGTCCAACTGTTGGCAGAGATCAAATAGGGGACCGTGTCCTGCCTCCAGTGTGGTGGGCCTCTCGGGCAGGTGGTGGTCTGGGCCTTTTCCAGGTTGCTGCTGAGGCCTGGATTTCCCATGGAGCATTCTGGGGCCCCTAGCATGTTTGTGGCTTTTGTTTGGGGTGAGGGTGACAACGGTGAACTTATTCTCCTTTGGACAAATCCAGAGAACCCAGAGAGGAACAGCTTTGGGTGGGTACTGCCCATTTCTACCCTCTGTTTCCCTGACTGTAAACCTCGTCGATGAGGAAAAGAAACTATCACTTCTGGGAAGCTATGAGTCCAGCCCTGTTTGGGGATTTACACCCATGTCATGAGAGGGCACCAAGGGCTTTTTCAAAGTTGACAGCCTGTGACCTGGCACAACTATACCCAGAACCCTGGCCAGTGTAGACAAGCCCCCACCAGGTGTCCACTCTGGCTGAGACTCTGTATCATCTCACTTCACCCTTATTCATTGGCTTTCACAGGTGGAAACTCAGGCTGGAAGAGGTGTGGTCACTTGCTCAGGGCCATACAATTAGCATGTGACACAGGCACAGTTTGCTCCTGGTTATGGGGGCACAGAGGCCAGCTCACCTGGACCCTGTGCTGGCCCACCCAGTGTGGTACCCAGAGGTAGCTCCACCCAAGCTAGCCTTGGACTCCCTGAATCCCACACAAGCTTGTTCCCTCAGGAGACCTGAAGGAAAACCCACCCACATCCCTCTTCTGCCCTTCCCAGAGTATGGCCAGGACAGCCTTAGCCCCTCTGCCCCACTCTGGGTACCTCATGTGTCCCTTGGAGTCTCCCGAGGAGAAAGACTGGCTGAGGCCAGTGTGTGCTCGAAGGCCCTGACCTCCTGAGTCCATGAATGCCAAAGACCAGGAAAATGCTTCCTGCTGGGTATCCTTCTTGTTCCTACAATACTAATCCACTCAAAAGCAGTGGTTTTTTTAAGGGGTAATTTTCTTCCTTGTGAGGCATTTGGCAATGTTTAAAGATATTTTTGTCTGTCGTAAATTGCAAGGGCAAGGGGATTGCTACTGACTTATAGTAGATAGAGGCCAGGGATGCTGCTAAACATCCTACAGTACACACAGCAGCCCCCACAACAAAGAATTATCTGGTCAAAAGGCCAGTTGCGAACCCCCGATGTATGGTTCAGGGGCCAGGCAGACCTTGATTTGAGTCCTCCCTCTGTCATTTACTAGCTGTGTATTCTTAGGCAAGTGCCTTCACTTTTCTCTTAGTCTTAGCTTGCTTGTCACCAAAACCCAGCACGAATTGTATCCCTCACCTCTTGGGGGCTTGAGGGCTATGCAGACGGCATATATCCAGCACCTAGGACAGGGTCTGGCACTGGGAAGCCCCTGGCAGTGATAGCCATTAATCTTCATTCTCGGGCCGGGGATTTAGCTCAGTGGTTCTGACACCTGTCTTGCAAGTGCAAGGTCCCGAGTTTGATTCTCGGTACCAAAAAAAAAAAAAAAAAAAAAGGGGAAATCTTCATTCTCTTTTTCCAAGGTAGAAGGCAGCATGTGGGAAAAAAGGTCTTCTGGCTGGACCTGTAGCTCTCAAATGGCCAGCCCTTCCTCTGTGGTCCCTGGCACAGGCTGGGCCTATTGTTGAAGGAAAGGCTGGGTTGGCCACTGTAGACCTAGAGGAGGAGCCAGATCCCTAATGGGTAGAGGTCACCTGAAGCTCATCTTGTACACCCTCCCCTCCAGCCCAAACCCAGGGAAGTGAATGAATCTGGTCCCTGAGGTCAGAGAAATGCCATAGATTACCACTGGGCATCTGGGAGGAGTGGCATTTGAATGGACACAAACAAAACATAGAGATATGGTGGTGGGTAGGAAATAGCCCAGGAAATAAGCATGGTCAAATTCCTGGCTGTGAGGAAAAAGGTGTGTTTCCAAGTGGGAGTCCAGTGTAGCCAGAGGAGTACAGCTTAGTGGCAAAAGCCCATGCCAGTGGGGTGGTGGACAGTCATCAGGGCTGAGAACCTAGACACTGTTTTCAGACTGAGAGCTCCTTCCTTCTAGGCTGTGGGATAGCAGAGCCCTCCCTTTCTCTGCAGTGGGAAGAGTAAATGTGGTTTTCTCTTTCTAGCCCAGATCCCAACATACACTTAAAACAGGATTTGAGGATCCATATTCCTGCCAGGGCTCTCCATCTCTGGAGTCTCCACAGCCCACCTGGTCTGGCCAGCTTCCCCCACCCTGGCCATGTGGCAGCCTCTCAGGTCCCCATCTTGTTCTCTTAGTCTCTCCTCTTCCCTCCTGCCCCTCGCTCTGTCCATCCATCCCCACAGGAGCCCCCTTGAGCCTGTCACCTGCCAGGTTTTAACAGCTTTCCCAGCCTAGGGTTGAGAAGACCAAAGTCCTGGCCAAGGCCTGCCTCTGTCACAGGCCTCTGGCTCAGCTCAGGCCAACTCAGGGTCTGTCCCATTTCCATCTCAGGCCTGAGCTGGGAGAAACCCCACCCCTCACCCCCGCCAGTGACCTAGAACCCTTTTTCTTGTCTCCTGGGAAGTGCAATTTCTTTGGCTAAGTATGAGATGTGGGCCTGGGTTTCTGAGCTTTGGGGGCAGGGGAATACACTCCTTGGACCCCAGTTGGCGCTCAGGATTTGGACCCAGGGGATACTTGGTAACGAATGAATGAACGAGGTATGGCTAAACACCAAGTTTCTCATCTGGAAAAGAAGTTTCGGCCCTTGCCTGGGCGGTGGGGGCTCCGGAAGGCGGGGAAGAGTGGGAGATGGGGTACAGGCAGCTCCCAGACTGCTGGAGGAGCAGTGCAGCGGCCCGATGAGAGCCTCCAGCCCTGGAGTCTCGCCAGGTCTGTCTCTGGGCAGGGAAGGGACCGGCAAGACCGGCGGCCGGCAGCGAGCCTGGCCCGGTCCGCGCTCCAGCCAACAGGAAGCGAGGGAGTGAGGCCGGGCTAGGCGGGCCAGCTGGCCAGTGGGGAGTCCCGGGCGTGGGCGTGGGGAGCCGGGGAACCCCCGCCGGCGCCTCGAGGGCGCCAGCGTGAGGGGGCAGCGTTCTCGTCGGTAAAACAGCGTCCCCTCTAAGGCTGGTTCGCGCTCCACTGAGGGGCTGTGAAGAGTGCCGGCGAGGACAGAGAGGTGAAGCGACCCAGTGACCCGCGCAGAGAGCGTCCGGGACTCGAGGGACCCCCAGCTCTAGCGGCGGGGCGGGGCCTGGCGGGGGCGGGGCCTGGCGGGGAGGGGCCCGGCCGGCACCTGGGTGAGGTCGCGCCGCGCCGCCCCGCCCCCTTGCACTTCCGTGTGCGGCGGCGCGGGAGCGGGAGGCAGCGGCAGCCCGGATCCCCTGAGGACCCCGGGGATCTGCCACTGCGCCGAGACCCGGCCGAACCTCCGGGCCCCTGGGCCCGTCCTGGGCAGGCCCGCCCCGGGCCCCGCTCGCGCGCGAGGGGAGCCTCACAGGAGCCAGAGCCCGACCGCCGCGACGCCAGGCGCCGGCCCCGGCGGGAGGTGAGTGAGCCGGGCGCGGGATCCGGGCTGCCTCGAGGCGCAGCGCCCTCCCCTCCCCCTCCCGTCTCTGTTCCCGTTTCCGAAACTAAGAAACTGAGCTGCGGCCAGCAAAAGTCCCACGGCGCGCGGAGACCGGTGGACGCGTCGGTCCCCCGTTCGGCGGTGGGCCCGAGGCCGTCCAGCCGCCCGCCGCTGGCCCGCTGCTCCAGTCCCTCCTTCTGGGGCCTCGTCGGCTCATCGGCCTGCCCCGGGACCCGCTCTGTCTGCCCCGGCCCTCCGCTGGTCCCATCGCTCCACCTCCACCGCTCTCCCCGCCGCCTCTCTCCTTTCTACCACCCGGCCCAGGACAGGCCGCCCGCCGCCCGCCGCCTGCCGAGCCCCGCGTCCCTGAGTCCCAGCGGGGACGATCCGCGCCGCGCCTCCTCCTGCCTCCTCCTCGCTCTGTCTTCTTTCGGTCTCGAGGCCTTGCTCCCTCTCCGTCCCGGGCTGGGCGTGGCTCCAATCTCCACCGTCCCCCTTCCCGCCCCGCCCCTCCGAGCCCCCTCCCCGACGCCCCCCCCAGACGCCACCCTCCTGGGGGCCCAGGTGAGGAGAGGGGGCGGAGATGGGGCGCCCTGCTGGCCGGGGGTGGAGGGAGACGAGGTGAACACCCTCACACCTCTCCACTTCCCAGCTCCCGCTGCGTAGGGGGGAGCACTCCACTGAGAACCCCAGTGGAACCTGGTGAGGAGGGTTCAGTGTGAGTGAGGAGGTCTGCTTCTCCCGCCCCTCCGCAGTGCACACAGACCCTGTCTCCTGGCGCTTGGATATGTTGTGTGTCTTTCACTGTGGCACTTGCCCCAGCGTGTGTCCTCTTTCACGTCTGTGGCTTGCCGGTGTCTTCTGTGTCCTGAGGTTCTGTGTGTGTACTTTGCAGCTGTGGGGACTGTGTGTTGTGTTGTTTCCAGACACCCTCTTTGTCTGGAGGGGCCTGTGTTGCACTCTGGGTTTATCATGGTGACCGACTGGACACGCATACATTAGATCTTTTAATTGTGGGAACCTCTGTTGTTGGGCTGCCAGCCCACCAGGCTGATGGGTGTGTTTGTATAACTCTGCTCGAGCTTGTGTGTGTGTGTGTGTGTGTGTGTGTGTGT